>CM070788.1:26860000-27262500 GCA_036346955.1 Dipus sagitta | reverse complement strand
ACAAAAAAAAACCCTTCATTCTCTGGATGGCGAGGAAACATCCGACCAGTTTCCTCTGGAGTGCTCTTGTTCCCCTCCTGTTACCCTGCATCCGTCTCCCTTCTGGGCTCCTCTGAGAGCCTGTCCCCTCCCGTTGCAGCCGGTGGAAAGGCTATTCAATGAAAGCACAGTGGCAGAGAATGAAAGAGAAGCGGGTTTGGCGTGGCCGCTGGAGCAAGACAGGAATAGAGGGTGTAAACCCCCCGGGCGCTGCGTGAGTCCCCTGGCACGGCACAGGGACACCCATTCTCAGTTGAGACTCCCGCGGGGAGTACCACGCGTTTTCACCGCCGTGGACGTGGGGTTTGTGCTGCTTTTCTCCCCTCTCAGGCCCGAACCCTCACTGGCTTGGACGGCCGTTGATCGTAAAGTGGGTTGTCACCTGTCACACTGTGGCTTGCACTTTCTTGCAATTCTGTGGTTTTCCTTTGCTGTCTGGAAGCGTGCTTTTTTCAGATGGGATGTTCCAAGCAGATGGGGAGGTTGCCGGAGGGGCTGGAACCATCTAGAGAGACGCGAGTCAACTCTTCGGCTAGGCGTGGCTTCTCTTCCCCAATTCAGGCAAACGGTGGGGAAGTTTCAAGAATCCTCTAGAATAGTATGACCTTGTTCATTTGGCAACAGAAGAACACAGCTGTCAGAGACTCCATGTGCTTAAAGCATGGAGTATCTCAGGTTGGAGAGAGAGCGTCAAGTGATCTGTAAACATCAGGATCCTCATCCCCCTTGAGAGTCCTTTGAAGAGCGGATGAGAGTCCCTGTTCTCTACCACAGTGGCAGAACTTACTCTCTTCTGCCTGCTTTCTGCCCACTCACCCCTCCTCACCCTTCTCAGTGCTGTTGTCATCGGTAACCAACCTTGGCGTGGTTGTTTAACTGCCAGCCTGTGGGTTTCTACAGGTATAAGCCCACAGCTACGGTGCCCGGACTGCCCACTCAGTGACCAAGGGGAGACACCTGTTGATCCCTGCTGTGGTTTGAATGTGAGTCGTCCCCCTAGGCTCAAGGTTTGAACGCTTGGTTCCCAGCTGCTAGTGGTGCCTGGGAAGGCTGTGAGACCTTCAGGAGGCAGAGCCTTGCTGGGGGAAGGACATCCCCTGGGGGTGGGCTCTGAATCTTTACAGCCTGGCTGCACGTCTTTTTCTGCCTTCTGCTTCCTGACTGTGGATGCAACATGACTAGCCAGCCTCCTCCGACTGCTGCCGCGCCTTCCCTGCGGTAGAATGTATGCCCTGGAACTGTCAGCCAAATCAAACCCTTCTCACAGCAGTAAGGAGAGTAGCTAATACACAAAATTTGGTACCAAGAAGAGGGGGCCGTTGCAGTGATAAACCTGACGGTGAGGCTTGACGGCCTTTGGGACTGGTGAATGTGGAAGTGTTTAGGAAGACTGGGCCTGAGAGGCCCTTTGACATCATAAGCAAAGCTTAAGGAGCCATTCTGGTGGGAGTTTGGAAGGCCAGAATGCTGAGAGGAAAGCTGAGCGTGGAGGCCCAGCTCGTAAGGTTTCAAAGGGAATACAGACTGTATTGGCAATTGGGCTAGAGGCGGTTTGTTTTCTATACTGACAAGGGCTGTCTCTGTGTCATGCCTCATGTAGCACTTGAATAAGGCTGGATATAAAAGTAATGGGCTAACGTGTGAAGCAGAGGGAATTTCAAGGCAAGGTGGCATTGACTGAGTCTGTGGCGTGGCTGTTACTCACCGCTCTTCTCCCCAGCTACAGGGAAGGAGGGCAAAAAGGATGAAAAAGGTGACGTTTAGAGAGGAAAGGTTTGTGAGCAAGTTTAAAGTTCTGGACAAAGAGACTGCGGCGGACCAAAGTGTCTGTACTTGTTAAACAGCTTGAAGTGATTTATCAAGATTAAAGAGAAACCCCACTGTCTCCACTAGAATGATAAAAAGAAAGGTTTCCCAAGAGCAAGACCCCACCCACTGAAGTCCGTAACAAATGAGAGGGCAAATTCTTTTGAAAGGAAAAACCCTGAATGGAAAATGCCTCAGAAGGGATTCCCTACTCAAAAGCAGCCGCCTAGGGAAGTGTTTTCACAGATTCGGCAACCAAGGTACATTGGCACCACTGTGGCTTTGATCCAAGGGGGCCGGGCTTCAGCCTGAGTTGGTGGCATAGGTCTCATGATGTTGGTTTTGTAGGCATGAAAGATGCAAGATTGAGGGGGGTCATGGTGCCTTTTCCCACGATTTCAGAGAGCTGCTAAGGCCAGGCCGTGTGTGTGGCAGGCTCAGATTACCCTCAAGGAGGCCCGGGGAGGCCTTTGTGTGAAGCTGGGAAAGTTAAGCCTAAATTACAGTGGAGACCCCAGCATGCCAGAGATGCCAGGACCAAGGGATGTTTGCCATGAAAAGCCACAGGACTGGAGTGGAGCTGGCTCAAGAGACAGCCTGTGGCTGCGACAGGAAGCAGAGCTGGCGAGATTGGCCTACCCAGGTCTTTTAGAGCCCAGATGATTCCATCATGAATCTTAGATACTGGACATGCAGCTACAGGATTTGGTATTTGCCCTGCTGGATTTTAATCTTGCTTGATTTGGTCCAGTCTTTCCTTAATATGTCTCTACTCCTCCATTTTGGAATGGAAATGTTTGTTCTGCACCATTGTTATGTTGGAAGTAGGTGATTTGTAAGCAGAGAAACAGAGAGACGGAGAGAATGGGCACACCAGGGCCTCCAGCTGCCCCAAACGAACTACAGATGCATGTGCCTCTTTGTGCACCTGGCCTTACATAGGCACTGGAGAAATGAACCCAGGTCATTGGGTTTTGCAGAAAAGTGCCTTAACCACTGAGCCATTCTACAGCCCTGTAATTTTTTAAAAACATATATTAAAAAAATTTGGGGGGGGTGTTTCAAGGTAGGGTTTCACTCTAGTCTAGGCTGACTTGGAATTCACTATATAGCCTCAGGGTGGCCTTGTACTCATGGTGATCCTCCTACCTCTGCTTCTCAAGTGCTGGGATTAAAGGCATATGCCACCATGCCCAACTCTTAAAAATTTTTTAAATTTATTTTTGAGACAGAGAGAGAGAGAGGGAGAGAGAAAGGGAGAGAGAATAGGTACACCAGGGCCTGTAGCCACTGCAAACGAACTCCAGACGCATGTGCCACCTTGTGCATCTGACTTATGTGGGACCTGGAGATTCAAACCTGGGTACTTAAGACTTCTCAGGCAAACGCCTTAACTGCTGAGCCATCTCTCCAGCCTGTAATTTTAGTCTCAGTTAAGGGCTAGCCTTGACTCCCAGAAGAGTCTTTGGACTTTTGAACAGTGTGGGTTCTATGGGGACTTGTAAAGTTGGACTAAATGCGCATTGTATCGTGAGACGGCAATGGAGCCTATGGGGACCAGGGTGAAATGTGATTTGGATGCGTAATGTCACCCACAGGCGCATGTCTTTGAACACTTGCTCCTCAGTTGGTGGCATCACTTTGAAAGGCTGTGGAGCCTTGAGGAGCTGGAGCCTTGCTGGAGGAAGTGAGGCACTGGGAGCAAGCTTTCCCAGGCAGGCTTTGTAGCCTGACCTCACTTCCTGTTCACTCTCTGTTTCCTGAGCACTGATGCACCGTAACCAGCCTGCCTCCTACTCCTGCTGCCGGGCCTTCCCCGCCTTGCTGGAGCGCGTCCCTGGAAGCAACAAACAACAGAAGAGGCTGAAATGAACCCTTCTGTCCTTGAGCTGCCTCTTGTCTGGTATTTGGTCACAAAAATACACCAGATGCAGCTCTTGCCCTGCAAGAACTCTCAGTACAGAGCAGGTAGTCTTTCTAATATATATATATATATATATTATATATTTCTAAAAAAGAAATATATATATATATATATATGTGTGTGTGTGTGTGTGTGTGTGTGTGTGTGTGTATGTATATGAGAGAGAGAGAGAATGGGTACACCAGGCCTCCAGCCACTGCAAACGAACTCCAGATGCATGTGCCACCTTGTGCATTTGGCTTACGTGAGTCCTGGAGAATTGAACCTGCGTCCTTTGGCTTTGCAGGCAAGCATCTTAACCACTAAGAAATCTCTCCAGCCCTATTTTTAAAAATTAATTAATTTTTTTTTTACTTATTTGAGAGAGAGAAAGTGGCAGATAGAGAAATAATGGGTGCTCCAGGGCCTTTAGCCGCTGCGGATAAACTCCAGAAACATGCACCACCTTGTGCATCTGGCTTTTGTGGGTCCTAAGGAATTGAACCTGGGTCCTTCAGCTTTGCAGGCAAGCGCCTTAACTGCGAAGCCATCTCTCCAGCCCTAAAAAATATTTTTTAAATTTAGTTGAGAGAGAGAGACAGAAGAGAGAGAGAGAGACAGAGACACAGAGAGAGAATGGGTGTGCCGTATCCTCTTGTCATTGCAAATGAACCCCAGATATATGTGCTACTTTGTGCATATGGCTTTACATGGGTCCTGGGGAATCGAACCTGGAGCCACGGGCTTTGCATACAAGTGCTTTTAACTGCTGAGCCATCTCTCCAGCCTTTTTTTTTTTTTCAAGTTTCATGGCTTTTTTCAACTTTATTTTTGTGGGGGGGGGGGTTCTGAGGTAGGGTCTCACTCATTCTGTAGTTCTAGGCTGGCCTTGAACTCATAGCGATCCTCCTACTTCTGCCTCCCAAGTGCTGGGATTAAAGGTGTGCACCACCAGGCCCAGCCTTTTAAAAAACGTTTTTATTGACAACTTTCATAAATGTAAGCAATATCCCATGATCATAATTGCTTCCAATCACCTTCCTTTTTTTCCCCTTCTAAATTCTCCCTTCACTGAATCCCTTCTTCCTTCCAACTAGTCTCTCTTCTATGTGGATGTCAGCATCTTTTCCCCTCCTGTTAGGCAGGTCTTGTGTAGGTAGCTTCAGCCACTGTGAGGTCATGAGTGTGATGGCCACTTTGTGTCAGGAAGACAGTACTGTAAGCACTCCTCCCTTCTTTTGGTTCTTACATTCTTTCTGCCGCCTCTTCTGGAATGGTCCCTGAGCTTTGGACGACACGATAGAGATGTCTCATCTAGTGCTGAACACTTATTTATTTATTTGAGAGAGAAAGAAAGAGGAAGAGGCAGATAGAGAGAATGGGTGTGCCAGGGCCTCCAGCCACTGCAAACAAACTCCAGACGCATGTGCCCCCTTGTGCATCTGGCTAACGTGGGTCCTGGGGAATTGCACTGGGATCCTTTGGCTTTGCAGGCAAACGCCTTAACCGCTAAGCCATCTCTCCAGCCTCCTTCTCCTCCTCCTCCTTCTTCTTTTAAATTGACTCGTGTGTGTGTGCTCATGTGTGTGAGTGCGGGTGTGTGTGCCACAGTGCGCGTGAGGAAGTCCAAGGACGCTTTCCAGCGATAGTTCTCACCTCCCACCTCGTTTGGAGGCAAGGTTTCTCACTTTCGCCAGGCTAGCTGCTCCACAGCTTCCGAGAAATTTCTCTCTCCACCTCTCATCTCCCGGTTAGTACACTGGGGATTCTAGAAGGCTGCTATGGCTTCCAGCTTTTATACAGGGCCTGGGGACCCAAACCTAGGCAATGGAGTCTGAGTGACGTGTGCTTTATCCACTGAGCCTTGTCTCCAGACCCCGACCCCACCGTGGAGTGTGCATGCTGTGATGCACGCTCTGTCTGGAGGGCAACAAAGGAAGCACCACCCCGGACCCCAGCCCCCCCACCGCCCCATCATGCTCTCCGGCCACAGATGCAAGAGCCAGGGAGCAGGTCCTCCATGTCTTGCTTCCAGCGGAAGTTGCGCCATCTGCTACCTGGGTGGTCCTGAGGAGTTCTGTCACCTCTTGGGAGCCTTAGTCTTTTACTATGTCAAATGCATCTTCCTGAAATTGTCAGGAAGAACCTGATATAATACAAAAAAAAAAAAAGCATTATGGGGCCACCCTGAGACTACCAAGTGAATTCCAGGTCAGCCTGGGCTAGAGCGAGACCCTACCTCGAAAAACAAAACAAAACAAAAAAAGTAATAATAATAAAAAATAATAATATAGCTGAAAAGCATAAGACCATGTTTGGCTCACGGGGCGCTATCAGATGGTGACACATGACCGACTGACTGGAAACTTGATTCTGGTCAGCAGTCAACTGGAGAAGGCAGGGGACAATGGGGTGTCCTTTGGAAGCTGGCTGCAGCTTCATTAAAATGGAGCATAGATTGGGCGGGAGAGATGGCTTAGCAGTTAAGGCGCTTGCCTGAGAAGCCTAAGGACCCATGCCCAACTCCCCAGATTCCACATAAGCCAGACGCACAAGGTGACGTATGCGCAAGGTCTCACGCATGCACGCAAGGTGGCACGCACATCTGGAGTTTGATTGCAGCGGCTAGGGGTCCTGGCATGCCAAGTCTCTCTCTTTCATAAAATATTATAATAATAAAATGAAGCATAGATGCTTGAAGGCATGACCCTTCAATCCCCTGTCACACCAAGTGCTCCCCAAAACACTAATAGCCCTCACTAGGCCCAGTAAGTTTGTGAAACTGCATTTTAAGGGTGACCATCTTTCTTTCCTTTAGGAAATCTCTGGACCTTTGATATGCTAATGAGTTCAATGAGTCTAGAGGAACATTTTCAAAACCTGACCTTTGGCCTCTTGCTACTGGTGCTTCTCTAAAGCCCAGAGTTCTGTAGAGCCCAGTTCAGAGCCAGCGGGCAAGCCTGGGACTGCCACCACAGGTGAACAAAGAAGGACAGACGGGGAGGGGAGAGGGCGCATCACCATCCTGGGTACCAGGTCTTGGGAGGATCTGGGAACTGTGGCTGCGGCTGCTGCGTTCCGTCCCCAAGGCCATCAGCAACAGCTATGGACAGATCGATTCCTGCTATCCTGAGAGACTGGGCTAGCCGCCCATGAAGGCCCCTAAGCTATCCATGGGTATTTAACCCTCACATCCAAGCTCCCTCTGCCCTCCCCACTCAGGCTGAGAGAAGTTGCCAGGGAAGGACAGGCAAGAAGAGGCAGATGTGGGCCCTGGAAGCGGGCCTTGCCTTCTTCTTCTTTTTTGATTCTACAAGGTAGGGTCTCGCTCTAGCCCACGCTGACCTGTAATTCACTATGCACTCTCAGGGTGGCCTCGAACTCATGGCGATCCTGAGTGCTGGGATTAAAGGTGTGCGCCACCCTACCCAGCTCTTCTTAGTGTTTTTTTTTTTTTAATGTTTTTAGTTATTAGAGAGAGAGAGAGAGAGAGAGAGAGAGTGAGAGAAAATGGGCACACCAGGGCCTCCAGCCAGGCAAACAAACTCCAGACACATGCGCCACCTTGTGCGTCTGGCTTACGTGGGTCCTGGGGAATTGAACCTGGGTCCTTAGGCTTTGCAGGAGAGCACCTTCACCACTAAGCCATCTCTCCAGATCTCTGGCCTTTTTAGATAGGAAATTCTGGAGTCCCAGATGCTTTATGGTTGAGAAGGGATCAGGTAGATCTCTCATGTGGGGTGCAGACCTGGAACCCCACGTGTGCAGATACAGGCACAAGCAGACATGCATGCCCACGGCGCAGTGGCCAGGGCCCTGGGTGGCATCTATTGCTATTCCGTTACTGTCCCATCACCAGGACCGGCCACCTCCTCGGCCTTAGCTCCATGTGCTTCTGTGCATCTCTGAGCAACATAGCCCTAAGCTCCTAACCTCCATGACACCCACACAGCCTGACTGACATTGGGCCTGGCAGAGAGACCAGGGGCACAGGGCACAGGGCACAGGGAGCCTTCACCAGCAGCCATTCCCTGATTACTGTGGTCTCTGTGGCCTTCCCCAGCCAATGATTAGTGGCTGATGAGACCCATGTGAGGAGGGGCCCCTTTGCACGGGGAGCAGCCTCTCTGGTGCACTGGGTACACTGGGCACCCTGCCGCCCAGCGTGGCTTTCAGAGCCTGCGATGAGGCAGGCCTAGAAGTGAGTGCTGGTGTTTAGTTCTTTATTTTTATTTTTATTTTTCGAGGTAGGGTCTCACTCTAGCCCAAGCTGACCTGGAACTCATTATGTAGTCTCAGGGTGGCCCCGAACTCATGTCGATCCTCCTACCTCTGCCTCCCGAGTGCTGGGATTAAAGGCGTGCGCCACCACGCCCGGCTGGTGTTTAGTTCTTATGCATGGGGAATTGTTTTTCATGGCTTAGTCCTTGGAGGTCTGGAGCTAGCCATGAAGCGGGGCCTTGGAGTGGGGAGCCTTGCTGGGGGAGCCTGGTGAGCTACACTGTCCAGCTGGGTTTCATAAAGTCCTGGGGACTCCTGGGGAAATGGAAGAAGAAATGACAGGGCAGGAGAGCACTTGGGGGAATCAATTTCCTTTCAAGAACAGCCCGTGCTTACAGCATCTCCAGTAGGCTCCAGGAGTGCCTTTCCCCAGAGAGCTCTGCTAAAAAAAAATTTTTTATTAGGGTTTTAAAATTACAGAAGCAATACTGGTTTATTTCAACACAGAGGTACGTTCTAATTATTAAAGAGAAAAAAGTCAATACTTCCCCCGATTCTCACTTTCACCTCTCCAGGGGGACCAGTACCAACTATATGGTGTTTAGCTGGAAGCACTTAACACACCTGTGTGTGTACACATTTTTCTAAAAATACACCACCGTGATGCATGTGTGTGTGTGCAAAGAGGGAATGCTTGTTTTCATGTGTGGATGCATGGTTTCTTTTTACACAGAGGAATCACACTGTACCCATTACAGTGCATTGTCTTTTTTAAATTGTTTTTTAAGATTTATTTTTATTTATTTATTAGAGACAGAGAGGGGAGGTGGGAGGGGAAGAGAGAGAGAGAGAGAGGGAGTGAGTGAGAATGGGCACACCAGGGCCTGTAGCCACCGCAAATGAACTGCAGACGCATGTGCCATGATGTGCATCTGGCTAACGTGGAACCTGGGGAATCGAGCCTGAGTCCTTAGGCTTCACAGGCCAGTGCCTTAACCACTGAAACACCTCTCCAGCCCACAGTGCTTTGTCTTTTGACCTAGCAATGTGTCATGAACCTTTCCTGAGTCAGTGCGTACAGATCAGCTTCGTTTTCGAAGACAGCCACAGTATTAGCACCATGATTCAACTATTTCCCCACTCCTGTGTATGCAGGTTGTTTCCAGTTCTTTACAATAAGTAAGTGGTGATTTAATGACTATTAGTTGATTTCTTTATTTTGTGCGCATGTTGCCAAAGACTCTTGATTGGGAGAAGGAGAGGAAGGGTGAGTAATTTTTTTTTTTTCCCTGATATACTTTGGAAGCTTTAAACCACTTATGGACCCATGGACACCTATGTTTTCTGGGCCCCATCCTGGGCACTGCGGCCATATGGAGGTCAGCCCTCCAGGGGCCCAGTGGTCGCAAGGGTGCTGACCAGCAAGTGACCAGGCACCTTTGGGGAAATGGTTCAGATGTAAGATAAAGAGGAAGGTTTGGCCTTAGCATGTCTGGTTTGTGGATTGGGGTTTGAATCCCTCCTCCACCACGTACTCGCCATGAGGCCTTGCTTGGGGGATTCGCCCACAGACTTCAATCATGGGGGCTGATGTGAGGATTGAGAGAGTTCAAAGAACCCAAACTCCAGCAAAGCAGGGTGGCTGTGGTTCACAGTAACCTGTTACATAGTCTCTGAAGATCTAGAAACATAAAGAAGTAGGAAGGACAGGAAAAGGTAATGACCCCCGATGTGACCAGTACACATGGTGTGCATGTGTTCAAGTATCGCACTGAGCCCATAAGTGTACAGTTATTACGTGTTAATTAAAAAGAAAAAGAAAAGCGCTTACAAGTGTGCTAGTGAGCTGGAAGCACCAGGTGGCCAAGTGGTGGCTCTGTCACAGAGAAAGCAGGAAATGCGTCGTCGCAAGACCACAAGGGGTTAGTGCATCTGCCTGTCTGTCTTCCTTCCTTCCTTCCTTCTTTCTTCCTTCCTTCCTTCCTTCCTTCCTTCCTTCCTTCCTTCCCTTCCCTTCCCTTCCCTTCCCTTCCCTTCCCTTCGTCCCTCCTTTTCTTCTTTCTTTCTTTCTCTGAATTTTATTTATTTGAGAGAGAGAGAGAGAGAAAAAAAAAAAAGCAGATATATAGAGAGAGAATGGGTGCACCAAGGCCTCCAGCCACTGCAGGCAAACTCCAGAAACATGCGCCACCTTGTGCATCTGGCTTACATGGGTCCTGGGGCATCGAATCTTGGTCCTTTGGCTTTGCAGGCAAGTGCCTTAACTGATAAGCCATCTGTTGCAGTCAGGTTCGCATTGCTGGTAGAAATCACCCAACCAAGAGCAGCTTCTGAGAAAAAGAGGTTTATTTTGGCTTACAGGCTCAAGGGGAAGCTCCACGATGGCAGGGGGAAAATGATGGCATGAGCAGAGGGTGGCCAATATAAGGTGGACAATAGCAACAGGAGAGTGTGCCAAACACTGGCATGGGGAAACTGGCTTTAACACCCATAAGCCCGCCCCCAACAATACACTCCCTCATGGAGGTGTTAATTCCCAAATCTCCATCAGCTGGGAACCTAGCATTCAGAACACCTGAGTTTATGGGGGACACCCGAATCAAACCACCACACCATCTCTCCAGCCTTTTTTTTTTTTTTTTTTTTGAGGCAGGGTTTTAGGTAGTGCAGGCTAGCCTCTAACTCTGTATGTAAATTCCTTGTAATCAGCTCCATATTGCTGGGACAACCAACCAACCAGACACAGATGATGGGAGGAAAGGGGCTTATTTCAGGCTTACAGAGCCAGGGGACATTCCACCAAGGGCTGAAGAAGCTGGCTGCCTTTCATAGATCCAAGCAGAGAGAGACCACCAACAGCCAACACCACCAGCACACATGAACCCCCAGAGCTCAAACTGGTCGCTTCACACCTTTGGACTGTAATGAAGATAAAACCTTAAACACACCTCAAGGTCTGGACTCTGGGATCTGCCCACTGTGACATGCCCTCCTCTCCTCCCTAGCTAGGATCTGCCTGCTAGGGGCTCAAGTAGGAAATTTAATGACCCAGTCTCTGGGGTCAAACATTCGATCTCTCACACTCCTGATCCCTCCTTTTCCCTCCGGCTCCTGCGTGATGGAATTACAGGCATGCGCCACCACACCAGGCTGCTGCCTCCTCCTCTTCCTCTTCTTTTTTATTTATTTATTTTTTTTAATTTTTAAAAATTTTTTTTTGTGATCTTTATTTATTTATTTGAGAGCGACAGACAGAGAGAGAAAGAGGCAGATAGAGAGAGGGAGAGAGAATGGGTGCACCAGGGCCTCCAGCCACTGCAAATGAACTCCAGACACGTGCACCCCCTTGTGCATCTGGCTAACGTGGGTCCTGGGGGATCAAGCCTCGAACCGGGGTCCTTAGGCTTCACAGGCAAGCACTTAACTGCTAAGCCATCTCTCCAGCCCTTCTTTTTTATGTTAGAGAGAAAGAGAGAGAGAGAAAGAAAGAAGCAGGTAGTGAGAGAGAATAGGCATACAAGAGCCTTCAGCCACTGCAAGCAAATTCCAGATGTATGAGCCCCTTGTGCATCTGGTTTATGTGGGTCCTGGGGAATTGAACCTGGGTCCTTTGGCTTTGCAGGCAAGCGCCTTAACTGCTAAGCCATTTCTCCAGCCCCCTCCTCTTTTTTTTGAGATAGCTCTGTATCCTGGACTAGCCTGGAACTCACTGCTCAGTGTTGAGAATGAGCTGAGGGGCACTTTAGTCACGGTGGGGTGGGGGGTGGGGACCCCTCAGCCCACCGCTTCCACCAGGGCCTGAGCTCAGTTCAGTTCTGAGGCTGTTCAAGGATCCCTAAGTCACACATCCCTTTCAGTGGCTAAAAATACCCTCTAAGACAGGGTTGAATAGTCCCCGGGGGAGCAGGAGCCTTGCAGCCCAGCACTCCCAACAGTTAACCCCTTCCCCACTCTAGCCTTCAGAAGGATTCTTTCTGGTGTCAAACCAACATGGAAACTCAGAAACTTCCTTTGGGAAAAAATGATTCTTTTTTTAAAAAATCATTTATTTATTTATTTGAGAAGAGAGAAAGAGGCAGATATATAGAGAACAGGCACGCTCAGGGCCTCCAGCCACTGCAAAGAAACTCCAGACACATGCACCACCTTGTGCATCTGGCTTACGTGAGTCCTGGGGAATCGAACCTGGGTCCTTAGGCTTCACAGACAAGCGCCTTCACCGCTACTCCATCTCTCCAGCCCCTGGGAGATGATTTTTCTTAACTCTAGTCATCACAGGTGCTCAGAAACCTCTACCTCCAGATTTATTTGCCAGGGCAGAGAGAACCTGAAACCTCTGCCAACCCGGCCCAAGATGGGCAAACACGGGAAGACATCAAACCCCCAGCATGGCCTGGGCTTCGACCTAGTGGTCCAGAACGTGGGCATGTAAGAGGGTTAGCTTGGGGAAAGTCTAAGGCTGCCGCTCACTAACCGTACCACCATTAGCAAACTCCCTTTTTCTCTGACATCCATGTCCCTCTCTGTACTAGAGGAACAACACGCCTATTCCAAAGCCGTGAATGGGAGGAAGCCTATGAACTGCCTATAACCACTTAGCGCGGGGCCTGGACGTGGTACCCACTGTCACTGTCGTTGATGGAGAGAGCTCGCCACTCCCTCTGCACTTCCCCCTGCAAACCTCTGGTCGTCCTTCTCCAGGGACAGTCTGGGAATTAGCTGCGTGACAGCAGGGATCGGAGGGACTAAGTCCTGAGGCTAGGAAAAGGAGGTCTCTGGGGAAGCAGCGGAGGAGCATGGCTACTATGAGAAACACTCCGAGAGACGAAGCTGGGGTGCAGTGAGATGGGGTGCAGGAATGAGATGCCCAGAGTACGGTGGCAGGTGACGAGAATGGGAGGGGGCATCTAGGATTAGGTGGGGAAGGGCCCTGCTTGCCAAGTGTGCCCAACATTCTGGGGAGCCACTGGAAGATTCTGGAGAGGGAAGTGACGTGGGTTGTTTTGTGTTTAAGGACATTCACTCGGGCAGTTGGAAGGAGGTTGCATTGGGGCATGTGATATGACTTGGGTGTGGCCGTCCTAACCCAAAGGTCAGCCGAGGTGACTGTGCCCTTACTGTATCAAACGGGAGCCGGACAAAATCCCAGGCTACAGGAAGAGATTCGCCGTCTTTCCAGCGGTCTCCTGGAGGGAGGCTTCTTGAAAACTCCCACTTCTCTCTTGGTAGCTCCTTAGGCACCAAACTTCTGTTACTGAGTTCATCTCCACCAGCACGGGAGACCCCTGCAGGCACTCCCCAAGGGACTGACGCGACGCTGGTATTGAATCTTGCACAGACGAGTCCTGCAAAGTCATGTGACCATTTTCCAGCACCACCTAAATCTTTTTTTTTATTATTGGAAATCTTAATATATGATCATACAGTAATTTGATTGTGCTCCCATCCCTTTATCTTATTTTGTTCCCTCTCCCCCCATTCCCTGGGTATGGGACCCCTCAGATTCTAGGGTAATCCTTCCTCTGTTCTGTTGTCTTCTTCTTTTTGTTGATGTTGTTTTGTTTCTCGAGGTAGGGTCTAGCCCAGGCTGACCTGGAATCCACTATGTAGTCTCAGGGTGGCCTCGAACTCAGGGCAGTCCTCCTAGCTCTGCCTCCCTAGTGCTGGGATTAAAGGTGTGCACCAACACACTCGGTGTTTTTCTATTTTTTTAAAGTAATTTTAATATTTTGTTTATGAGAGAGAGAGAATGGGCATGCCAGGTTCCCCAGTCAGTGCAAATGAACTCCAGATGCATGCGCCACCTTGTGCATCTGGCTTACGTGGGTCCAGGTGAGTCCAACCTGGGTCCTTAGGCTTCACAGGCAGGCGCCTTAACCACTGAACCATCTCTCCAGCCTGTCTCCTTTTTCTTCTACATGGGCTCCAGCCTTCTTCCTGCCAAGGGACTGGCCAAGGTGCCTGCTAGCCAGGGCAGATAAATTAAGCTCTTCGCTGGTCTCCTCTGACCCTATCTTAGCTTGGCCCAGAAGGGATCTATCTAGTTCTCACAAGAAAGCCTGCTTGCAGCTGGGCTCCTAAGCTGAGATGGTCTCTTCTCTGCAGGGATCTCACGGGGCAGATCAGCAGGGTGGCAGAGGGTGCTGTTAGGAGGTGGGGAAAGACGATAAACAGATACTTGGAAATGAATATGGTTGTCTTAGTTCCCCAACGACCGAAGGGGATGGCTAATTTCAATGTGTTTCCTAGAGTGGCACTGATACCAGAAAGAGGATCCCAGGTCATTTTTACTGTGTGTTGACTCTGTGATCAGTGAAGAGTTTTCTGAGACTGGGCAGTCAAAGGTGGTCTTGGGTTTGCGTTGGATTAAGAATAAAGCCTCGGCTGGAGAGATGGCTTAGCGGTTAAGCGCTTGCCTGTGAAGCCTAAGGACCCCAGGTTCGAGGCTCGATTCCCCAGGACCCACGTTAGCCAGATGCACAAGGGGGCACACAGTGTCTGGAGTTCGTTTGCAGTGGCTGGAGGCCACTGGCGAGCCCATTCTCTCTCTCTGCCTCTTTCTCTCTCTGTCGCTGTCAAATAAATAAATAAAAATAAACAAAAAAATTTTAAAAAGAATAAAGCCTCGCTGGCTAGTCCCCAAATGGGGGGGCTGTGCCAGGCAGGCTAGCCACAGAAAGGGCAGGAGACTAGGATGTTGCGGCAGGCCGCAGGCCCGAAGCAATCAACTGAGCCTTTCTAGGTTTTTGTTTCTCATCCATAAAATAGGTCCACATAGGAGGTGTGTGAGCTTGCAATGAGATGGCATATGCCAAGTCCCTTGGCCTCACTTGTAGCCTGGCTTTTGGGTAATCTGACACATAATTGCACTGAACTGTTCGCTTCTCAAATTCCTATGTCGAGTCTCTATTCCCTAATGAGACATCACTGGAACCCTAGCTTTCTAGGAGGTAATTAAGTTGAAGGCAAGTGCAGGTAGGTCTCTCTCTCTCTCTCTTTCTCTGCTGTATGAGAATACAGCAAGAAGGTGACAGCCTTCCCCACCAATGCTGACAGTTTGATCTCAAAATGAAAAAAAATTATTTTTTCCCCTAATTTTTATTAGTTTGTTTTTTAAAAAGTTAGTATGCTAGAGCAATGGGTTTCATTATTGGATTTTCATAAGTTGATTGTCTTCCCCCATTCCCGTCTCCCTAACTTCTGTCCCTCCCCACTTATAAGCTCTCCTCCCCCCATGATCCACTTTCTAGTTTCATGACCTGTGCGTGTGTGCACACGTTAAAATCTAGGATCCATGGATGAGAGAAAACATGCTGTATTTGCCTCTGCGGGTCTGGGATACTTCACTTAAAATAATGATTTCCAGTTTTCTCCATTTTCTTGCAAAAGTCACGATTTCATTTTTATTTAAGCCTGAATAAAATTCTTACACACACACACACACACACACACACACACATGCACACACATGCATACACACACACACACACACAATGGAAATATATATATTGTGTCCCTAGAGCTCAGCACGGGACTGTCACATTCGTCAGAACTCAATTCAATGAATGAGTGAACAAACCCAATCAGATCTCTGCCTGTGTATCCAGCAACTTTTGCCCTGGACCCCAAACTTATTTCCAACACCTTTATTACAGCCAGAGGAAATCCAGTGGTTTTCCGACTAAAGGGGGTATGTGGGTGGAGCACTGACCTTTACGTTCCTGAGACAAAACACCCAACCAGAAGCAGCTTATGGGAGGAAAGGGTTTATTTCAGGCTTACAGATTCCAGGAGGGAAACAGGCTCACACCTTCATCCAAGTGTAAGCTAGCTCTCAACAAACAGTGGGCTGGACCAATCAACGTCAAGCTCCGCCCCTAGCACCACACCTCCTCCAGCAAGGCTCCATCTCCAAAGGCTCCACCAGCTGGGGACCATGTAGGAGCCTCATCACGAACTTGAGGATGTGGAGACCTTTTACATTTAAAACCACCATAGAGGGGATCATATAGAGATCTGTTTGGCTGGGCAGAGGTCAGTTGGCATTGTTTGCTGTTCTCTGCCCTTCTGACTAGAAAGCAGAGTTTGTCTGTTTCCGAAATTGGGCATGTGTGAAAAATCTTATTAAGAGAAAATGAAAATTCACAGAGTAGGTCCAACCCTTCGTGTTACAGATGAGGAATCTGAGATGTGAAGAGGGAGAGAGACTTGTCACATAAGATCAGTGGCAGAGTGCCCTGTGTCCGCTGGGAATCTAGTCAGGGGTAGACAGGTTCTCGCTGCAGGAGTGAGAAAAACTGGGGACAGGAAAGATGGCTTCTGGTCATCACTAGTCTCTAGCCCCAGTGATCTTCAAGCTCAGACGTCCCCAACAGTTCTTTCATTCCTGGAAAGTGACCATTGGTGAGCTGTTCCAGGGGTACTTAGGAGAACTCTGACCCAGCTAGGCCAAAGGGTCACTACTGGGACATTTCACATGGCACGGTGCCACCTGCCTCAGGAAGCTGGTTGCAGGTGGGGAAGATTTCTTCTTAGACACGAAGCAGGCAGGGTCAGGCCCTGGAACTCTAAAAGTCTTGTTGATGCTGGAATGATAGACTTTTCTAACAAGGTTCACTAGGCAGCTGGACTCTTAGAGACATCTTGTTTTTTTTTTTCTACCTTTGCTTTTTTTTAAAAAAAATAATTAATTTATTTTTATTTTAGAGAGAGAAAGAGGCAAAGAGAGGGAGGAAGGCAGAGAGAGAGAGGGAGAGAATGGGCACACCAGGGCCTCTAGCCACTACAAACAAACTCCAGACGCATGAGCCACCTTGTGCATCTGGCTTACATGGGTTCTGGGGAATCGAACCTGAGTCCTTTGGCTTTGCTGGTAAGCACCTTAACTGATGAGCCATCTCCCCAGCCCTACCTTTGCCTTTTTGTAATGAGACAGAGAGAGAGAGAGAGAGAGAGAATTGGCATACCAGGGCCACAACCACTAAATCGAACTCCAGATGCTTCCACCACCTAGTGGGCATGTGTGACCTTGTGCTTTCCTCATCTTTATATGTCTGGTTTATGTGGGACCTGGAGAGTTGAACGTGGGCCCTTAGGCTTTGCAGGCAAGCATCTTAACCGCTAAGCCATCTCTCTAGCCCCCTACCTTTGCTTTTTAAATTTCATTTATTAATTTTCTTCCTCCCTTTCTTCATCTCGTTTCATGTAGCATCTGCTTGCTGGAAATTTGATGTTCACTATTACTGCTAACCTGAAGTTTGTTTCATCCCTGGCAATTAGCTCTTGTCCTTAGGGAAACACAATTAAGTATTACAGGACTTTTTGATGTTGTTTCTATGGTAACTCCCATAGCCACGATGTACATATATAATGTATGCTCCAGGGATATAAATTTATTTATGTATATGACATATATATTAATAATACATTTGAAGAAAATCTGGGTTTAAAAAAATTGTAAATTTTTCCTTTTATTTATTTTTTGTATTTTCTTAAATGATGAAATTTTTTTTCTGAAGTTTTGCTCCCACAGAGGGAACAGTAGAGAACACAAAAGGCTTTTCTGTTTTCCCTCCTTTAATTATAAAAATTTATAGTTGTGCAAGAAGGAATTTTTTTTTTAGGTTGGTGGGAATCTGTCTAAGCAAGACCTCCCTTGATGGCTGAGAACATTTTATTAGGAGGTTTTGCTTAGAGAACTAAAAGGCCTCAAGCCTTTCAAAATAGAATGGCAGGGGGGAGCTAGAGAATCCATTGAAACAAATCCAAACTTATTTACTAAGACACAAACAAAAATGACAGGCCAAGCCGGGTGTGGTGGCGCACGCCTTTGATCCCAGCACTAGGGAGGCAGAGGTAGGAGGATCGCCATGAGTTCGAGGCCACCCTGAGACTCCATAGTAAATTCCAGGTCAGCCTGAGCTATAGTGAGACCCTATCTTGAAAAACAAAACAAAAAATAAATACATTTAAAAAAATGACAGGCCAGACCTGAGTGCCCGGCACTCCGAACTGTAGGATGGTCTCCTTGTCTTCTGTCAGGGGAAGTCTGATCTGGATCCTGTAGCTAACCCACGGTGAGCTCCTGAGATTCCAGTTGGATTGACCTGGTCTGAGGCCAGCAGACAGACCAGTCATGACAGCTGCTCTGTGAGAAGCTCTAAGGAGGAAGTGACCCCGGCCTCAGTGGCTGGCAGTGTCGAAGGGCAGGCTCAGGCTGGCCTCAGAGAAAGACTGAGCACCACAATCAAAACTCAAGGGCTGGGCTGGAGAAGATGGCTTAGTGGTTAAGGCATTTGCCTGCACAGCCAAAGGATCCTGGTTTGATTCTCCAAGGACCCACATAAGCCAGATGCACATGGGGGCGCACATACCTGGAGTTCATTTGCAGTGGCTGGAGGCCCTGGTGTGCCCATTCTTGTTCTCTCTCTCTCTCTCTGCCTCCTTCTCTCTGTCAAATAAATAATTTTTTTTAAATATTAAAAAAAATTCAAGGGCCTTTGGAAAATCTCTAGGTAACTAAAAACATTTTTTTTTTTTTTTTGGTCTCTTCAGCGGCTACTCAGATAGGATGCCCAAACTAACCTCTTTGCCAGCTACCAGCTAATCAATTTCCTTCCTAGATTCTCTGTGGAGATTTTATGTTCCCACACTCCATGAATTCTATTTTTCCTTTGTTCCTCAATTTAGTTTATCAGCAAACTTCTATTTTGTTTCCAGAAAAACACTTTGTAAAATAACTAAATGGTTTGCAAAAGGACCTTTTAAACACTTTGACTTCTTCTTTGGTATCTGAAATGATGTGTCCCATGGGAGGAGCTGGAATGGCCTTGGACTGTGACTGCCCCCACCAGACTATGTGGGGTGGAGGGTGGGAATGGGTGTGGGTTTCTTCTAGGGCCCATGGCAGGAGAAACTAAAAGGGAAATGTCAGGCATGGAAGGTGTATCAGTTACTTTCTCATTGCTGGGACAAAATGCCAGACCAGAAGTAGCTGGGCATGGTGGTGCACACACCTTTAATCCCAGCACTGAGGAAGCAGAAGTAGGAGGATCACTTTGAGTTTGAGGCCAGCCTAGGACTGCATAGAGAGATCCAGGTCAGCCTGGGAGAGAGTGAGACCCTACCTCTAAAAAACTAAAAAACTTAAAATAAAATTAAAAAAAAGATTTTATTTCTGATTACAGTTCCAGAGGGAGTCTGTCGGGGAAGGCATGGCAAGCCAGGGCAGGAAGTATAAGTCACATCTTCACATCAGCAGGAAAAGAGAGAGACTTCCGCCAACAAGGCTGTAACCCCTAAAGATTCCACAACCTTCCAGAACAGTGCTGCCAGCTGGGGAGTAAATGTTCAAACACATGGAAACATTTTCACTCAAACCACCACAGAAAGCAAATTGCCAAGCAGATGAATTAATTTTGTATATATTGGTGGTATTGCATAACAAAGCTCCCTAAAGGTTATAGATTAAAACAGTAATCATGGGCTGGAGAGATGGTTTAGTGGCTAAGGCACTTGCCTGGAAAGCCTAAGGACCCAGGTTCAATTCCCTAGGACCCAAATAAGCCAGATACCCAAGGTGGTACATGCATCTGGAGTTTGTGTGCTAGAGGCCTTGCCCATTCTCTCTCTCTCCATATATATATATATATACACACACATATATACTTATATATGTATATATACACATCTTTCTCTCTCTCTTAATAACTAAATAAAAATATTAAAACAGTAATTAGTTAGTTCATGATTCTGTGAGTCAGAAACCTGGACTGTGCTCAGCATGGCGGTTCTTCTGAGGGTCTCACCTGTGGTCACCTCCCTTACACAGCTGGTCTAGGAAGGCCTCACTCATTGCCTGGCATGCTGGGTGACAGGGACAACAAAGCCATATGTCTACAGTAGGTTCCACAGAACTGACATGTTTTCAAATCTCAGCTGTCGTTCATTATATAATGTGCCATTGGCCCAAGAAAAGTGCATGGCCAAGTTCAGTCTCAAGTAGTTGAGAAACAGACTGTACCTGTTACTGGGTAGAAAGGCAGTGTCAAATGTACAGAAACAAGGGAATCTGGTAATTTTTATTTTTTGTAAATGGCATGCTTTTTCTGATTCCTGTCTCCAAGTGCTGCTTTTTGCCTACAAAGATTTTTTGAAATTTATTTACAAGCAGGAGGTTGAAATGGGTGCACCAGGGCCTCCCACCACTACAAATGAACTCCAGATGCATGCTCTTGCTTTACATGGGTATTTGGAATTTGAACCTGGGCCTCTGGGCATTTCAAGTAAGCACCCTTAACTGCTGAGCCATCTCTCCAGCCTTTTTATTTATTTTTATTTTTTACTTTTTGGTTTTTCAAGGTAGGGTCTCACTGAAGCCTAGGCTAACCTGGAGTTCACTGTGTAGTCTCAGGCTGGCCTCGAACTCACGACAATCCTCCTACCTCTGCCTCTCGAGTGCTGGGATTAAAGGTGTATGCAACCACTCCTGGCTTCTTCAGCCTGTTTTAAATATATATATTTTTAAAATGTTATTTTATTTATTTGAGAACGAGATAAGAGAAAGAGGTAGAGAGAGAGAGAGAGAGAATGGGTGTGCCAGGACCTTCAGCTGCTACAAATGAATTTCAGATACGTGTGCTACCTTGTGCACCTGGCATTATGTGGGTCCTGGGGAATCAAGCCTGGGTCCTTTGGCTTTGCAGGCAAGTGTCTTAACTGCTAAGCTATCTCTCCAGCCCTAAAAATTTTTTTTTAATTTATTTGCAAGCACAGAGAGAGAGAGAGAGAGAGAGAAGAGGGAGGAGGGAGAGAGAGAGAAGGAGAACAAGGCAGTGCAATATGCACAGAGGCAGAGGAATCTGGTCATTTTTATTTTTGTAAACGCCAGGGACTCGTACCACCACAAAGGAAGTCCAGGCACATGTGCTGATTTGGGCAACTGGCTTGACGCAGGCACTGGGGAATTGAACCTGGGCTATCAGGCTTTGCAAGCAAGCTCCTGTAACCACTGAGCAATCTCTCCTGCCTGCCCACAAAGCTTTCTGATACCGATTGCCACCTACATCCGATGGTAGAGCCGCTTGAGGTTGCAAACTGATTGTTGGGACACGTGTTTGACACCCATTCATAATCATATCCCCACAACACCCTCACTTACTTTGTTCTTGCCGGCTCTTCCACTGAACTGAAGAGGGTTGAATGAAATGGGTTCTGCCTTTCCTCTAATTACAAGCTTCCTTATTGGCAAGTTTGGAATCACTGTGTTGTGTAAGCCTTCCTCCCCAAGCCCTTGGGAGTGTTCTAGCCCACTGAAACACCCTGCAGCTCTCAGATCCCCCCTGGCTAGTAGCAGAAGAATCCATCCTGGAGCCCTTCTGCTCCAGGGCACCATCTGAGGCTGAAGTGAGACTTCCAGGAATCCACAGGCCATGGCACCGAAGGGTCCCTGTCTCTCTTTAAACCAGTCCGAACCCTGAATAAGTAGAATCACCGTTTCAGGCCTAGGAGGCGGCACGACTCAGGGGCTCAGAAAGTGAGCTTTCTTTCTGTCTCAGGGCACCAGTGGGCAGGGGGCCAACCCAGGCTGGGTCAGGAGAAAACGCCTGAGTCAGCCCAGGTCTTTGACACTTCTCCTCTTGAGGGCTCCCTATGGCCCTGCCTCATGCCACGTCCTGTCAACATCACTTTAGTACTTTTCCAAAACTACCAGAGGCAAATAGTCAGGCTATTCTGGAATGTAAGCTGGGTAACAGAGACCAAACATTGAGGGAAGATGGTCCTTCAAAAAGCCATTTGTTCATTCCCTCTGAGCCCCTGTGACTCAGCAGCACTTAAGATCCTGCTTCCCAAGTAGTTTGGAGGTCAGCTGGGGCAGTAGACTCCAGATTGGATGTCAGCTGGGGAAATGGAATAGTGTCCTCCAGTAGTATAAGATGCGCTGTTAGGTCCTTTGTTAGCCACAGGCTTGGGAATTAATTTTCTTGAAAAAAAAATATATATATATGGCAAGTGTGTGTGTGTGTGTGTGTGTGTGTGTGTGTAAATACTAGGGTCTCTTGCAAAGGAATGCATGTCTGGCTTTAAGTGGGTAGTAGGGAATTGAACCCAGGCCAGCAGGCTTTACAGACAAGTGCCTCGAACTGTTGAGCCATCACCCCAGCCAGGAGTGAGTTTTCTACCTTGGGCTGTTAACTAGAGCCACTGCACGCTGTCCTATTCCTTGCCGAGCAGTCACCTGCTCCCACTCATCCAAGTTCAACTGAGTATACAGAGCGCCAGGCACCAAAACCCTCAGATACCAGGAAGGAAGTGACACGAACCAGACGCGGATCCATCCCATTCTAAGGACCTCACTTACACCAAGAACACATGCGGGGGCTGGAGAGGTGGCTTAGCGGTTAAGGCACTTGTCTACAAAGCCAAAGGACCCAGGTTCAGTTCCCCAGGACCCACATAAGCCTGATGCACAAGTGGTGCCTGTGTCTGGAGTTCATTTGCAACGGCTCAAGGCCCAGGTACACCCATTTTCATTCTCTCTCTCTCTCTCTCTCTGCTTGCAAATAACTAACTGAATAAAATTATTTATTTACAAGCAGGGGGGTGGAAATGGGTGCACCTGGACCTCCCACCAGTACAAATGAACTCCAGATGCATGCTCTTGCTTTATGTGGGTACTTGGAATTCGAACCCCAGACCAAAATGAAAACTTTTAAAGTTACTATGGTAGTTTGAATGTAAATCCCCCATAGACTCAGGTGTTTTATCAACATTGAGTTTGCAGCTTCGGCCCTTAGCAGGAAGACTCCTCTATGGGGGTGGGTCCGTGCCACTGGGGGGGCAGGTCTGAATTGTAGCCTAAAGGTGTGCAGAGAGGTTCTGGGCTCTGGGGGGCTTGCCCGTGGCGCTGGCTGCTTGGTGGTGCCTCTCTGCTTGGATTTATGAATGGGAGCCGGCTTCTTCCATCTTTGATGGAACTTCCCCTGGATCTGTAAGCTTGAAATAAATCCCTCCCCCGCCCCCCCCCACACAAAATGCTCACGCCTTTAATCCCAGCACTCAGGAGGCAGAGGTAGGAGGATTGCTGTGAGTTTGAGGCAAGCCTGGAACCTACAAAGTGAATTCTGGGTCATCTTGGGATAAAGGGAGACCCCACCTCGGAACAACGACGACAACAAAAGCGACAACAAATCCCACCCAGGAGATTCAGACAGACTCGGTCTGAGCTGAGCCTGAGCATGAAATTTTCCCTCCCTTCCCTCCTTCCTCCCTTCCCTCCTTCCTCCCTTCCCTCCTTCCTCCTTCCCTCCTTCCTCCCTTCCCTCCTTCCTTCCTTCCCTCCTTCCTTCCTTCCCTCCTTCCCTCCTTCCTTCCTTCCTTCCTCCCTTCCCTTCTTCCTCCCTTCCCTCCTTCCTTCCTTCCCTCCTTCCTTCCTTCCTTCCTCCCTCCTTCCTTCCTTCCCTCCTTCCTTCCTTCCCTCCTTCCTCCCTTCCCTCCTTCCTCCCTTCCCTCCTTCCTCCCTTCCCTCCTTCCTCCCTTCCCTCCTTCCTTCCCTCCTTCCTTCCTTCCTTCCTCCCTCCTTCCTTCCTTCCCTCCTTCCTTCCCTCCTTCCTTCCTTCCCTCTTTCCTTCCCTCCTTCCTTCCTTCCCTCTTTCCTTCCCTCCTTCCTTCCTTCCCTCTTTCCTTCCCTCCTTCCTTCCTTCCCTCTTTCCTTCCCTCCTTCCTTCCTTCCCTCTTTCCTTCCCTCCTTCCTTCCTTCCCTCTTTCCTTCCTTCCTTCCTTCCCTCTTTCCTTCCCTCCTTCCTTCCTTCCCTCCTTCCTTCCTTCCCTCCTTCCTTCCCTCTTTCCTTCCCTCCTTCCTTCCTTCCCTCTTTCCTTCCCTCCTTCCTTCCTTCCCTCTTTCCTTCCCTCCTTCCTTCCTTCCCTCTTTCCTTCCCTCCTTCCTTCCTTCCCTCCTTCCTTCCTTCCCTCTTTCCTTCCCTCCTTCCTTCCTTCCCTCTTTCCTTCCTTCCTTCCTTCCTTCCCTCTTTCCTTCCCTCCTTCCTTCCTTCCCTCTTTCCTTCCCTCCTTCCTTCCCTACTTCCTTCCTTCCTTCCTTCCCTCCTTCCTTCCCTACTTCCTTCCTTCCTTCCTTCCCTCCTTCGTTTCCTCCCTCCTTTCTCCCTCCCTCCTTTCCTTCCTTCTTCCCTCCTCCTCCCTTCCTTTCTCCCTTCCTCCTCATCTTTCTTTTGCTATATTCCTGTTGTGTTCCCCAAGCTGACTGTGAAAAGGGCGAGGGGAATTTAAACAGGTCTCCAAATGACTGATGAGCACTCGTCTTGACAGCCACTGGTCTAAGGGGAGAGACAGACGAAAACCTGGTAAAGGCAAACTCATATGCAACTGAGATGCGCGCTTTACGGGGAGGCTGGTGGAGGAGCCAGCAGGACGTGTTATCTTCTGTTTGCTCCACATCTGAAGGAAGTGAGACCATGCGTGGAGATCTGTAATTGCAGAGGTCAGAAAGCAGAAGTCCTCTTAGGGGACAGCCATGGGATGTTCTGGGACAAAGCCCGCTCAGAAGGTCCGCAAAAATCCTACAGCAACGCCCTGTCTAGAAGGGGCTCAGTTTGCAACCTGAAATAGCTTCCTTCCCCCTCTATTCCATCCCGCAACACTCACTGCTTATAAATACCCCCTGCAGCCATATAGATTTTATTGGATCCTAACCCGAACCCCGTAAGGCACCAAGGCCAAGGTGAATATTCCCATGATAGAAACAGAAAAACAAGCTCAGACAAGTCTATGACTGCTCTGAGACCAGACATGGCTCATTCCTGAGTATGGAAGGCTTTTGCCCAGCGCACCAGCCTCCACTTCCCTGTGTCCACTCTGCACAAGGGACAGAAGCAGACAGGCACCTGAGAGACAGGTGGGGACATGGCCGAGTAGTGCAGCAGAGAGCCTGACCCTTCAAGTCAGGTGTGCAAGCCCAGGCTCCACAGAGCGATCAAAGGAATCCAGTACTCCTCGCGTAGGTCCGTGCCGAGTGAACCCAGTTGCTATGGTAACTGGATGTGATTCTTTATTACTGGGTGGAAGGTTTTAATTTCGCATTTGAAGAGTTTGTCCAGATAGTCACATTGCCGTGACTTGGCTTGTCAGGCAACCCTTAGGAGCAGAGGGATGCCTCGGAGGGCCATAGGTGCTTTCTAATGGTGAGGGGACCCGTGTCAGGCTGCACTGCACTGGAAGGGCCGAGGGGTCTCTCCTAGTACTTTGCTGGTACCCCCACCCATGCCCAGATGACACCTTCTGATGCTTGGCCCCTCAGCCAGGGAGTCTCATGGTGGCTACTCCTTTCCCTCATTTTATTTATTTATTTAATTATTTGAGAAAGAAGGGGAGAGAGAGAGAGAGAGAATGGGTACGCCAGGGCCTCTAGCCACTGCAAACAAACTCCAAACGCATGCTCCACCTTGTGCATCTGGCTTATGTAGGTCCTGGGGAATTAATCCTGGGGCTCAGGCAAGCACCTTAACTGCTAAGCCATCTCTGTAGCCCCCTACTTTCACTTTTGAGCCTCATCATGGGGGCCATACTCAGCTGTTTTGCTCTACCCTGAATCCCAGCACCCCTGACAGACAGAGGACCTTTAGCACATTTGTGGAATGAATGAAGGAGCAAATGAATGACTGATCAAGGGAATGAATGGCCTTTGGAGCGTGTGATCTCATGAAATATGGAGAGGGCTCTGCAGGGTCACAAGGAAGGCAGAAGGGACGGAGGCTTGGCAGGTGACCCTCTCCTGGAGCAACGCCCACCGCCACCTCCCTTGCCTCTGGCAGCTGGCTGAGGCACCTGGAACCTGCGTCCATAACACATAAATATCACAGGCAGACACTAAAAAAAAGGCAGTGGAGGAGGGAGCAGCGCTTGGTGACCAGCGCGGAACAGAGTCGGTTACAGGGAGAAGTGGGCAGGAAGGCGGCATGGGTCATCTAGCCTTGGACCAGGCCTTGCCCACTGAGCGGCCCGTGACTGCCTGCACGAAGAAGCTGGTTTCGAGGTTCAGTTCAACCTCCTCCTCTCCCCTACCCCCCAAACTCCCTGCTCCCTCCTCAACTTCTTTCTCTCCCAGCCTGACATCTTCTGTCCCTTCCGCACTGGCCATCCTGGGCAGGGGTCACTCTCCTGCCAGGATATGCCAGTGGGGGTCCTTACCTTCCCGGGATCACCGTTCCAAGAGCCCCCGCCCAGGTTAGGTCCCAGGACCTCTGCCTGGCTGTTTTGGAGAGCACTGGCTCCGCGGGGTCCCGGAGCACTGAGTGGGCTATGTGGGGTGAGTCAGAGCAGGGGTCGGCCAGGGCCTGGTAAGCACCTGCATTACCCCTCAGAAGTAGGGTTCATACCTGCCCCAGGAGGCCCCGGCCCAACACACGCTCCGGCCTCAGCCTTGCCCTCTAAGAATCAGACCCTTTGGCAGGTCTCAGTTGCCCCTCCGTTCGCAGAGGGGGACCCTAAGGCCATAGCAGGGTGGGTGGGAAGCACCTAGTCGCCATGAAACGTAGTGGGATCCCGCAGTGGGGCATCCTTGGGGACAAAGGCTGAGCCTTCCGCCAGTATGAACCTGAGCTCACGGTCCAGCGAGGCCCTCAGCACATGCGCAGTGGGTGCCTGGGCGGCAGTCTTATCACGTGGCAGCGCCACTCCCAGCTCTGTGGAAAGTCAGGGCCCGAAGGGAGCTGAGACGTGGTTGAATTCAACTCATTGTATAGAAAGACCAAGATGCCAGCCATTAGTAAGGCCCCAGAATAATAACCAACACTGTGCTGGAGAGATGGCTTAGCAGTTAGGTCACTCATCCGGGAAGCTTAAGGACCCAGGTTCGATTCTCCAGTACCCACGTAAGCCAGATGCACAAGGTGGCGTTGTGTGTCTGGAGTTTGTTTGCAGTGGCTGGAGGCCCTGGTGTGCCCATTCTCTCTCTCTTTCAAGTAGATAAACAAAATAGTTTTACAAAACAATAACTGGGGCTGGAGAGATGGAGGGCTGGAGGACTCACATGGCTTAGCAGTTAAGGCATTTGCCTGCAAAGCCAAAGGACTCAGGTTCGATACCCCAGGACCCATGTAAGCCAGATGCACAAGGGGGTGCATGTGTCTGGAATTTGTGTGCAGTGGCTGGAGGCCCTGGTGTGCCCATTCTCTCTCTCTCTCAAATAAATAAGTAAAATATTAAAAACAACAACCAAACAGTAATAGTTAATCTTATCAATAGCTCATAGATATGCTCGTAATAGCCAATGGTGTGCACTGGGTGGCAGGCAGGGTTCAATGCACCTTGTATATACATACCCACTGTAGCCGCTCTGCGTCCTGAATGCGGCGGATGCCCTCATCCCTACGATGGAGGCAGAAAGAGCCAGTAGGTCGTGCAACGTCACCGTTAGCACCGGGACCAGGAGCCACGCACTACCTGAGAACACGGCAGGGCCATCAACTGTCTGCTTCCAAGTCGGGGTCAGAGCCCGGCAGGGCTCGGAGCTGTGTGCGCGTGAATGCGTGTGGGCTCCTGGGTCCGTGCTCCGGGGTGGTCTCGGTACCCCCGAAGGCGCCCAGGCAACCGGGGTGGGTGAGCGTGGGAAAGTAAAGGACTTTCGGTGAACAGCTCTCTCAGTTAATTGTCAGGGAAATGGGTTTATAAGCATCTGAGGGTGGGGGGGAGGACCCTAAGGGGATTGGACGTAGCAAGTTCATTTCTGATGCCTACTTAGCGTATGGGGACATTCATTCTTGTGTGCATGTGCTGCCTTTAACACTTGTGCGTCTGGCTTATGTGGGATCTGGAGAGTCGAACATGGATCCTTAGGCTTCACAGGCAAGTAGTGCCTTAACTGCTAAGCCATCTCTCCAACCCTAATTTTTTTTTTTTCAAAAGGATGGTTCAGAGGATTTGCTGAGTGGCAGGGTGGGACAGAGTTACAGGAAGTTACGTGGAAAGGACTGAGAACTTCCGGGTCTCTCTGGGCGCACCGCCTTCCAGGCACTTTCGTACGTTCCTTAATCCGTACGTCTCCAAACTCTGTCCTCGGCTTTGGGGAGAGGCTTCCCTGCATGGCCAGCCCAAGCCTCCGGTCCCTCTCCTTTCCCAGGAAGGGTGGGGAGAGGAAAGTTGGTTCCCTTACTTCCACCCCCCATCCCAAGGCTGTCCAGGGCTCCCCAGCCTACAGTCAGGGTCTCGACATTCAAGACTCTTACCACTTCGGAAGTTCATGAGGGGTGTGTGTGTGTGTGTGTGTGTTGCTGCAGATCAAACCCAGACTCTCATGTGTGCTGGGCAAGTAGTCAAGTGCTGAGCTGCACCTCAACACTGTTCCTGGGGTTTTTTTCATAGTTGTGTGCCTGAGCCAGGTTGAAGACCAAATATATTATCTGCTATGAGTCACAACAGCCAGCTAGACGTGGCAGCTCACTCTTGTAATCTCAGCACTTGGAAGGCTGAGGCACCAGGATTGCCATGACTTTGAGGCCAGTCTGGGCTACATAGTGAGCCCTGTCTCAAAACAAGAGAGGAGGGGTGGAGAGATGGCTTAACAGTTAAGGTGCTTGCCTACGAAGCCTAAGGACCCAGGTTCAATTCCCCAGTACCCATATAAATCAGATGCACATGGTGGCCCATATGTCTGGAATTCGTTTGCAGTAGTTAGAGACCCTGGTGTACCTTTCTCTCTCTCTCTCTCTTTCTTCTCCTTCTCCTCCTCCTCCTTCTTCTTCAATTAAATTATTATATCTATTAAGGGAAGTGCAGAGCCAAGGAAAGGCACCCATGTAGGTAGAGATCCCACGTGGAGGCCCTGGGGAAAACAAACTGCAGATAGAAAAGAGAGAAAAGAAAGTTCAAGGAGCTTCTTCCATGTGGGGGGCTGGAGGGAATAAAAGAGCCCATGTGGAGAGTAAGGGCTGGGGGCCTCCCCGGCTGAGCCAGCCCAGGCCCAGCTGAGGGAAAAACTCACCCACAGCTGCAAGTTCCCAAGCAGTCAATTCTCAATATCTCTCTCTCTCTCCTATTAAATAAATAAATATTTTTTTTTTTTAAAAAAGAGCTGAGCGTGGTGGTGCACGCTTTTAATCCCAGCACTCAGGAGGCAGAGGTAGGAGGATCTCTGTGAGTTCGAGGCCACCCTGAGACTCAGTAGTGAATTCCAGGTCAGCCTGGGATAGAGCAAAACCCTACCTTGAAAAACCGAAAAAAAAAAAAAAATCACAATATCCCAGGAAGGCGATTTCCCGAGGAGGAAAATGAGATGCAGAGAGCGAGTGTCTTAGCCAGGACCTCCAGATGGACCCAACAGGTCTCTGACTCCCCATCCAGATCTCTCACAACAGGACCACAGGGAGACCCCCGGCCCGGGGCGCGAGGTGGTCAGGCTGGCAGGAGCCCTCGCTGTCCTCCCCAGCAGCCCGAGCTTTTCCTGTCCCGGCCTCGCTAACGGTCCTCTGCCCCTCCAGCTCTTCGTGATCGACAACGGCGCGGATGACTGGAGGATAGCCATGACCTACGAGCGCATCCTCTACATCAGCCTGGAGATGCTGGTGTGCGCCATCCACCCCATTCCCGGCGAGTACAAGTTCTTCTGGACGGCCCGCCTGGCTTTCTCTTACACCCCGTCCCAGGCAGAGGCCGACGTGGACATCATCCTGTCCATCCCCATGTTTCTGCGCCTGTACCTGATCGCCCGTGTCATGCTGCTTCACAGCAAGCTCTTCACCGACGCCTCCTCCCGCAGCATCGGGGCCCTCAACAAGATCAACTTCAACACCCGCTTCGTCATGAAGACGCTCATGACCATCTGCCCCGGCACGGTGCTGCTCGTGTTCAGCATCTCGCTGTGGATCATTGCTGCCTGGACCGTCCGAGTCTGTGAAAGGTATTCTCGGGGGACCTGCTAGCCACTCGACCATGGGGCGGGGGGGGTTGGGGGAGCCCCGATCACAGTGCCCAGGCTGGGACAGGGAAGGGAGGAGGTGTTGGGATGCTCAGAAGTGTCGGATGGAGGAGGCGGGCACTTTCCCACATACTTCAAAGGAGAAAGAGAGAGAGAGAGAGAGAGAGAGAGAGAGAGAGAGGAGGACAGAGCTGGGGCTGAATATGAGCTGGATCATTGGAACATTGGAGCCAAGGTAAGCTAGGAAAACTCTACATGATATTCCTGATTTTTCTGTTCCTTCTTTGTAACCCAGTGTCAAAGCCTTCTGGTTATATCCTTAACCTTGACCCGTACATAACACTTGACCATGCTTGTATGAGCTCTCCTTCGACAATAATGATGCCCACCAATGTTTACACTGCTCTGAGAAGCCCCGAGGAAATGAAATCTGTTTTGTTTAGTTCAGATGTCCTCAAAATTATTTTGTCCACAGCCCTTATCATCAGACAGCACTATCGATCTCAGTACTCAAGATTTGGTCCACAGCCTCAGCCTCACTGGGGACTCAGAGCACAGGTCATCGTTTGCATTGTAACGAGTCATGCCATGATTGCTATGCACGTTAAGGTTTCAGAAGTACTGTCCCAGCCAGAGCCGACTTTGGGAGATGTTTTAGGTATGTTAAGGTGTCAGAAGTACTGTCCCAGCCAGAGCCGACTTTGGGAGACGTTTTAGGTATGTTAAGGTGTCAGAAGTACTGTCCCGTTTGTTAAGGTGTCAGAAGTACTGTCCCAGCCAGAGCCAACTTTGGGAGATGTTTTAGGTATGTTAAGGTGTCAGAAGTACTGTCCCAGCCAGAGCCGACTTTGGGAGACGTTTTAGGAGGCTGTGCAAGGATCCAGAGAATGGCTGATGGGCGAGAAGGTGCTGTGGTCTCACGGAGACCCAGGGCTCTGGAACATTCTGCTGGCTCCTCCAAGCAGCCATCCTGATGGGTCAAGGATGCCACCTCCTTCTGCCATCCCTCAGGCTGCCTTATTTTGACTTCTTTCGTGCTGGCTCTGCGTTTCATTTCAATCCAATTCCACATGTGAGGTCCAAACTTACATACTTACATGGATTCTTCCCGAGAAGCTGTGAGACCCAGGGCAAGTCACTAACACATCCGGGCCTCAGTTTCCTCATTTTAAAGCGAGGGCCACTTGGAATAGAATGAAGATGTGTTCCCTGGAGAGGCAGAGTGTTGTGTTTGAAGGCATGGAAAGCATCCAGCTGGTGTATGTAGATTCAAGGAGTTGTCCTTCATTCACCCATACTCATAATTTCACCGTGAATCTTCCATGTGCCATGTCTGGACACAGAATAAGCAGGGCAGAGAATTCTGGAGAAGGGTTGAATTAAGTAGATCTCATGCAGGAGCTTTGAGCCAAATTTCCCACCTGCGCTGGGATGTTCCGTTTATAGATTGCTTCAGATTTCTGGCCAGTAGACAACGGTTTCCAACTGAGTTCGTTCTGTCAGACAGTGCTTAGGGATGTGAGGGCCTGTCTCTCAGAACCAAGGCAAGGCCATGCCTCCCGCTTATGCGGAGTCCCACCTTCACTCAGTAGCTGTTGCTACAGCCTCTGATCCAAGTAGGGCCATACGGAAGCATCTTCACGAACCTTCTCTGGTAAGCAGACACCTTCCTACAGTGCAGAAAGCATATGTCTGCATAACCCTAAACTCCTCATGGCACGCTTCTTCTTGCTATTGTTGATTTGTGACAGGGCATCTATATGTGGCACAGGCTGGCTTTCTAGAACCTTGTGTTTCTTCTGTCTCCCCCCTACCCCCCACCCAGTGCTGGGTACGGGTTGTATCTCTATGCCCGGCTTTCTCATGGTACTCTTTATTTTATTTTATTTATTTATTTGAGAGAGAAAGAGAGAGGAAGAGGCAGATAGAGAGAATGGTCACGCCAGGGCCTCCAGCCACTGCAAATGAGCTCCAGATGCCTGTGCCCCCTTGTGCATCTGGCTTACGTGGGTCCTGGGGAATCGAACCGAGATCCTTAGGCTTCACAGGCAAATGCCTTAACCGCTAAGCCATTTCCCCAGCCCCCGGTACTCTTATGATCATTATTATTATTATTTATTTATTTTTGGTGTTTTGAGGCAGGGTCTCACTTTAGCCCAGGCTGACCTGGAATTCACTATGTAGTCTCAGGCTGGTCTCGAATTCACAGTGATCCTCCTACCTCTGCCTCCCGAGTGCTGGAATTAAAGGCGTGTACCACCACGCCCGGCTTCTCATGGTACTCTTAGCTGATGAGCATGGCAGTTATTTAGCTTCAATAATAAAATGGGATAAGAATATTACTTTATTATTAGAGTCAAACCAAGTACTGCATGCAAACTGTATCTTACAATACAACAGTAGTGAAATTAATAATGAACATAGCGTAAGTCCCTGGATAACTCTTGGGAATTTTGTGGCTCTCTTCTTGTAATTAGATCAAGTAGACTCCTACCAAATGCCAGCCAATGCTCTCTCTGTTTTCCTTTCTAATTGACGGGAGCCAAGTTTTCTAATAATAACAATTGAATTTGTGTAGTCCTGTGAGGAGCTTGGAGTCTGCCATGTTTGGTGTGTTCTTCAGATGGGCAAATGGGCTGAACACGCAGCCAAGCGTCTACAAGTAAGGTTCATTGTTTATTGAAATTGTCGTAAGTACGGTGACTTTTTGTCATTGTTGGGAAATAAGAATGCTTAATCCCGGCACGTGGGGGGCAGAGGTAGGAGGATCGCAGTGAGTTTGAGTCCACCCTGAGACCACATAGTGAATTCTAGGTCAGCCTGGGCTAGAGTGAGACCCTACCTCAAAAAACGACAACAAAAAAGGGGGGGACTAGGGAAATGGCTCAGCTGTTAAAAGCACTCGCTTGCAAAGTCTATCATCCGGGTTCTATTCCCCAGTACCCACATAAGGCCAGATGCCCAAGGTGGCGTGTGCATTTAGAGTTCCTTTGCAACGGCACCCTCCCCCTCTACCCATCACCCATTCTTTCTCTCTCTGTTTGCGAATAAATAAAAATTAAAGTTAAAAAAAAGAAAAAGAAAGAATGTTTCAAAGTGCTTAGTTTTCAAAAGCCACTGTTGAAGAAGTTGTAGTTGATATTAAATACCCTTCAGAATTTCCAAGTCCAGGTTAGAGTGGGCTGGCCCGAGTGAGCCTCGATTAGCCTGAATTAGGTGGGGCTGAGTGGATAGCCTCGGCTGCTGGGGAACACCCCCTGGCTCTCTCTGCCAACATGACTCCTGAGCCCTGGTGGAAGATCGGGGAAAGGCGAGAGGGAGGAACCGAGCAGGTTAGAGTTTTCCAAGGCGCCGCCTGGAGGGAGCGGACCGGCTTCTGCTCAGGTCTGGCCTGCAGGGTGTGGCCCAGGGGACCTGGTCACTGCTTCTCGGGAGCTCGCCCGGCGTGGCTCTGCCTCACACTCCCCGTGCCGTCCCAACCTAGTGAGCACGTACCCTGACTCTCCCAATTGAGGGTTTGCTCTTGTAAAGCAACTGTCCTGAGGTCACAGAGTTTGTTGCAGTCATGTTCGCATTGCTGACAGAAAACACTTGACCAAGAGCAGCTTGTGGGGGAAAAGGGGTTTATTTTGGGCTTACAGATTTGAAGGGAAGCTCCATGATGGCAAAGGAAAACAATGGCATGAGCAGAAGGCGGACATCAGCTCCTGGCCACCATCAGGTGAACGATAGCAACAGGAGAGTGTGCCAAACTCTGGCAAGAGGAAGCTGGCTGTAACCCCCATAACCCCCCCCCCAACAATACCCTGCCTCCCTCCAGGAGGCTTTAATTCCCAAAGTGCCGTCAGTTGCGGACCTAGCATTCAGAACACCTAAGTTTATGGGGGACACTTGAATCAAACCAACACAGGGTTCCTCAGCGTACAGCCAGAACGTGAGGCTGATTTTGAACGTGAACTTCAAGTTGATCTCACTAATCCCGACTGGAACCTGAATGCACAGGAAACTGCCCTAGTCCACCCTAACCCTCTTTCCAGCCTGAGGTCTAACGGCTATGGAGGCTGACACGGAGATGTCAGGCCTGACTCTTTGTCCTGCCTGTGTCCTTGACCATTGTCTCCAGGGCTGGCTTTCATATTTGTGTGTGCAGTAGATTCTTAAAAAAAAAAATTAAAAATATTTTTAAAAATATATTTTATTTTTGTTTATTTATTTGAGAGAGAGAGAGAGAATGGGCACACCAGGGCCTCCAGCCACGGCAAACTGACTATAGACCCTTGTGCAATTGGCTTGTGTGGGTCCTGGAGAAGTGAACCTGGGTCCTCTGACTTTGCAGGCCAGCGCCTTAACCTCTAAGCCATCTCTCCAGCCCCAGTAGGCTCTTCAGTGTAGCACGGATGCCCTCTGCTGACCCAGGCTCTCCGTGCCTCACCTGGGCTAGTGCTGGCCATGACTGAGTTCTTCACGCAGAGATACCACTGCTGAAGGGAGCAGCCTCGTTCAAGGTCAGGCTTCTTGCCCAGGGGCAGCAGGAACCCTGTGAGGCTCACTGTCAGGTTGGCGTTTAGACGCCCAGCTCCTCGATCTCCTCAGGAACAACTCTGCAGGGCCACCAGGCTCCAGGGGCCTGTGAGGGGTTACCTGAGCTGCACCCGGACTGCGCCCGCTCCACTTCACCCCCACATTGATCCTAATAACACCTCTGTCCCCAGATCTCCCAGTTTTCAGGACTGAAAAAAAAATATGTATAGGATTCAGTTCATCGGGCAGTCTTTCTCTTACAAAGACCAACCGATTTCTTTTAGAATCCTAAATGGTCCTTGTGGGAAGCAATCCCAAATAACAAGTACAGGGGAACTGGAGAGATGGCTCAGTGGTTAAAGGCGTTTGCTTGCAAAGCTTGAAGACCTGGGTTCGATTCCCCAGTACCCGTGTAAAGCCAGATGCACAAAGTGGCACATGCATCTGGAGTTCGTTTGCAGTGGCAGGAGACCCTGGCATGCCCATTCTCTCTCTCTCTCTCTTCCTCTCTCCTTGCAAATGAATAAATAAAAATATTTTTTAACTAGTAAGTACAGGGCTGGAGAGATGGCTTAGCAGTTAAGGTACATGCTTGCAAAGCCAAAGGACCCAGGTTCGATTCCCCAGGACCCACGTTAGCCAGATGCACAAGGGGGCGCATGCATCTGGAGTTCATTTGTGGTGGCTGGAGACCCTGGCGTGCCCATCCTCTCTCTCTCTCCCTGCGTATCTCTTTCTTTCTCTAATAAATAAATAAATAAAATTAAATAGTAAGTACAACTGGGGGAACACCATGAGATGGGAATGGCTAGGACTAGGAGGCAGGGATTTAGCAGGGAGACTGAAGTGTTGGATGAGGAGCAGGAGGGTGGTATGGACAAGATGACCTTGGTCTTTCTCAGCCTGCTCTGACCATGAACCTGTCACCTTTGGTATCAGAGAGAGCCAGAGGCGCGCCGCAGCAGCGTGGCAGGTTCTGGAAAACCTCCCGTCTGTGCTGTCCAGAGCCGGGCTCGCTCACGTTGCAGGCGGCTTCCCCCTGGGCTGGGCTCAGCTCGGGCTGTGTGCACACGCTCCCGAAGTTGCTATGGAAATCCCGCCTCGGCAAGGCATGTTTCAGAAGTCATTTCTCGTGTCTGGGGTTGGCTTTTATGTGACAATAAAGGCTTTCGCGTCTCCTCCTGTCACAAAGGGGGTGGGAGTTATGGATTGTACAGAACACTGTGCTGCTGGGAGGGCATCACCTGATCGCCAGCAGGGCAGGCGACACCAGGCTTATTTCCTTGGGACCCTAGAGAGTCATTACATCACCAGCTTGGATGCCCGGCAGGCAGGCATGGTGTTCTCTGGGATTCTCTCCTGGCCGCGTGCCTGCCTCCCACAGGCCTCCCGGGGCCACCCCAGGAACCTCCTCATTAAACATTGTCAAGTGCCAAGCAGCCTGGGGGAGCGGCGGAGGCCCCAGGTCCCAGCGCAGCAGGCCGAAGTCAGCTCTCCTGCACGCACGCACGCACGCACCCCCGGGCACTGCTCCCCCAGCCTTCATTCGCCTGCTTATCTCCTCGGGAGGTGCCACACAGCCTCCGTACCACTGACAGCATGGGTGGAGTCTTCTTTGCAAATGACCTCTTAAATATTTTATTTTTATTTATGTATTTATTTGACAGAGAAAGAGAGAGAGAGAGAATGGGTGCGCCAGGGCCTCCAGCCACTGCAAACCCCAGACACGTGCGCCCTCTTGTGCATCTGGCTAATGTGGGTCCTGGGGAATCGAACCAGGGTCCTTTGGCTTTGCAAGCTCCTTAACCGTTAAGCCATCCCTCCAGCCCTCCCTGGCCTCTTGAACGGGTGGGTTCCTTTGGACTCTTCCCTTGTGAGTCCGTTGCTCTCAAGGGTTAGGCTCCCCAGCTTAGCAGATATTTGTTGCAACTGTGTGAACGTTCTTTTTTTTCTGTACACAGACTTTTAAAAATATTTTACATTTTATTTCTTTATTTATTTGAGAAGGGGCAAGTAGAGAGAAAGAGAGAGAAGGGCCTCCAACCACTGCGGAAGAACTCAAGACGCATGAGCCACCTTGTGCAGCTGGCTTCCGTGGGTACCGGGGAATCGAACCTGGGTCCTTTAGGCTTCACAGACAAGCGCCTTGACTGATAAGCCATCTCTCCTGCCCTGCACATGGGTATTTCAGTGAGGAATTTGATTCTAGAAACCTGGCCCTAGAGCCCCAGAAAACCAGCCCACTCTGGGTTTGGGGGTGGAACTCAGCAGTAGAGCACGTGCCTAGCAGGCAGGAGGCCCTGCGTTCATCCCCAGGAGGAGGAGACACCCTCATTGAAAGGAGGGTAAAAGAGACTTCCTCCCTCCAGCCCCTCCTGCCCCTGCCTCAGATCTGCACGCGGCACGCGGCACGCGGCACACGGCACGCAGCATGCACCGGCAGAGACAAGAGCACACGTTCCTCCTGTGGCCCCCTCCTCTGTAGACCTCCTACCACCTCTGGCTTCAAGGAAGCAGTAGACTCTCATTCTACAGATTGGAGCACATTGCATACGGGGCAGGGCTGATAAGAGCCTGAGAAGAGTGGGGCTCCGGATTGTGGGCTTTTAAAAAAATACTATTTATTTATTTGCAAGGAGAGAGAGAGAGAGAAAATGGGCACATCAGGGCCTCTTGCCACTGCAAAGAGTACTCCAGATGCACGTGTCACTTTGTGTATCTGGCTTTATGTGGGTACTGGGGAATTGAACCTAGGCTCTCAGGCTTTGCAAGCAAGTGCCTTTAACCACTCAGGCATCTCTCTATGCCTAAGAATTCTTTTCATTTTATTTATTTATTTGCAGAGAGAGAGAGAGAGAGAGAGAGAGGGCAAGAATATGAATGTGAATGGGCACACCAGGGCCTCCTATTACTGCTGATGAGCTCCAGATGCATGTGCCACTTTGTGCACCTGGCTTTATGTAGTACTGGGGAATTGATCCCAGGCTGTAAGGCTTTGCAAGAAAGCACTGAGCCATCTCCCCAGCCTCAGGACTGTGGGTTTTGTTTTTGTTTTGTTTTGTTTTGTTTTTTCTAGGTAGGGTCTCAATGTAGCTCAGGCTGACCTGGAATTCACTATGTAGTCTCAGAGTGGCCTCGAACTCACGGCAATCCTCCTACCTCTGCCTCCCAAGTGCTGGGATTAAAGGCGTGCGCCACCGCGCCCGGCTAGGACTGTGGCTTTGACGGGCCCCTTTGATGAAGTACAACCTCCATTACGGAGCTTGTGCAAGAAACCATAGAGACTGTGGTGACAAAAACGATCAGGGCTTCTGGCCATGATATGTTATTTAAGTTTGGCTAGTATTGAATATACAGGTAGAGAACAACATAAATCATCCATGTATAATGTATGTGTAAGCACAAACACATTAATATATCCACACACATGTACATATATGGCTATGAAATGTGCTCCAGATGCTGGGGGATTCCACCACTGGTGGAAGAAGCTGTCTCCCGTTCACAAACCCAAACACAGAGAGGGCCCCCAGCAGCCAGCCGACATCCCGAAAAGCAGCAAGCGCAGGCCGGCAGCAAGCAGGACCCCAGAGCTCACGCCTCTCCGCACGCCTTTGGGCTGGATCCCAGTGACACCTCCTCCAGCCACGTGGCCGGGGACCCAAGTTAGAAGCTTTAACAAAACACCTGAGTCTATGGGGGACGCGCACTCAAACACCACACCCTGCCTCAGTCAGTGAGGTAGAGAGAGAGAGATGAAGGACGACACTCGATATCAACCTATGGCCTCCACACACACGCACACGTGCACACCTGGACCCACACTAATGTGGACATTCATATGCACACCACACACGCACGCACGCACATCCAAAAAAAAAAGAAAGTTCTCTCAGAATGAAGAGGTGATGAGTGAAAGGACCGTTAGAACAGAGATGGAGACTGCAGAGTTCAGGTTAAATCCAACAAGTAGTTATTTCAGGGGAAGAAAGCAAAATAACTTGAACAAAGGCATAATCCGGGGCAGGAGAGATGGCTTAGTGGTTAAGGCGCTTGCCTGAGAAGCCTAAGGAGACAGGTTTGATTCCCCAGGACCCACGTAAGACAGATGCACAAGGTGGTGCGTGCGTTTGGAGTTCGTTTGCAGTGACTGGAGGCACTGGCGCGCCCATTCTCTCTCTCTCTTTCTACCTGTCTCTCTCTCAAATAAAAAGCATAATCCAAGCTGGGTGTGTGGCACACGCCTTTAATCCCAGAATTTGGGAGGCAGAGGTAGGAGGATCACCGTGAGTTCGAGGCTACCCTGAGACTACATAGTGAATTCCAGGTCAGCCTAGGCTACAGTGAGACCCTACCTTGAAAAACCAAAAAACCAAAAAAAAAAAAAACAACAACAACAAAAACCAACAACAACAAAAACCCACCATAATCTAAGACATATATGAAGAAGACTCTTCGAGAATTGGGTGAGGGTACAGGGGCCAGTAAGCGAGAACGGGTAGATCAAAAAGACTTCCTGCTTTCCTTAAGGAGGCAATAGTAACCACCCCAGACTTCGCCTAGTGCACTTTTCCTAAAAGTGAGTCAAATCGGAAGGTTAACAGCCCCGGAGGTGACACAGAGCAGACCCTTCCCCGGGCTCTCTAGATTCCAGGACTCATCCGGACCTCTCGGGGTGTTTTCGTTTGTGATCTGCCCTGTCCTTTGAATGAGGCAACCCTGAAGACTTGCCGTGAGGACATTGATAGAGGACTGACGCGAAAGCAAGACAGGTGGACAGCACTGACGCCAGGCAGACAGCAGCTCAAGACACTGATGATGGTTGCCAAGCCAAATTCCAGTGACAAAGAAAAAAAAAATAGATTCTAAAATGAAGATATGTATGGCATTAAAATAGCAATTAAAGAGTAGAGGCTTATAAATCTTCAGATTAAAATTTTTGAGAGGAGAGGGCTAACTGACTGCATGCTAAATTCATCATCTCATCTAGAGAAGAATTTTGTTAAGCCCCCCACACTCAATAATTAGAGAAATATAGTTTAATTTATTGTTCAAACCTAAAGGTAACCATAGGTCAATTTATTTATTTGTTTTATTTATTTATTTTTGGCTTTTTTGAGGTAGGGTCTCACTCTAGCCCAGGCTGACCTGGAATTCACTATGGAGTCTCAGGGTGGCCTGGAACTCATAGTGATCCTCCTACCTCTGCCTCCCGAATGCTGGGATTAAAGGCGTACGCCACCATGCCCGTCCAACAACAGGTAGACTTTTTAAAAAAAAATTTTATTTGTTTATTTGCAAGTAGAGAGAAACAGAGAGAGGGAGGCAGAGAGAGAAAGACAAAGGGAGAGAGAGAGAGACTGGGTGCACCAGGACCTCTAGCCATTGCAAACGAACTCGAGGTGCATGCACCACTTTGTACATCTGGCTCTACGTGGGTACTGGGGTACCAAACCTGGGTTGTTCGGCTTTGCAGGCGAGCGCCTTAACTGCTGAGCCATCTCTCCAGCCCCCTCTCCCCACCACAGGTAGAATTTTAAAAGCACAACAGTAACAGAAGCTGCAGCCTCGAGTTATTTCCTGAGTCTGCGCCACCGCTGTAGGAAGCATGGGCGCAGCCATCCCTCCATCCCGTGTGGGAGGAAGTAGGAACAGGGAGGTAAGCGGCATGCGCTTCAAAACACCAAACCCGTAAAGCTATGATAGACGAAAAACACAAAACAAGGATGTAGGAGGGGAAAGGTGAAGACAGAAAACACAAAACCAGATGACAGAAGAAACAAATCTAAAATTTATGAAGATCACCAAAACTGAGCTTACTTCCTCAACTAAGAGACAATGTTTCTCGCTTAGCATTTGAAAGCAAGAATTATTTTCAGGCTATTTTAAAAAGAGGTACCTAAAGCAGAAAGTCCCAGAAAAAATAAATATTAGAGACAAGACTTATTTTCTACAAGAATGCAAATCCGAGGACGATGGAATGGAAGTCTTTATCGTATTCCAAGACGAGTTCAAGCGTAAATGATTAAGTAATCCAAAGAAATCGTGTCACAGGGATGCAAGTGTCAGAATGTCCTGCAAATGCTCATGCAGGAAAAACCGAGATAGAAAATGTGAAATACTGTTTTAATTGAGAAATATTGGACTTTGTAAAATATAAAGAAATATAACACATCTTCTAAAGCATCCCTACAGCACTTTAAATATTGATCAACTTCTTGGTCATGCATTTAAACATTAGCAAAATTGCTTCAGCCATGTTCTTTGATGACAAGCTATAAAATTGTAATTAAAAGGAAAATTAGCAGGGATTTTAAAGCAATCTCTTCAATTATGATTTCATCAAAAGAAAATTTAAAACTCAATTAGAAATTATTTATAAAATTCCAGCAGTGACAGCTCTACATCTCAAAACTCAGGACCCGACCGAAGCTATACCCAGATGAAAAGTGTCCTTTAGGGGCTGGAGAGATGGCTCAGCAGTTAAGGCGCTTGCCTGCAAAGCCCAACAACCCGGGTTCAATTCCCCAGTACCCACTTAAACCAGATGCACAAAGTGGTGCGTGCGCCTGGAGTGCATTTGCAGCTGCTGGTGGCTCCCATTCTCTTTGTCTGTCTCTCTTCTCTCTACCTCTCTGCTTGCAAATAAATAATAAGCAAAATGTCGTTAAAGTATCCTTTAGGTTTTCATGACTTAAAAATGAAGAATGGGCTGGACATGATGGCACACGTCTTTAATCCCAGCACTCAGGCGGCAGAGGTAGGAGGATCGCCATGAGAGTTCGAGGCCACCCTGAGACTACATGGTGAATTCCAGGTCAGCCTGAGCTAGAGTGAAACCCTACCTTAAAAAAAGAAGGAGGAGGAGGAGGAGGAGAAGAAGAATGGTCATGGACAGTGGAGGAGGGGAAGTGGAAGGGGTAGGGTCGGAAAGAAGGAGGGGTGGAAGAGGAGTAGGAGAGAGGGACAAGAGAAGGTAACAGGGAAGGGATTATAATTATACCACATTATGTACGTCTATGAAAACTGTCAATAAAAATTTTCAAAGCCCCCCCCCCCAAAAAAAAGAAGAATAGGGCTGGAGAGATGACTTAGTGGCTAGGACAGTTTTCTGCGAAGCCTAAGGATCCATGTTCGACTCTCCAGATCCCACATAAGCCGGACGCACAAAGCGACACAAGTGTGCAAGGTCATGCGCACAACGCGGCACACGCATCTGGAGTTTGGTTGCAGCGGCTGGAGGCCCTGGAGTGCCAGTTCTCTCTCTCTCTCTCTCATAAAAAGTAATGAAGAAGGAAGCCAAGAATGGTGGAACGTGCCTGTAATCGCAGCACTCGGAGGGCTGAGGCAGGAGGTCTACCTTGAATTCGTGACAGCTTGGGTTACATAATGAGTATCAGGCTAGCCAGGACTACATAGTAAGATCTTGTCTCAAAAGCCAAGGTGGGGAGTGGTGGCTGGAGAGCTGGCTCAGCACTTACAGGTGCTTGCTTGCGAAGCTTGACAGCCCAGGAACACCCATTCTCTTCCCCCCTTCTCCCTCTGGCTGCTTGCAAATAAATTTTTTAATATAAAAATTTTAAATTTATTTGACAGAGAGAAAGCGGGGGCGGGGGGAGAGAATGGGCACGCCAGGGCCTCCAGCCACTGCAAATGAACTCCAGACGCATGTGCCACCTTGTGCATCTGGCTAATGTGGGTCTTGGGGAGTCAAACCTGGGTCCTTTGGCAAATGCCTTAACCACTAAGCCATCCCTCCAGCCTTCAAATAAATTTGTTTAAAGCCAGATGGAGGAGGGCTGCTGGAAGATGGCTTAACAGTGAAAGGTGCTTGCTTACAAAGCCTGCTGGCTCAAGTTCAATTCCCCATCCACCCACATAAAACCGGACAGGCATTTTATTTTTATTTATTTATTTGAGAGTGACAGACAGACAGAGAAAGAGAGAGAGAGAATGGGCACTGCCAGGGCCTCCAGCCACTGCAAACAAACTCCAGACATGTGCACCACCTTGTGCATCTGGCTAACATGGGTCCTGGGGAATCGAGCCTTGAACTGGGGTCCTTAGGCTTCACAGGCAAGCACTTAAAAGCTAAGCCATCTCCTGGACAGGCTTTTGATTGCATCAGTGAGAGGCCCCGGTGGGTGTGCGTGAATACGTGCATGCACGTGCGCGCACGCACACACACACACAAACACAGTCACATGCATATTTTATTAGACACCAAAGGGGGACAAAGAGAAAAAGGAAAATAAATTACATCGACTGGAAAAAAACCAAAACAAACTTCAGAAGAACGGACTAAATTTATAACAAACAAAAGCAGGAAATAATGAATTTCAAAAGCAGAACTTACAGACCCAAAGGTCACCAAACTTTATTGTGTTAGAGAACAAGATTAGAGAGCCGCAGCGGCAGCTTAGTGGGCGAAGCACTTACTGCACGAGCGTGAAGACCCGAGTCTGGCTCCCCAGACCTGCGTCGTGTACAAGGCTGGACACGGTGGCAGGCGTCTGTCACCCCAGCTCTCCTGTGGGGAGGTGGAAAATGGACACAGGAGAGCCGTCCGAAGCTCAGGGCACGGCGGCCCTGGTACCCAAAGCCGCGCTCAAGAGAGCCGGCCTCAAACAAGGCAGAAGGCGGGGACCGACACTGGAGTGTCCTCCGACCCCCACGTGGACGCTGTTGCGTGAGCACGCCTGCGCGCAAAGGAAGACCTGAAAAAGGAGAGGAAAGGAAACTTGAATAGTTCAAGGGAAAGTAATGATTCAGAGGATTTTGTTTTGTTTTGTTTTGTTTTTCAAGGTAGGGTCTGTTGCTCTGGCCCAGGCTGACCTGGAATTCACTATGTAGTCTCAGGGTGACCTCGAACTCACAGTGATCATCCTACCACTGCCTCCTGAGTGCTGGGATTCAAGATGTGTCCCACCACGCCTGGCTATGTATTTATTTATTTATTTATTTATTTATTTGAGAGAGAAATGAGGGGAGAGAGAGAGAGAGAGAGATTGGGCGTGCCAGCGCCTCCAGCCACTGCAAGTGAACTCCAGAAGCATGTACCCCCTTGTGCATCTGGCTTACATGGGTCCTGGAGAATCGAACCGGGATCCTTTGGTTTTGCAGGCAAACGCCTTAACCGCTAAGCCATCTCTCCAGCCCCAGAGGATATTTTAATAAGCAAGAATAGTTAACTCTTGAAGAAGAGACTACTGAGGGACTTTATAGGTATTAAAATGTATTAGAAAACAACGAGTAATGAAGTCCCTCCAGCAATACTTAAAAAAAAAAAAATTAGTAATGACAGATCAATAGAACAATGGAAAACCCTGAAATAAACCCCAGGATGTAGAAACCCAAAATAAGAGAAAGAAAACCAATTAGGACACAATAGATTATTCAATAAATGTTAACGGGTAAATTGGAAGCCTGAATGAAAAATCAAATTGGCAATCCCACCTCTCACCAACCACCAAAATAAATTCCAGGTAGATTCAAGAGATGGCTATAAAAGAAAATGTCACGAACAGTACCCAGAAATCAAAGTAGATATTTAATTAATCCAGAGTGAGAAATAACTGTTAGACAGAATCTCAGAAGAGAAGAAATGTGAATAGGGGCAAAAATAAAAAAGTGTATTTACATCATAGATACAATTTTAGATTTTTGTCCTCTACTTAAATTATTTTTATTTTTGAAAGAGAGAGAAAGAGGAAGAGAGAGAGAGAGAATGGGCGCTCCAGGACCTTCAGCTTGCTGTGAATAAATTCCAGATGCATGCGCCCCCTTGTGGCACATGCATGACATTGCATGCTTGCACCATTGTGCATCTGGCTACGTGGGACCTGGAGATTTGAACATGAGTTCTTAAGGCTTCGCAGGCAAGTGCCTTAACCACTAAGCTACCTCTCCAGCCCTTGTCCTGTACTTAAAAGCAAATGGTACCTAAGAAAAATATTCGCAGCAAGTTAAGCAGAGGCAAATATCTCATTATACAAAGCAGCCCTGGAAGTCAGTTACAGCTTGCTCCCCCCCCCACTAAAGAAAGCCACCAACGTGAGTGACACGCACAGAACAGGCAAGCTCACAAGATCCCTCCCAGAGGATGGCAGCTGGACAGCGGCAGGCACCTGTCTTCTCTGAAACTGGTAACGATCGGAAGACATGGAACCAGCGCTGGGTGAAGTCTTTATGTTGGTGGTGGGGGTGGATGGCTGGTGTCTCACACGGAGAGCACCAAGGGGGTTGGCACCACCTTTCTGGAAAACAACAGTTTGTCACAGGACCTTTTACAAGTTTGCGACTTTAATCCAGTAATCCTCCAACCAACCACGTCAAGAGTCCTCAGCATGACGCCGTTTACGGTAGTGGAGAATTGGAAATGAGTAGGATTCAAACGGTCAAATAAACTGTAACATAGCCATATGATGAGCTGTTAGGCAACAATTTCAAAAACCAACCTTTTGGGGCCGGAGAGATGGCTTAGTGGTTAAGTGCTTGCCTGTGAAGCCTAAGGACACCAGGTTCGAGGCTCGATTTCCCAGGACCCACGTAAATCAGATGCACAAGCTGGTGCAAGCATCTGGAGTTCATTTGCAGTGGCTGGAGGCCCTGGCAAGCCCATTCTCTCTCTCGCTCTCCCTCTGCCTCTTTCTCTTTCTGTCTGTCACTCTCAAATAAAAATAAACAAAAAAATTAAATCAACCTTTTGAAGACTACATTTATGCAGAAAGATAGTCCCATGTAAGACCTGAAAAAGGAGTATGCAAGAAAAAAAAAGCCAGTATTGGGTAGGATATCACCTACTTTAAATATATATACATACATATATATATATATATATATATATATATATATATATATATACACATACATACATGTATATGATATACATAGAGATGCTTGGAAAATATTTGTAAATATTGCTTGAGATGCAATTTAATTTTTCATTACAGTTATTTAACTTCTGCCTGAGACTGTGTACATGCCTAATTTATTTATTTTTTGTAAATATTTTATTTATCTGAGAAAGAGAGAGAGAGAGAGAATGGGTGTGCCAGGATCTCCCAGCCACTGCAAATGAACTCCACTCTGGGCATCTGGCTTATGTGGGTACTGGGGAATCAAACCTAGATTCTTAGGCTCCGCAGGCAAGTGACTAATTGCTAAGCCATCTTTCCAGCCCCAAGTTATTATTTTTAAAAATAATTAATGTGTGTGTGTGTGTGTGTGTGTGTGTGTGTGTGCACATGCACCAGGATCTCTTGCCACTGCAAACAAACGCCAGACCCTTGCACCACCTTTTTGCCCCTGGCTTTATGCGCGTGGCTGGGGGCTTTAAACCCAGGCTGGCAGGCTATGCCAGCAAGTGCCCTGCATCATCTTCCCAGCTGCTGTTATATTTATATAATGGAGAGAGATAGCATTGCTTTAGACTGTTTTGACAAAGCCGTCTTTTCATCTTCCACAAGAATTGACTGTTAGCAACAGCAGGGCTTGGAAAGTAAGGCTGAATGGCTATTTTCACGTTTCATTTTCCCTGAAGAGTGCAACAGAAGTTCCTTGCAAAAGGTTCCATTTCCCATCTAGCAGCCAGTGGCCTTAGTGGGGACCCAAGGCCGGGCGAGGCCAGTGTTCCCACAGGCCCTTTTCAGACAGTGGGCAGAGTCGCCAGGGCAGGCCAGAGGCTCTGGGGACCAGAGAATGTCTGATGGGGAGGCCCCAGGGTGACGGTGAGTGTAGACAGAAAAATAAATTGTTGGGCTTGAGAGATGGCTTAGTGGTTAAAACGTTTGCCTACGAAGCCTAAGGACCCAGGTTTGATTCTCCAGGTCCCATGTAAGCCAGATGCCCAAGGTGGCACATGCATCTGGAGTTCGTTTGCAGGGGCTAGAGGACATGGCATGGCCATTCTGTCTCTCTCTGTCTCTCTCTCTTTGTCTTTGTCTCCTCTCTCTCTCTAATAAATAAAAAAAGAAAAAGAAAAATGAATTGTTGACCTAGAAATCACAGAAAAAGAGAAAATGGACTTGAGAAGGAGGATGAGGAAATGAAAGGCAGGATTTTCCTTGCCACGTTCCATCGGACTCCCGGGGGAAGCCAGGCTATCTCCCTTCCCTGGCGGCGACCCCGGCCACCCTCAGCCCCACAGGGCCTGAGGACCCGGTTAAGGTTTGGCACCGAGTGCCAGGGAAGCCTTTGGAGAGATTTAAACGGGTGATACAATCTGGTTCACTGCAAGGTCGCTCAGTCACCTGCATGAGCACATTGGAGGTGAGCTGGAAGGTGACCGGGAGGACAGGGGAGGCCATTGCAGTGGACCAAGCAGGGTACAACAGGGACTTAGAAGGAGCGCTGTTGAGCAAATCCTGGCACCGGGAGAAGGGTGCGTGTATTGTTCTCGTGTGCTGCCGTCCCATGCGTCACGTCCGTGATCCGGCCCTCATGTTGCTCCCACACGCCTTGCGCCTCTGCTTTTGTCTCCTTTTTCTCTGGAACTTTATTAGTTTTTATTTAGGATCTTGAGGTTTTTTTGTTTTTTTTTTTTTTTAGTTTGTTAGTTTTTTTTAGTTTTTCAAGGTAGGGTATCACCCTAGTCCAGGCTGACCTGGAATTCACCATGTAGAATCAGGGTGGCCTTGAACTCACAGCGATCCTCCTACCTCTGCCTCCGTAGTGCTGGGATTCAAGGCGTGCACCACCACGCCCAGCTATGATCTTGGTTTTTGACTACCACAGGAAACTCAAAATAACTTAAAGTAGGTATTTCCTGGGCCAGAGAGATGGCTTAGCGGTTAAGGCGCTTGACTGTGAAGCCTAAGGACCCAGGTTCGACTCTGTAGATCCCGTGTTAGCCAGACCCACAAAGGTGAGGCAAATGCAAGGCGGCACATGCCCAGTGGGTAGCTCAAGCACCTGGAGTTTGATTGCAGGGGCTGAGGTCCTGGCTGCCAATTCTCTCTCACGCTCTCCATCTGTCTCTCTCTCTCTTTAAAAATAAGATAAATTTTAAAAACAATTTAAAAATAGATATTTCTTGCTCAGGCAAAAGAAAATGGGCACGGGGTCCATGGCATGGTGCCTGGTTGTTCTACCGTCTTGGGACAAGACTCTTCCTCCTACTTCCAGAAGGCTGCTGGCACTCCAGTCATCCCGTCTCCCTTCTAGCAGCAGCAGAAGGTAGATGTTTGTTTGTTTTTTTCCTCTTTTCAGAGGGTTCTTTGAAGTAGCACCTACCACTTCCACTCACACGAATTGTCACACACACGGCTGGAAAGTGAGTCATTGTTACTCTATTCGTTGTTTTCTCGTGGGTCTGTGAAGATGGGCTATTGGCCGCAGCCATCTCCAAGTTCAACATCGTTAGCTCTCCTGTGCCCGTGCCCGTGCCCATGCCCATGCCCATCCCGACCCGGTCCTCCACCCAAGCTTCAAGCTCTGCGGCTCTTATTCTCGGGCCTCTCGTCTTTCCTACTTCCTCCTGACGCGGTCTCCTGTCGCCTCACACTGCTCTATAAAGGCTTCTGACCCTGCAGCATTTTACTACCCTTCGAAAACCTTTAGTCATTCTCTCCAGAAGACCGTGTCCTTAGTCTTTGATTTCGAGCGGGCAGGTTTTCACCGCCCAAGCCTAGTCAACTCTAAAACCAGTTTAGTTCAATTTTAACGATTATCATAATAACACCTCACGTTTCTACATTGGAGTGAGAAAACCTCTGTCCAAGCTTGCCTTCCCGTAACCCCAGCACTCAGGAGGCAGAGGGAGGAGGATGGCGAGTTCGAGGCCAGCCAGGGCTACATAATGAGACCCTGTCTTAAACAAGACAAAACACAACCAAAACAAACAAACAAAAAATAAACAAAAAGGTCAGGAAGGGGAAGCAAAGGTGGGGGGCGGGCGGAGAGGGAGGGATGAGGAAACCGTAGGCCTATAGCCTTGAGTAGCATGAACCACTGAGTGACCTCGAGCCGGTCCCTTACCTTCAGTTGAACAAGTACCCACGACAGTTGCTGATTCTGGACAAACCCTGGGTCTTTTCTTTGATCGCCTTGCCTACTCCGAAGGTGGGTTCTGAGGTCCCAGCAAGGGGAGACCCGTGTGGCTGAGAAGCCATAACATGTGCTTCCTTGATTCTTCCACCCCATGCAGTGAGTGGGCGGAACGGGGGTGCTGGAGCCCCATCTGGGGGGAATGAGCCCCGGGCTTCGCTGAGGCCGTGGGAGTTGGCCTGGCTCGGGCCGCGCGATGTTCAGCCGAGGGGTTGTGTTGTGGAGGGTCAGGAACACAATGTGCAAACTGAGTCAGGTGCTTTCACTCTGGGCTCTGTGCTTACTTTATGGCTTCTCCAGGTCATGCTGTCTGGTTTCTAGAAAAAAAAAATTATGATATGTGTAATCAAAAAAACAGTGATTTTTTTTGTTTTTTAGTACTTTCTATTAGTGAGTACAGGTGGAAACAGCCCTCTGTCCTCAAATGCCGCATTGTTAGTTTGGGGGTGGGTTGTGACTGGCTAGACTTTTCCTGAAAAAAATACGTATCACGTTTGTGCTGGGGAGATGGTTAAGTGGTTAGCGGTACTTGTTTGCAAAGCCTACTGGTCCTGGCTTGATTCCTAGTACCATGTGAAGCCAGATACACAAAGTGGCACATATATCTGTTGTTCGTTTGCAATGGCAAGAGGCCCTGGTGTGCCCATTTTCTTTCTCTCTCCTTTCAAATAAATAGATAAGCATATTTTAAAATGTTTTTATATTTTGTTTTTACTTATTTATTTGAGAGAGAGAGAGAGAGAGAGAGATAGAGAAAGGGAGAGAGAATAGGCGTGCCAGGGCCTCTAGCCACTGAAAACAAACTCTAGATACATGCACCACCTCGTGCATGTGACTTCCGTGCGTCCTGGGGAATCAAAGCTGGGTCTTTTGGTTTTGCAGGCAAGCACCTTAACTGCTAAGCCATCTCCAGTCCATTAAAAATAGTTTTAAGGGGGATGGAGAGATGGCTTAGCAGTTGAGCACTTGCCTGTGAAGCCTAAGGACCCCAGTTGGAGGCTCGATTCCCCAGGACCCACATAAGCCAGATACACAAGGGAACGCATGCATCTGGAGTTCGTTTGCAGTGGCTGGAGGCCCTGGCACACCCATTCTCTCTCTATCTATCTGCCTCTTTTGCTCTCTCTCTGTCTGTCACTCTCAAATAAATAAATAAATAAAAATACATTAAAAATAGTTTTAAGGGCTGGAGGGATGGCTTAGTGGATAAGGCATTTGCCTGCAAAGCCAAAGGACCCAGGTTCAATTCCCCAGGACCCACGTTAGCCAGATGCACAAGGGGGCTCACATGTCCGGAGTTCATTTGCAGTGGCTGGAGGCCCTGGCACACCCATTCTGTCTCTCTCTCTCTCTCTCTCTCTCTCTGCCTCTTTCTCTGTCAGATAAATAAATAAATAAAAATAAAAAAATAAGCCAGGCGTGGTAGCACACGCCTTTAATCCCAGCACTCAGGAGGCAGAGGTAGGAGGATCACTGTGAATTCAAGGCCAACCTGAGACTGTGTAGTGAATTCCAGGTCAGCTTGGGCTAGAGTGAGACCTTACCTTGAAAAACAAAAACAAAAACAAAATAAATAAATAAAATAAAATAAAAATAAAAAATAGTTTTAAAATACATTTCAGGGGCTGGAGAGATTGCTTGGTGGTTAAGTGTTTGCCTGCAAAGCCAAAGGACCCAGGTTTGACTCCCCAGTACCCACGTAAGCCAGATGCACAGGGGGTACATGCATCTGGAGTTTGTTAGCAGTGGCTGGAGGCTCTGGTGCGCCCATTCTCTCCCTCTCCCTCCTCCCCTCCCCCTGCCTATTTCTCTTTCTCTCCCAAATAAAAAAAAATAAAATTGTTTAAAATGTATTTCAAATTTAATACAGTAAACACTTATATTACCAAGCACACAGATTAATATAGTAAACACCTATATTATTGTTAAACTTACAGAGTTAAATAAACACGGCTAGGGCTGGACAGATGGCTTAGTGGTTAAGGTGTTTGCCTGCAAAGCCAATGGACCCAGGTTCGATTCCCTAGGACACACATAAGCCAGATGCACAAGGGGGCTCACATGTCTGGAGTTCATCTGCAGTGGCTGAAGGCCCTGGCGCACCCAGTCTCTCTCTCTCTGTCTCTCTCTCAATAAGGCAGAAGAGTGATAGAGAGGTCTGGCATGGTGGCGCACGCCTTTAATCCCAGCACTTGTGAGGCAGAGGTAGGAGGATTATCATGAGTTCGAGGCCACCCTGAGACTACATAATGAATTCCAGGTCAGCATGGGCTAGAGGGAGACCCTACCTTGAAAAGAAAACCGAACTAATAACAAAATACATAAATAAATAAACACGGCTCTAGTTAAGTGAGTAGTAGCTTTTAATTATTTTGTCAAATTCAACACATGTTGTTTCTTCTTAACTACCAGCATTCTTAATTTGTTTTGTTCCTGCCTGTAATGTAAGTTATGGATTTTATCTGTGAGGAAACGTGCCTGGAGGCTACCTATTATTTCAGAAGTTGGACTGTAGCCTCCGGGGACCTGCCAGCCCGTTACCTGGGCTAAGGCTCACCTGGGGGAAGCAGTGGGGCTGAGTCACAGCTCGGAGGTCTGGTTAAGGGCGACCTCAGCAGAAAGCGGAGACGGCGGTCACTGCTGGCCACCCGCTGCCTTCTGACACCACCGCTGAGCTACCCTCTCTCCATGTCCTCGTACCGCGTCACCTCCGCTTTCCTGAGGGAAGCTCGAGGGTGGCAAGTCCGTATCAGAAGGTCTCCTGAGTGCCAGCCCACTGGCAGCTAGAAATGATCCTCCAATAGATAGGGTACACTTAACACTTCACGGCCGTGTCGTCCTGTTTCTTCTGTTTCCAAGCGCTGTGAAGAGACCCGAGTCAGCCTCCCATTTTAGAAATTAGGAAGTGGGGCTGGAGAGATGGCTTGGCCGTTAAGGCGCCTGCCTGCGAAGCCTAAGGACCCATGTTTCACTCTCCAGATCCCACCTAAGCCCGACGCACAGAGGTGAGGCCCGCGCAAGGTCGCCCATGCCCACTAGGTGGCGCAAGCGTCTGGCATTCTATTGCAGTGGCTGAGGCCCTGGTGCACCAATTCTCTCTGTGTCTGTCTGTCTGTCTCTCTCTGTCTCTCTAGCTCTCTTGCTCTCTCTAAAAATAAAAGAAAAAGAAAGCAATTAGGAAGTGCAGGCTTGGGGAGATGCATGAGGCAGGAACTGACCACTGAGGCCTGTGTACACCTGTTGTGGGCCAACAGGCGAAGGGATGAAGCGTGCGTGACTCAGGGGCCATCTTGGCTCTGGGGGATACATCCTGTTTCCTTGAAAGTCTGCAGAGAGCCGTGCCATGCTTGAGGGGTGTTGAGTAAAAACCACTTGGCAAGCGCAAGTGGAATCCAGCAGCAGATAAGTGATCACCCACGGGGTCCCTGTCGTCATGGGCGCATCGTCTTCCCGTCACGGCCTCACCCCATGCAGGAGGGAGCTCCCGGGCCCGAGGGCTTCCCGTGTCCTTTCTGCCAGTGAGTCACTTTCCCCTCCCATCCTGCTCGCTTCCTGGCACGGGGTACAAGTGCGGAGGCTCCCTCCTTTCTCCCCGCGATCACTCAGCTCTGCCGGCCCCCTCCCCGCGTGGTCCTTTGTTCCCGGCCCGGGCTCCTCTCATCCGCCAGCTTCCAGCCCCGGGGAAGTGTCAGAGGTGGGTTGTCGGTTGTCAGGCAGCATTTTGTTGCCTGGCAACATGTAACCAGCGCCTTCCCTGTGGCTGCCTCTGTTCAGACAGCTGGGACCAGAGACACTGGGACTAGGGAGTTCAGAAGCCTCCCTCACTTCCCTAGAAAAGCCCAGGAGTGGAGGGCTTCCCGAGGCTCTGGGCTGATGGCCCCCTAAGGAGACTCCTCGGTGTGGACAGAGACCCTTTAGCACAGCCCACGGTCACGGTCCCCATGCCGGCCACCACCAAGCTCATTCAGGTCAAGTCTCCTGCGACTCTGGCTTCTCCACAATGGCCTCCTTAAAACCCAGGAGAGGGCTCACTGCCCTGCCTGTCGGATCAGGATGTGGGGTCCAGAGCCGGCGGGCGTTGCATTGAGAGGAATTGTTGCACTTTCCCTCCAGGCCCTGCATCTGAAAAAAAAAAAAAAAAAATCTCCCATCTTGTCTCTCTCTTGCTCCCTCTTTCCTCCCCAGCGAACATCACTCAGTTTAAGAAGCAGAAACAAGGAATTCTGACACCGAGGGTGGCCTCTGGATATAAGCCCACTCCCAGAAAATGGGCATAGGATGCCCAGGCCCGTGTAAAGCGCTAGAAGGCGATGCCGTGGTCAGGGAGCCGCACAGCCGTGCCCTTAGATGAGAGCAGAGGCTTGGCCTGTCCTTGCCAGGCCCTCACCAGGTGTCGTAGGCCCACACATCCCCCCCTCATGCTGGTCCTTTCTCCATGGCTCCCCAAGGACTGCTATATACAGCCTCTGCCAGCTAGAATTCCTCCACTCACCCTGGCATCCCGCGTCCTTCTCAGCACCCCCCTTCTCGGTGGCAGGAGAAGCCATCCAACCGGAGCTCCCACATCTCGCCCTTGGGTAGGTGAATAAGGAGACTGCCTCCCAGGGTGTCCCTCCCCACTTCTGATTCTCCCTGTGATCTCCCACCTCCCACCCACGCCAGCCCTGACCAGGTGAGACACTGGCTTGCCTGGCAGGCTGCCTGCTTTTCATTCTCTTTGGAAAGCATAGCTGAGTAGAAAATGCTTGAGGGGTGTTGAGTAAAAGAAGGGATCCCCCTTCTTTTTCGGGGGATCCCTAGCCAGGACCCCTGCCTCTGCAGTACAGTGTACCTCTCCAAGGGGTACCGTTCCCATTAGCTCTGATTCCCTCCCCTGAGAAACAAGGCTCCTTGTACTGCAGATCCAGGCTCAGATACCTGAAGAAGGGAAGTACCCAGCGGTCTCTTCATCCAGCCTCCCTGGGCCTTTGCTTTCTCAGAAGTCTATAGCATGGACAAGCACAGGGCTTGGATTCGCACAAACCCAAGCGCACGTTACCCCCTGCCACTCAGTCAATGCCTTATTCATTTACTTTCTTTCTTTTTATTTTCTTCTATTATTTATTTATTTATTTTGGTTTTTCAAGGTAGGGTCTCACTCTAGCTCAGGCTGACCTGGAATTCACAACAGTAGTCTCAGGGTGGCCTCGAAACTCATGGCGATCCTCCTGTCTCTGCTGGGACTAAAGGCGTGTGCCCACCAAGCCTGGCTCATTCACTGCCCTTTGAGGTGCTGGGAATTAAACCCAGGGTCTTTCGTATGCTAGGCACGTGCTATGCCACTGAGCAGTAACCCTGGCCCTAGGATTTTGTTGTTGCTATTTTGCTTCTTAGATAAGATCTTGCAATATAGATCAAGCTGGCCTTGAACTCATTCATGTAGCACGGACTATGCTGAAATTCCTGCTCCTCCTGAGCGCTGGGGTTATGGGCGTATGCCGCCATTCTCAAGTGGGTACTTTGTTTTACATGCCCCCTAATCTAACTCAGCCTGAATTTCCAACCCAAGAATAATGAGGAATGGCAGGTAAAAGGTCGTTTTTGTGAGGATTCGATGAGATAACGCACATAAAGTGTTGGCCCGTGTGGCTCGTGGTTGGCATTTCATCAGTGGTGACGGTGGCTATCTCTTAGAATAAAGCTCATATCCGGTCCTACCTGCCTCACAGGGCTAGTCTCGGAAATAAAACGGGACGAGAAACAGATCATTTCTAAGATCTCTGCAGAAATATTTCGCAAGAGTCCCAACCACTTTATTTTTGTCTCTTTGCACGAGAACTAGGTCCTCTGCAGGCTTCGGAGTCGCGCTCGGTGACGGACGGCGAGTGTCAGGGAGGGCTGAGCCGGGAGGGAGAAGGCTCGCAGGTGGCAGACCAAGGCCCCCGGGGTGGGTGAGCTGAGCGGAGACCACAGACAGCCGCTGTGAGAGAAACAGAAAGCAGAGACCCGCAGAGAGATGAGATGAAAACAGGTTGAAATGTCACCTCCCAGGGAAGCCCTGCCTCATTCCCGGCCTCTGTCAGCCATTTGCTAGTGTTGAAATCCACGCTGAGCGCGTTGGGGAGACGGGCAGGGCCCAGGAGGGGGAAGGCTGGTCGGGAGGAGAGGCATCAGTGATGGGCTTACTTGATCCAGAAAGGCCGTCTGGAGGAGATGCCCAGTGCCCAGAGATGCGGGAGCGCAGCCCAGTGGGGGAAGAAGCAGTTACCCGCAGAGTCAGTGCTCCCAAGGCTGCAGAGAGAGGTGAGGGTCTTCCCGCTCACCTAAGGGCTCACTCCTAGACTTCCGTCAAAGGCAGCAGTTCCCAGCAGGATTTACGTCTTTCTCTTCTACCACACAGCAAAGGGGAGCTGGTCTTCCGACAGCTGGCTTCGGCCATCTTTGCGCTCCTGGTTATCAGCTATTTCCAGCAGGTGACTTGAGTCCTAGCCCCCTCCCATGGAGGAGACCAAGTCAGAGACCAGGAGAGTAAGGCATAAATTGGCCGACACAGGGGCTGGAGCAGCGGCACAGTGAAAGGCACTTGCTTGCAAAGTCTGATGGCCTGGGTTTGATTCCCCAGTACTCACATAAAGCCAGATGCACAAAGTGGTGCGTGTGTCTGTCTGGAGTTTGTTTGCCATGGTACGAGGCCCTGGTGTGCCCATTCTCATTCTCTCTCTCTCTCTCTCTCTCTCTGCTTGCAAATAATTTTTTAAAAATAGTTAAATAAAAGAGAGCTGGAGAGATGACTTAGCAGTTAAGGTACTTGCCTGCAAAGCCTAACAACCAGGGTTCAGTTTCCCAGTACCTAGGTAAACCCAGATGCACAAAGTGGCACATGCATCTGGAGTACGTCTGCAGTGGCTAGAGACCCTGGTACACCCATTCTTTATCCCTCCCTCTCTCTCCTTACAAATAAATAAATAAAAATGTTTTTTTTTTTTTTAAAAAAAAGAAAGAAATGGGCTGGGATGTGTGTTTAATACCAGCACTTGGGAGGCAGAGGTAAGAGGAGGATCACTGTGAGTTTGAGGCCAGCCTGAGATTACATAGTAAATTCCAGGTCAGCTTGCACTAGAACAAGACCCTACCTCAAGGAGAGAAAAATAATAATAAGAAAGAAAGAAAGAAAGAAAGAGAGAGAGAGAGAGAGAGAGAGAGAGAGAAAGGAAAGGAAAGGAAAGGAAAGGAAAGGAAAGGAAAGGAAAGGAAAGGAAAGGAAAGGAAAGGAAAGGAAAAGAAAAGAAAAGGAAGCCGGGCGTGGTGGCGCACGCCTTTAATCCCAGCACTCGGGAGGCAGAGGTAGGAGGATCGCCGTGAGTTCGAGGCCACCCTGAGAGTACATAGTGAATTCCAGGTCAGCCTGGGCTAGAGTGAGACCCTACCTCGAAAAACCAAAAAAAAAAAAAAAAAAAAGAAAAGAAAAGAAAAGGAAGAAATGACCCAACATAGGAGCAGATCACTCACAAAAATGGGGCCTTTGGCCCTGGTGTCGTAGTGTGTACGTGTGTGTCTGCAGAATCCCCCTTCGCTCCCGCCGTCCACTTCAGTGGGAGTCACTGCTGCACTGAGGCTTCGGAGACTCCCAGGCTGCAGTGTGGAGAGGCCGAGGGGGACACAGACTGACCGTGAGACAGGACACCTGGTGGGGAGACACTGAAAGACACCAAGTCCACGGGGGGGGGAGGAGGGTGGGACTGGGTGGCCGGGGGGGGGGGACAGAAGGCACGGGCAGCCTGAGAGCAGGTGGAACCCGGATCCATGGGATGGCTCATAGGTGCCAAGTAACCCAGGAGAAAACTCAAGAACCATGCCCGGGGGCCCTAGAAAGGTGGCAGGTGGTACTGCCCACATGTAGGAGATGCAGGAGGAGAAGGGGTGGGCATGGAAAGGGTACAGGCAGCAGGGAGAGGGTAGCGAGGGAGCAGGGTTGGAGGTCTGTCGATTTAGCCGCCGCCCCGACAGAGATACTCCATGCTGGCCCACTTCCTACTGGAGACTTCCACGTTTACTTCCCACAGTTCTGACTCCACAGGGCCCCTGGAGTGGGAACCCTGCCCTGTCTCTTTTTCTGCCTTCTGCATTTAACCACCCAGCAGGTGTGAGTAAAACCAACCTGAAGCCAACAGAGTCAGGTGTCCCCCTACCCCAGGGATGGTCACTCGTGGAGGGTGGAGCTCCCACAGAGAGTCTTCTCCCGAGACTGAGTGAAAGGGGAAACGGAGGAAAGGAAGCAGAGAGGAAGTGGAAATAATGCTTCAAAGGAGGAAAAGACATAAAGGGGTTGGGGTGGTTAAGGCGCTTGCCTGCAAAGCCCAACGACCGGAGTTCCGTTTCCCAGCACCCACGCAGGGCCAGATGTGCAAAGTGGCCCATGTGCCTGGAGTGCATTTACAGCTGCCGGAGCCCTGGCGCGCCCAGTCTCTCTTCTCTTTCTCTGCTTACAAATAAGTAAATAAAAATATTTGCGGGGGGGGGGGGTGTGCGGCTGGAGAGATGGCTTAGCAGTTAAGGGCCTGCCTGCAAAGCCAAAGGACCTCGGTTCGATTCTGCAGGACCCACGTCAGTCAGCCACACAAGGGGGCACACGCATCTGGAGTTCGGTTGCAGTGGCTGGAAGCCCTGCCGTGCCCATTCTCTCTCTCTCTCTCTCTCTCTCTCTCCCTCTTTCCCCTCTCAAATAAATAAAAATATTTTTTAAAGATTTTTTTTAAGGCTGGAGAGATGGCTTAGCAGTTAAGACACTTGCCTGCAAAGCCAAAGGACCCAGGTTTGAGGTTTGACTCCCCAGGACCCGCATAAGCCAGATGGCACATGCATCTGGAGCTTGTTTGCAGGGCCAGAGGCCCTGGTCTGCCCATTCTCTCTCTATCTGCTTCTTTCTCTCTCTCAAATAAATAAATTAATTTAATTAAATAGTTTTTAAAAACCCAATGCTAAAAACAAAACAAACAAACAAAAAAACATGCTGGTGACTCGGACAGAGCACTTCTTGGCCCCTGGCCCCCAGAGCCCACCCCAGCCCTTCCTGATCAGCCGCTTCACGGGGGCCACGGTGCTCATCCCGAGGGATGCTCGCCAGTGCGCTGTTTGCACAGGCCGTCCTGCGCTGCGGGTCTGGGCTGCATCTCAGACAGCACTTGTCTCAGCTGCAGCGTGGCCTTTGTCACCTCAGTGCTGCTTGGTGTCACCAAACAGGCGCAGTGTCGGGGGCTCCCTCCTGCTTGCGGGATGAAGCCGCTGATGAAGGAGCTGCGCGGGGGCTCGCGGGCTGTCCACGGGGTCTCCGGAGAGCGGCCACCCGCTTCCCCGCGGCGTCCCACCGCGCCACGCGGCTGCCAGGTGGCAGGTCTGGCACTGGAAGCCGCCCATGGACTCTGCCCCCTGACCCCCCACGTGCTCGTCATGGGAACGGCGCTTCTTCCAAAACATATTGTTTTTCTCCATCTTCATGCATCTTGTTAGACATTTCCAAATCAGGAATCATGGAAATATTTTTTAATAAGAAGAAAGAAAACATTACAAATTGAGAAACTGACTCAGCAGGCTTTGCCAGCTGAGCCATCTGGTTGTCAGTTTAATAACCACGCAGAGAGGTCGAGAGCGGGCTGGGGAGACGGCAGCTGGCTTCGCTCAAAGCGCGCGGAGCAAGGCGAGGAGAGGCCCAGGAGAGCGGGACAACCAGGAATGCTCACCTCCGTGTCCCCACCACGTCCGCAGACTCCAGATCCATCCCTGACACCAGCCACGTGTCCAGGCTAAATGTCCCTCACGTGTCCCCGCAGAAAACCAGTGAACAGGACAGGACAGATGGTTCGGCAGTTAAGGCGTTTGCCTGGGAAGCCTAAGGACCCAGGTTCGATTCCCTAGTGCCCACGTAAGTCAGATGCACAAAGTGGAGAGGCCCTGTTGTGCTCATTCTCTCTCTCGCCCTTTCTCCCTCTTTCTCTCTTTCTCAAATAAATAATCAACTTAAGTCTTTATTTTAAAACAACAACAACAAAAAAGTATTGAGGACAGAGATGCCACCACCTCTGACAGTAGAAGCCAGGGCAAGCAAGCTCGGTGTTTCACAGAAAGAAAAAGCTGCCGGGCGTGGTGGCGCACGCCTTTAATCCCAGCACTCGGGAGGCAGAGGTAAGAGGATGGCTGTGAGTTCGAGGCCACCCTGAGACTACATAGTGAATTCCAGGTCAGCCTGGGCTAGAGTGAGACCCTACCTTGGGGAAAAAACAAAAAAAGAAAGAAAGCAAAGAAAAAGCTATGTGCTGTTGCCGGGGTGTCACAGCTGTGTGGAGCCAGCAGCTCTGGTGACACGGGCTTCCTCGCTTTTCAAGCCTGCCCGGGGGCCTTGCACCCGTGCTATTTGCTTCTGGGACTGGAAATAAAGGACTCAATTTAGACTTGAGATCCAGGCAGGGCTGTTACCTTGAATTGCGTGTTAGAAGGGGAACATCCTTATCTTCCTAAACTCAAAGCTAACTCTTGAAAAATAGGACACCATCTATGAGTGTGGAGGGGCAGAGGGAATAACCTTACATAGGTGTCATGGCATGTGGTCTGGAAGACTTGTAGTCAGCCTTTTATTTTTACATTTTATAATGTTTAGAGGCAAAACCGTGTGTTAGAAAAGATTTTTTTTCTTTTTTCTTTTTTTTTTGGCCTTGATATGAACTCACCTGTGACAGGAAGACGTCACCCCGGGGCTGCTGGTTCCTCAGCTACCTTTGAATTTCAGTGGTCCTCCAGCATTCCTCCAGTGCCTCTGGACTAAGGCTCCCATGGCCCTTGAGAAAGAGCTGCTTCTCCACAAAGCTGAATGGCAGGCCCGGCATGCTGAGGACACTTGGTCATTAGGAGCTGCATGTTGGGGACCTAAACAAAGGCAGAGGTAGGGGCAGGAGAGGTCTCTCCTTCAACCCTAGCGTCTCGGGCTCCCTCTTAGGCAATGGCCGTAACCAGTCCCACGCGCAGCCAGTGCCGTCCTGTGAGCAAAGGGCCCTGCCAAGCCGGCGAGGCTCTGGCTAGCACGGAGCTGCCCTCCGCCCTGCCCTGCCCTGCCCAGTGCAGCTGCTGTGTCTGGGATGGGAACAGACGTGGGATTCATCCCCTGTCTACCCTCTCAGTGCCTGTAAGAAGTTAGTTTGCTAAGTTACTATGGAAATAAACCCTTGTCCTGCTGGCTTGTGACAGACTGACTGGGACCTTTCTTTCTTTCCTCCATCTATTTGTTTGACAAATACTTCTTTAAAAAAAAAAAATTATTGCCGGGCGTGGTGGCGCACGCCTTTAATCCCAGCACTCGGGAGGCAGAGGCAGAGGTAGGAGGATCACCATGAGTTCCAGGCCACCCTGAGACTACATCGTGAATTCCAGGTCAGACTGGACTAGAGTGAAACACTACCTTGAAAAAAAAAAAATTCTATTTGAGAGAGAGAGAGAATGGGCACACCAGGGCCTCCAGCCACTGTAAACAAACTCCAGACACATGTACCCCCTTGTGCATCTGGCTTACATGGGTACTGGGGGAATCGAACCTGAGTCTTGAGGCTTCACAGGAAAATGCCTTAACTGCTAAACCATCTCTCCAGCCCCTGACAAATACTTTTTGAGCAGCAGGGATACTGATATGGGTTAGGAGCAAGATAGGTTTTATTTTTTATTTTATTTTTTTCTCCTGGTGGGTAGGTAGTTAGGGACTGGCCCACAGAAACATGCAGGTCGCCTCGCCTGCTCTGGCAGGGCGAGAACCCGCGTCTCATCCAGTCTCGTCCAAGATGGCTGCGGCGACAGCTCCTCCGCAGCAGCGCGCCTGTGGGCCGACCCTCCCTCCATCCCCAACGGACGGACGGCGTCCCCAGCAGCTCCCCAGCCAATAAGGCCCCTCCCTTACACACCTGAGTCTGGTGACGAGGTTCATTCTAATTAGATGCTTGACTCACAGGAATGGACAGAAGCCACATGAATGAGCTCTTAGCCTCTCTTGGGCCTTGGTCTCTTCGGGCCTTTTGCTCTCTCTTGGTCGTGACCCTCTTGGCTCTCCTGGCCCTCAGCTCGCTTGAGTCCTTAATGCTCCTCCCTTGCGCAGACGGAGGATTTCTCTTTGTTAGGGCGCTTTCCTGCCTTGAAATGTGCAGGATTTCTCTTTAAGCTCTGAGCCCATTACTCTCAGTTAGTCCTCTCTGACCCCCAAGCAACGGGGGGGCGGGGGGGGGGGTTGCTCTGGCCTCTCCTGCTTTGCTTTCTATGTGGTGTGTGTGTGTGTGTGTGTGTGTGAGACCCTTCCCCAGCAGCTCCATCTTCCCTCTCCATTCCTAGCCAGGCTGGGAAGGGGGAGAATTTTTTGCTGTTGTTTTTCTCAAGGTAGGGTCTCACTCCAGCTCAGCTGACCTGGAATTCACTATGTAGTCTCAGGGTGGCCTCGAACTCACAGCCGTCCTCCTACCTCTGCCTCCCGAGTGCTGGGATTAAGGGCGTGCACCCTCACACCCAGCCAGGGGGGAGAATTTCTTGTGACTTGGGATTCCCTGCTTATCTTCCCTCTGGATCCTAACTCCCCCTGATATAAACCTCATAATTCATACTTTACCACTTCTCTGAGTCTGCATTTTCAATTCTTTTTTTTTTTTTTTTTTTTTGAGGCAAGCCCAGCAGACTGGCCTTTTTTTAAATGCGTGCACGTGAGAGAGAATTGGTGCTCCAGCCACTGTAATTGAACTCCAGATGCGTGTTCCACCTTGTGCACATGGGTGACCTGGCGGGCTTGTGTCACCTTGTGAGTCTGGCTTACGTGGGACCTGGAGAGCAGGTCAAACATGGGTCCTTAGGCTTCACAGGCAAGTGCCTTAACCGCTAAGCCGTCTCTCCAGCCTTGTATTTTCAATTCTTTATTAACTTGGACAAGGACCCAAAGTTGGAGTTCACAGGCATGGAGTCTCCTGTATTTCAGGAGAGATCTGACCCCTCTCTAGACTCTAACTCGTGCACCAACCCAGCAGTCAGCACAGCAGAAGGCCTTCCTCCACACAGCTCGGGTTCTGACGGCAGCTGGCAGCCGGGCAGAGCAAACGCGAGGCAAATGCGCTTTATGCCGGGCGACGCGAGAACAGTCTCACGCACACCCCGGGCAGGGGGTTGGGGCATGGCGGGTGGGGCAGTGGTGCAGCTGGGGACGGGGTGGCAGGAGCCGTAGTGTGATGCCGGACATTTGAGCCAAGGCCTGCTGTGGTCTAAGGGGGAGAGGCTCCTGAGCAGAAGGAGTAGCAGGTAGGAAAGTCGGAGGTGCGACTCCAACCAGACGGTTGAGTTGCTGAGCAGACGCCAGAGGGGAGAGGAGGAGGCTTGTAGGAGAGGGTCTTGGGAGGACTGGCTCTTGTTTTGAGTGATCTAGAATGCCTGTCATGCCCTTGACAAGGCCCGCTGCCACTGCCGTAGCCATGCCTGCGAGGGGCTGGCGTGGGGCTGCCCCAGCAGAGCAGCTCGGAGGCCAGTTGGCCAGCACCGCATGGTCCGTGTGAGTGGACACGGCTGGGCCGACATGGAGCCAATGAGGAGGCCAGAGTGGTCACGTTCTGGAAAGCTCTTGAAGGTGAAGCTACGGGAAAGAACAGTAACCACCGCAAAGACAGAGGGACGTGAAAGATGAAAAGAACCGGGGAAAGGGGCTGGAGAGATGGCTTAGCAGTTAAGGTGCTTGCCTGCGAAGCCTAAGGACCAAGGTTCAATTCCCCAGAACCTATGTACGCCAGATGCACATGGTGGTGCATGTGTCTGGAGTTCATTTGCAGTGGCCAGAGGCCCTGGTCTGCCCATTCTCTCTCTTCCCCAACTAATAAATAAATAATTTTTTTAAAAGGAACTGAGGAAAGCCAGATGTGGTGACACACGCCTTTAATCCCAGCACTCGGGAGGCAGAGGTAGGAGGATCGCTGTGAGTTCGAGGCCACCCTGAGACTACAGAGTGAATTCCAGGTCAGCCTGAGCTAGAGTGAGACCCTACCTCAAAAAAAAAAAAAAAAAAAAAAAGAGGTAGGAGGATCGCCATGAGTTCGAGGCCACCCTGAGACTACAGAGTGAATTCCAGGTCAGCCTGAGCTAGAGTGAGACCCTACCTCGAAAAGCAAAAACAAAAACAAAAACCTGGGGCATATTTGTGTTTTCCTGTATACCCGTGTCTGTGGCCTGCTTCCCCTTCCCTGTCCTGTGCTGCTGACCTTGTCACAAGGACAGAGGCCCAGGTGGGAGGCTCCGGGAGAGGCAGTCACACACCTGCATCTGTGTCTTGCACTGAGAGCTGACAGGCCTTCCACATTCCCTGTCACCACAGCCAGTGAGCTAGGCAGGCCTGGCCTGATGACATCTGCTTCCCCAGAGATGAGACGGGGATGTGAGTCTCTCAGGGTCACAAAGCTTTGCCTTCGGTGGCCTCTCTGCTCTGGTTCTGCCAGGGCTAAGCATGTACTCACAAGATGGTCATCACACCATAGCTGTCACTGCTTTAGGTGAGCTGTGTGCCCAGCCCTGCCCTCTATGAGCTGGCATGAGGAGGGCCCCCTGTTACTGAGAAAACTGAGGCGAGACCATGCATCCATGAAGCCACAAGACCTTACTCAAACAGGTGGTCTGGCACTGAAGCCTGTGAATTTCCCCTTCGTGCCAACCGGGCTGGTGGCCTCCAATACCACCATGCCAGGGCAGCAGTTGGACAGTGCAGGAGGCACCTGGTGTGGGCGTTGAAGGAAGAGCTCACTTTAGCTGGGTAACCCAGGAAGGTTTGAGGTAGGTCTTGAAGGCTCCATTAGGAGACATCAGTGAGGGCTGGAGAGATGGCTTAGCGGTTAAGGTGCTTGCCTGCAAAGCCCAAGGACCCAGGTTCAATTCCCCAGATCCCACGTAAGCCAGATGCGCAAGATGGCACATGCACGCAATGTGGCAGAAGTGCGCAAAGTGGCGTGAGCGTCTGGAGTTTGTTTGCAGTGGCCGAGGCCCTGATGCACCAACTCTGTCTCTCTCTCATAAGTAAATAAGAAAAGGAGAAGTCAGTGAGGACAAAGGCAGACAAGACAGGAGTGAGATGTAGGAGCCAGGAACACTTGGGGTACTGCGACGCTAAAGAGGAAGCTGGAGGAAGAAGCTGTGACGTCATGGTCTATGTGGGACAAGCTACTGAAGAAACCATGGGAGGAGGGCGCTCTGAGGAGAGGGGCCGGCAGGGTTAAAAGTCTCCAAAGGGCCGAGTCAGGTCCATGCTGCTGGGTTCCTCACTGGAGAGCTCAGCGAGCCCAGGTCCCCCAGCTCAGCGCAGGATCTGACTGCGTGGACACGGCCTGCAGGTTGAGGATCGGTCATGCGTCTGGATGGAGTTCTGCAGAGAGGGCCTAGCTCGATTCCTGCAAAATTCCAACCGACAGAGCATCCCCAGGACGAGTGGCCGGAGCCATCCTGTCACTTAGATGCACATGGCCGTGTCCTTAGAAGAGGTGATTTTACAGAAGAATCCAGACGCCTTTGGAAACAAGTGCTCACCCCACTTGGGCTCAGTTTCTGTCACCCTCTTGCTGCGACAGGTCACAGCTAATGTCAAGAAACTGAGTTTTATTAATATTCCAAACCCAGGGAATTTGGCAGCCACTTTGACAAAAGTTTATCTGCTGAAGAGAACAGCCGGTCACTTGGGCGCGCTTCGCTGAGTGACTGAAGCAAGAGTCATTTTCTCAGAGGGACAGGAACCGCAGAGAACAGGCCATCTTTATCTCACCGACATCTGGTGAGCACCTACTACGTGTTAAGTCCTGAGAAGGTACCAGAAACAAGCTACAAAGAGGACCAGAATACGGCTTTAGGCTTAGTAGGCCAATGGAACAGTACTGAGGACCCAGAAGTAGAACCGTGACTGGGTAGAACTGTATCAGGTACCTTTTCATTGTTGGGACAAAGCATCCAACCAGAAACAGCTTAGGGAAGGAGCAAGTTTGGTTTGGTTTTGTTTTCTACTTACAGTTCCAGAGACTAGAGCCCATCGTGGTAGGGAAAAGATGCCAGGAGCAAGAAGCTGGAGTCACATCAAAAGAAAGAAAAGAGTAGCCGGGTGTGGTGGCACATGCCTTTAATCCCAGCACTAGGGAGGCAGAGGTAGGAGGATCGCCGTGAGTTCGAGGCCACCCTGAGACTACACAGTGAATTCCAGGTCACTGGGCCAGAATGAGACCCTACTTTGGAAAACCGAAAACAAAACAAAAAAAACCCATAAGATACATACATCCAGCACATAATGGCACAGAGTAAACATTCCCATTCCCAAAAGGAGGAACTGGGAACACAGCAAGGGAAGATTGAACCAAAGCAAGATTGAAACCCAGCCAGGGCAAATACCAAATCCTGAAGCTCCGTGTCTGGTACCTGGTGTCGTGATGAAGCCTCTGGGCTTCAGAAGGCTTGTGTGGTTCAGCTTTGCTGCCCGGAGCCCCTCTCATCGTCAGATCCACCCTGAGCTTTCTGTTTTGTTTTGTTTTTTGGCTGCTCCCCCATGGTCCTGGCATCTCTAACATCCTGGGCTCTCTCTCTCTCTCTTTTTTTTTTAATAGAGAGAGAGAAAGGCAGAGAAGAAAGAGAGAATGGCTGTGCCAGGGCCTTCAGCCCCCGCAAACGAACTCCAGACAGGTGCGCCCCCTCGTGCAGATGTTGCGACATTGCGCCCTTGAGTCACTGTGCGTCTGGTTTACGTGGGACCTGGAGATTCAAACGTGAGTTCTTAGGCTTCACAGGCAAGCGCCTTAATGGCTAAGCCATCTCTTCAGCCCGTATCAGTTACTTTCTTGTAACTGGGACAAAATACCAAACCAGAAGAGGCTTATAGAAGGTGGGAATTTATTTCAGCCTACAGTTCCAGAGAGTAGAGTCCATCATGGTGGGGAGAGCATGGCAGGAGAAGAGCGGGGGCCACATCAGCAGAAGGAAGTATTGAGAGCTGGAAAGGTGGCTTAGTGGTTAAGGCACTTGCCTGCCAAGCCTAAGGACCCAGGTTCGATTCCCCAGTACCCACATAATCCAGATGCACAAGGTGGCACATGCATCTGGAGTTGGCAGTGGCTGGAGGCCCTGGTGTGCCCATTCTCTCTCTCTTCTCTCTCTAATAAATAACTAAATAAAAATAAAATATTTAGTGGGTGTGGTGGTGCATTCCTTTAATCCCAGCACTTGGGAGGCAGAAGTAGGAGGATCGCTGTGAGTTCAAGGCCACCCTGAGACTACATAGGGAATTCCAGGTCACGCTGAGCTAGAGTGAGACCCTACCTCAAAAAACCAAAAAAAATAAAAAAAATATTTCAAAGGAAGACAAGAATAACCATTTACTCTCATGATTGTCATGGGTAAGGAATTGCAAAGCAGCTCTATGGTTCTGTCTTAAAGCTATGGCTAGACTTCTGACAGGCCTTCTCTCGTATTTTGGATCTCATTGCATGACATAAAGAGTTCTGCTTCCGGACTGGAGAGATAGCTTAGCAGTTAAGGCGCATGTCTGTAAAGCCAAAGGACCCAGGTTCAACTCCCCAGGACCACATAAGCCAGATGCACAAAGTAGCACATGCATCTGGAGTTTGTTTGCAGTGGCTGGAGGCCCTGGGGCGCCCACTCTCCGTCTCTGACTCTCTCTGTCACTCTCAGATAAAGTAATTAATTAATTTAAAAAAAGATGGGCTGGAGAGATGGCTTAGCAGTTAAGGGGCTTGCCTGTGAAGCCTAAGGACCCAGGTTCTATTCTCCAGGTCCAATGTAAGCCAGATGCCCAATGGTGGCGCATGCATCTGGAGTTCTTTTGCAGTGAGTAGAGGCCCCGGTGTGCCCATTTTCTCCCCCCTCCCCATCTCTAAGAACTAAATAAAAATTATGTTTTTTTTTTAAAAAAGAGTTCTATTTCCAAGTTCATTCATGGCTCGGTGGGGGTGGGGTGAGTACTTTTCAGGGAGCCTCTGCCCTGGCTGCCTTCAAGACCTGGCTGTGTTTTCTCATGGGACTGTGACCCAGAGACGTCGTCCAAAGCAGAAGGCACAGTCTCAGGACCTCAGCAGTCAATGTGCATTACCTCTTTCACATTTCGTGTGTCGGAAGGAAATCGCCGGGGGCAGACTGCAGAGGCGTGTGGCTACTCCGGGACGGAGGGAAGACTGGATGCCGGTTCAGAGGCTGCCAAGAAAGTGCACCGTTGCGTAGGCAAGCCCACGTGTGTAACAATGTTGCGAGGGAAAGGGTAAGGGCAGCGAGTACAAATCCAGGACGATGGTGACCCGGGGCTGTGGCGGCTGAGAGCGGCTGCAACATACTGGCGGATACAACGGATGGGGCTGGACGGGGCATTGTGGATGCCTATTGTCTTTTTATGCCTTGTGTGTTAGTTGCTTTTCTTACTGTTGTGACAAAAAATACCTGACAAACACAACTTAAGGAAGGGTTTATTTTGGCTCACAAAGAGAATAGTCCCATCATGGTAAGGAAGGCGTGACTGGTGGATATTAAGGGAGCTGCTTACATTTAACCCACTGTCAGAAAGAGACAGAGAGGGGGGGGGAGAGGAAAGGAGGGAGAGAGAGAGAGAGAGAAGAAATGCTTCTGCTCATCTTGCTTTCTCCTTTTTATTTAGTCGGGTACCCCAGCCCATAGGGTAGTGCTGCCCACGTTCAGGGTGGGTGTTCTTGCTCAATTAAACTTTTCTGGGAACACCCTCATAAGACGCACTCAGAGGTACATTTCCATGGTGATTCAAGAATAATCCTTCAAGTTGATAATGAGGGTGAACCTTCAGGCTTCGTAACTCAATTAATTGTTACATTGCCTTTTTTGTTTTTTCATTTTTTTTTGTCAGTCCCAATTTTATCATCGCCATCACTTTAATTTTATTTATTTACACATGTATCTGTGTGTGTACGTGCGGGTATGCCAGGCTCTGCTGCTGCGGCTGGAAACACACTCCAAATGCACGTGCCACTTTGTATCCTGCTTTATCAGAACGCTGGGGAACTAAACCCAGCCTGTCGGGCTTTGCAAGCAAGTGCCTTTAGCCTCTGAGGTATCTCCCAGACTCTCTCTCTCTCTCTCTTTGAGACAAGTCTCATGTGTCACAGGATGATCTTGAACTCCTGTCTCCTCTACCCTCAAAGCTCTCCAGCGCTGGGATTACAGGGGTATGTCACCATGCCCAGTTTAATCAAGCCCAGCTTACTGACTGCTGGGGAAGCACTCCACCAACTGAGCTCCATCCCCAGCCCTTTGGTTTGGTTTAATGCTAGATCTTATCAAAGCTATGCCTGAAAAGATATATTTATTTATTTATTAGAGACAGAGAGAGGGAGAGAGAGAGAGTGAGAATGGGTATGCCAGGGCCTCTAGCCGCTGCAAACAAACTCCAGATACATGTGCCATCATGTGCATCTGACTTACGTGGAACCTTGGAGAATCGAAACCTGGGTCCTTTGGCTTCACAGGCAAGCGCCTTAACTGCTAAGCCATCCCTCCAGCCCCTGGAAAGATTTTTAATGCTAATTTATTTTGATATTTTATTTTATTTATATAGTTATTTTGAGAGAGAGCTGATAGAGAGAGAATGGGTGCGCCAGGGCCTCCAGCCACTGCAAACGAACTCCAGATGCATGCGCCCCCTTGTGCATCTGGCTTATGTGGGTCCTGAGGTGTCAAACCTAGGTCGTTAGGCTTCACAGGCATTTGCCTTAACTGCTAAGCCATCTGTCCAGCCCTTATTTTGATATTTTTAAAAATAGTTTTTATTTATTTGTAAGCAGAGAGAGAGAGAGAGAAAGGGGGAGCACCAGGGCCTCCAGCTGCTCCACACAAACTCCAAAGTTTGAGCCACTTTGTGCATCTGGCTTTACACGGGTCCTGGGAAATCGAACCCAGGTCTTTAGGCTTTGCAGGCAAGCACCTTAACCACTGAGCCATCTCTCCATCCCCTATCTGGATATTTTTATGATAATATCTTGCTCTGTATCCCAGGCTTCCCTAGAACTCACTATGTAGCTCAGGTTGGCCTTGAGCTTGCTGCCATCCTCCTGCCTCCACCCCCCAAATGCTGGGATTACAGCTATGCGCCCTAGACCTGGCTCCCGGCAAAGACTTGCAAGTCCCTGGTTGTGCGGCTGCTGTCTTCTCCTGCCCACGCGCCCTCCCCAGCAGCACGGGCTGCCACACTTTTACCCATGCACCTCAGCGTTTCCCTCCGCGGGGCCAAAGATGCTTGCCCAGCCTTGGAGGCTGTGGTTTCGACATTGTTCACGTCCCCTGAAGAAGGTGAAAATTTAAGTACCTTTGTCCCCTCGCTTCTTGCTGTCCCCTGACCCGCTTTTATCCTCCCATCCTTACTTCGGTTAAACCAGTGATCAATGTTTACATGACTCGGCCGACGCTGACTGGGCTCTGCGCATAGTTAAACCCTGTAGTCTAATTTGATAGCTTCTCCCTTTTCTGCAGAACCTTGCATTTCCTTTCAATCATGACTTACTGTGTTTGTTTATTTGCCATTATTTCAGCTCCAAACTATCAGCTGTCCAAATGTCCTCTCAGGAAGCTCAGGGCACACTGGTGTTCTCCTTGTATTGTCTTCCCTGGACCTGTCCCCAGAGCCTCTGGACCGCTCCCCCCCTCCCGGGGCCATGGTGGCCCCTTCCTCCCAGAGCTACCACACCAGCCGGGGGCCTTCGCTGTCCTGCTGGGTGACCTTCTCTAGCTGCTGTCCTCTTCCTTCTGGCCTGGGGCACTCAGCCCTGCTGAGGCTTCCTGAGGGAGAGTGCGGGGGAGGCATACCTTGCAGAGCCTTGCACGACCAAGGATGTCTCCATCTACACCAAGCCTGGGTGGGCTTGGAGTTCTGGCCCCTCTGGATTGAAATTCGAGTTTGGAAACAATTTCCCTTTAAAAATCTGGCAGCTTTATTCCATAGCCTTCTAACTTCCACGGTCGCAGGGGGAAAGTGCAAGGTCATTTCTCTTTTTTAAATTTTTATTTTTTTTAAACATTTTATATTTATTTATTTGAGAGTAAGTGAGAGAGAGAGAGAGAGAATGGGCACGCCAGGGCTTCCAGCCACTGCAAACAAACTCCAGATGCATGCGCCACCTTGTGCATCTGGCTTACGTGGGTCCTGGGGAATTGAACCTAGGTCCTTTGGCTTTGCAGGCAAGCACCTTAACTGCTAAGCCATCTCTCCAGCCCTGCAAAGTCATTTTCATTTCTGGTGCCTCTATTTGACCTTCCCCCTCTCCTCCTCCTCGCAGAAGCCCTGGGTGTCCTCTTCCCTTTCCTGCTGATGTAGGGGAGTCTGCACCCTGCTGCGCCTCGGTGTGAATGGGTCTTCATCACTGTGTTGAGGGCTGTGGCCTTTGGCTGTTCGGTCCTGAGGAGTTTTTGGAAGGATTTCTTCAGAGATACGTCTTGGCTGCCGCCTCTTCTCCCTCCTCCGCTTCCTCCCTCCCTCCAGTTCTTTCTTTCTGAAACTATTATTTGAAGTGGTAGACAAATTCACTAATTTTCTCACACCCTGCTTTCATTTTCATTCCGGATCTTTTTTTGAGAGACAGAGAGAAGAAGAGAGAAAGAGACAGATAGAGAATGGGCACCTCAGGGCCTCCAGCCACTGCAAATCAGATGCATGTGCCCACTTGTGCAGCTGGCTTACGTGGGTTCTGCAGAGTCGAACCAGGATCCTTTGGCTTTGCAGACAAGCGCCTTAACCACTAAGCCGTCTCTCTAGCACCCCCTTTGTTTTCCTATTTGGTAGTTTTCCTCAATCTGTCTTCAAGCTCTGCCCAGGAAAGTTCTCTCTGTACGGCATCCCAGTCTTGTCTCATGGATGCCAAGTCTTTTTTTGTGTCTACCTTGCAACACTAATCATAGGATTTGTTTCCCCTAAGAGTTCTTCTCTGTGTATGGTTTGTATTTCATCCTGAATCCTTTGTTTTGTTTTATTATTATTTTAACTCACCACTTTAGTCTGTCTTTAATGTTAGAGACTTGCCTTGTGTTTGGGGATTTCTGACCATTTGCTTAGTTTTAAAAGTAGAGCCAGGTGTGGTGGCGCACGACTTTAATCCCAGCACTCGGGAGACAGAGGTAGGAAGATCGCCATGAGTTCGAGGCCACCCTGAGACTCCATAGTGAATTCCAGGTCAGCCTGGGCTAGAGTGAGACCCTACCTCAAAAGAAAAAAAAAAAGAAGTAGAGAAGGGCTGGAGAAATTGCTCAGTGGTTAAGACGCTTGCCTGCAAAGCTAAACAACCTGGGTTTGATTCCCCAGTACCCAAGGAAAGCCAGGTGCACAAAGTGGTTCATGCATCTGAAGTTAGTTTGCGGGGGCTGGAGGCCCTGGTTCACCCATTCTCTCTGTGTGTCTGTTTCTCTTCTATCTTTCTCTGCTCTGCTTGAAATATATATATATATATATCGGTTTTTCAAGGTAGGGTCTTGCTCTAGCCTGGGTTGACCTGGAATTTACTCTGTAGTCTCAGGGTGGCCTTGAACTCATGACAATCCTCCTACCTCTGCCTCCTGAGTGCTGGGATTAAAGGCGTGTGCCACCATGCCCGGCTAAGAATATTTTTTAAAGTAGGAAACTACAGACTTTTAGTTGTAAGGGATTTGAAGGAGGCAAATAAGGCACGTGTGTTTTATTCACTTGTCTTTGTGTGGCCATACAGTCTCTCCTTTCATTTATTTTGTAGTGTTATGTAAAAAACGAACAAAGGAAAGCATGGTCCACACCTGAGGGATCATAACTATAATAATTACTCAAGCTGGGGAGATTGCTCAGTGGGAAGGATCGCTGGGGCTGGCGAAACCACAGCTCTGAGTTCAGGGAGGGACTGTGTCTCAAGGAGATGTGCAGAGGAGCGATGGGAAGGACACCCGGCATCCTCTCCTGGCCTCCCCACATGCCCAGGCATGCCCATCTGCACGTACACGTGCGTACACCACAATACTGCAGTGCACATGCAAAAAAAAAAAAAAATACCCTTGAGAGCAGAGAAAAGCTGCGTCTGCTCGGTCCTTCAAGAAAAACATGGAACTATTTCTTCCCCAAAAATCTCTGTGGCCAAAAATAGCACGAGATTAGTACGTGAATTTGTGACATGTGTAAAACACTCTAAAATTGTGAATAGGGTTAGAAATTTTTTTCCCCTCCTCTACTCCCACAGTCCTGAATCACCAGCCTGGCTTTCTTGAACATCACTTCCTGCGTGGTGAGGGGCACGCCGGTCTCATCTCCTCACAATGCCCTCATGCCAGAGCAACGCAGGGGCAGGGGCAGGTCTAGCTTGTCTGGGCCTCTTGTGCAACTCTCATCAGAGAAGTGAGCATGGGCATCTGACAGTTGGTGAATGAATGGCTTTTATTGGGATCTGTTCCTCAGCACACATAGCCCCAAGGAGATTCCACACGGTGAATGAAAAAGAAATACACGGGACCCAGGTTCGATTCCCCCAGGACCCACATTAGGCAGATGCACAAGGGGGCACATGTGTCTGGAGTTCCTTTGCAGTGGCTGGAAGCCCTGGCATGCCCATTCTCTCTCTCTCTCTCTCTCTCTCTCTCTCTCTGTCAAATAAATAAATAAAATATTTTTTAAAAAATAAACACACAAAAGAAGTGATAGAGAAAAAAGAAGCAAATTACATATCACCTTTTAGGATTTTTTTTTTTTTTTTTTTTTTTGAGGTAGGGTCTCGCTCTAGCCCAGGCTGACTTGGAATTCAGTCTATAGTCTCAGGAGGGCCTCGAACTCACAGCCACTATGTCGTCTCAGGCCGGCCTTAAACTCACAGCAATCCTTCTACCTCTGCCTCCCACGTGCTGGAATTAAAGGTGTGCACCACCATGCCCAGCTTACACATCAACTTTTAAAGCCTAGAGACATTGTATGCTGCTTTATATTTAATTCCCTTTTTGATCTCTACTCTCTGTGTCTTGGAGTGCACTCACATGTGAATAGGATGGTTGTGGGCAGACAATAGCAGCCCCCCCACCCCACCAAACACTAGTTTAACCTGCAGAATTTGCAAAGAAAGGAAGACCGTGGAGATCCCCAGGCATAGCTAAGCAATGATGTGCACGTGACGGCGCAGGCTCACGCTGTGCCCTAACCTCTGTAGCTCACGTTCAAGTCTCTCTGTGCACACCCGCTTTAGAGGGGTTTCGCGCTGTCTGGGGCCTGACCTCCACAGTCATGCATGTAGCCTCGATGGCAAAAACCACACACCCCTTCTTTGTCAGAGAAGTTATAGGAGATTTCTTCTGACCCAGAGTCAAACAGTTCTGCAGCCCCAACTTCAAAACATCCCTGTGATCGGGAGGCAGAGGTAGGAGGAATGCTGGGAGTTCAAGGCCACCCTGAGACTACATAGTGAATTCCATGTCAGCCTGAGCTAGAGTGAGACCCTACCTCGAAAAACCAAAAAATAAAATCCCTGTGAGAGCCTTGCCACGCCCCCCTGGGGGCCCCTGAGAGGGGCGAAGGCATCATGCTTCCCGACTCTCCAGTTTCTGCCCTGGCCACACCAGCAGGCACTGCTGACCAGTGGTGAGCAGCCACTTCAGGCCAAGCGCTTCCATCGTGCTGTTGGTATTGCCTGTGGGTTATTTGAACCCTGCCATCAGCAGCAGGGAAGGAAACTGAGTCACAAGGAGGTTGAGTCACGTGTCCACAGCCATGGAGCTACTTACGGTGCTGTTGGAAACCTCAGATTCTCAAACCTGACCCAGACGTGCTCTTCCAGAAAATACTCTTCCCACAACTGGCCACCCTGGCTGTGCCTCCGTGACATTTGCTTCTGTTCTGTTGGCTCGAGAAGTGGTCTTAGTCTTTTATTTACTTACTTGTTTATTTATGAGAGTGAAAGAAGGGAAGAGAGAGAGAGAGAGAAAGAATGGGCGCACCAGGCCTCCAGCCACTGCCAACGAACTGCAGACGCATGTGCCACCTTGTGCATCTGGCTTACGTGGGTCCTGGAGAATCGAACCTGGGACCTTTGGCTTTGTAGGCAAACGCCTTAACTGCTAAGCCATCTCTGCAGCCCCTTTTTGTAATTTTTAATTTTTATTTCTTTCCTGATTTATTTATTTTTATTTGTTATTAGAGACAGAGAGAAGGACAGAGAAAGAGAGAGTGAGAATCTCTTAGTCTTTTCCCTCCCTGTCTTTCCCACTGCCACTGAGTATTGCTGACACTAACCCCACATCCTGACATCACAGCCCAGAGCCCGCGAGTCTGGGCCTCTTGCCTCCCTCCGTGCATGCCTAGAAGAGCGGGCAAGCAGAACAGCAGCAGCTGCGGGTCCGAGGCCCGGTCAGAAGTGAGGTGAGACTGTCCCAGTGGGCAGGGACAGTGGCCGCTTTAGTCCTGGAGGTCAGAGGAGAACCGGCCAGCCCCAGAGGCAGCAGGTGCCAGGCTGAGATGACAGGAGTCTGTGGTGACACAGGAAGGAGAAGGCCCGGAGACCATCTTCCTGGGAGCATTTCGGAAAGTGTTCTGCTGTCCCCGAAAGCACCAGACACCCCTGCCCTTGTGCGGACAGCAATGAAAAGGCTAATGCCTCCTTTCTTGTTGTTGGTGGAAGACCCAAGGTGGGGCTGGGAAACCCGCTTAGGTTCTGGGGCTGCGCACCGCGCTCCCCAGCAAGCCACGTATGTCACCTTGCCTTTCCTCCACCCAGAACCTAGAATTATCTCCAGTCCCTGCAAGATCCAATCTCAGCTCCTGAGCCTAGAACTCCACGTCCTCCGATCTCTGAGCACAGGGTCCGCCAAGCCACTTCATGGCTTGCTGCTGAAGCCCGGTGTTACACATTCTCTCTTTTAAAAAATATTTTATGTTATTATTTATTTGAGAGAGAGAGAGAGAAAGAATGGGCACGCTAGGGCCTCCGGCTGCTGCAAATGAACTCCAGACCCACGCGCCACCTTGCGCATCTGGCTTACCTGGGTCCTGGGAAGTTGAACCAGGGTCCTTTGGCTTGGCAGGCAAGCGCCTTGACCGCTGAGCCATCCCTCCAGCCCCAGGGTCACCGCTGCCTCTCTGGTGCTGAGGGGAGTTTTGAAAGAGCTGACTAGGTCAGTCTCAGCTATACTTCCTTTGTGCTCTGGGACAAGTCACTCAATGTCTCTGTGCCTTAACGTTGCTTACCTATCCGACCTTCCCGGGGGATGCTGGGAGAACCGGGGTGTTGGTTTCACAGTGCGCCACACAGAAGGCGGCCAGTGAACAGCATCCTCCCATAGGGCGCCTTGGGGTTCCCTGAGGTAGAAGCCCCCTCCCCCTTCCTGCAACATCTCTGCTCCTGCATCTCACCAGGGAGGGGGGGCGGTGTCATCACTCGAGACCCTGGGACGCAGGGACCCAGTACTGAGGGGAAGCAGTGCTGACGCAGGGTCCTTGCCCCAGACTTGTCGTGAGTACGTCCCGTCCCGTGTGTTAGGTCATGTGGACCTCCCTGATCACAGCATCCCAGTCAGCCCTCTGCTCTTTCCGTGCAGGTGACTTGGTCCCCCTAGGCCTGGCTGTGCTTTCTACCCAGTGGCCTTTGAGCGGTTGGCTAGGAGGGCTTTTAATTGACAGCTTCCATGATTGTAAACAATATCCCATGGTAATGCCCTCCTTCCCCCCATTTTCCCCTTTGAAACTCCACTCTCCATCACACCCCCCTCCCCCATCAGTCTCTCTTTTATTTTGATGTCATGATCTTTTCCTTCTATTATGATGGTCTTGTGTAGGTAGTGTCAGACACTGCGAGGTCATGGATATCCAGGCCATTTTGTGTCAGGAGGGAGCACGTTATAAGGAGTCCTACCCTTCCTTTGGTTCTTACATTCTTTCCGCCACCTCTTCTGCATTGGACCCTGAGCCTTGGAAGGTGTGAGAGATATTTCAGTGCTGAGCACTCCTCTGTCACTTCTTCCCAGCACCATGGTGCCTTCTGAGTCATCCCAAGGTCACTGCCATCTGAAAAGAGAAGGTTCTCTATCAAAAGTGAGAGTGGCATTAATTTATGGGTATGAACGTTAAGAGAAGTGCTTACTGGGCAGTTTAGTGAGCACAGTATGTACATTTAGCCAGACAGCAGCAGACGTTACACTCCTAGGGCTCATGACTACCCCTGTCGTAGGTTTTCAGTATCAGGGGTGGATTCCCTCCCGTGGAGCGGGCTGGGAGGTTTAATCAGAAAGTAGGAATTGCACTCGCTTGAGCTGGTCGTCAGGTGACCTTTGAAAAGAGCCGCCTTCATTCTCCAGGCTGGTGCTGCCCCAGGTGGTGAGCCCCGGGCTCCCCCCAGCCTGCTTTGGAGAACTGCAGCCTTGCTGTCGGGACCTGTCGACCTCTGTGAGGTCGCGATTCCACAGGCTGGGTAAAGTAGGAAGAACAAGTTCCGTTGGTTCTGGTGCCAGAAAGCGCAAGGTGAAGGTGCCGGCAGGTGCGGTATCTTGTGGCCTCATCTCCAGAGGGGAGGAAGGCTTTGTCCTCATATGGTGAGGGGCAAGCATGAAGCCTCTTTTAAGCCATGGACGGTGGGAGGACCTGTAATCCCAGCATTTGGGAGGCTGAGGCAGGAGGATCAGGAGTTCAAGGCCAGCCTGGACTATGTAGCTCATGAGACATTACCTCAAAAAGAAAAAAAAAAAGTATCCTGAGACTACATGGTGAATTCCAGGTCAGCCTGGGTTACAGTGAGACCCTACCTCAAAATACCAAAAAAATAAAGATAAACTGGACATGGTGGCGCACGCCTTTAATCCCAGCACTCGGGAGGCAGAGGTAGGAGGATCACCGTGAGTTCGAGGCCACCTTGAGACTATATAGTGAATTCCAGGTCAGCCTGGCCTAGAGTGAGACCCTACCTGGAAAAACCAAACTAAAGTAAATAAGTAAGTAAACAAATAGACAATTTTTTGAAATAAACTAGAGCAAAGTAAAATGAATGGAATGGAATGGAAGTGCCCTACTCCCACTGAGGGAGGGCCCTCATGGCCTCACTCTCTACTCACCCTACCGCCTTCCTGGCAGCACGCACAATACTAGGCTCCTTCTCTGACTGACCCTCGTGACTTTGGGCAAGATCACCCCCTTCTCGTTTTTGTCCCCAAAGTGTCTCATCCGCACACTGGTTGCACCCTCAGGGAATGTCTGCAGCTGCCCTGAGTGGACTTCCTGGGCTGAGTCCGCTAAGGGGAATTGGAAGGCAGGGGGTAGACTGGCCTCCAGGCAGAGGACCTCAGGGTGATGTTTCTAGCTATGTTCTCTCACGGCCACACCCGGCCACCCCAGCCTCCCTCCATACACACAGGAGATGCCAGCCTTGGAATCCATTGACCTTCTTAGAGAAAACTCACAGGTTCAGTGATTTTTTTTTTTTTGAGATTCCCCCCCCTCCACCCTCGCCATTTAAGAATTTGTGATTTTAGAGCCGGACATGGTGGCGCACTCCTTTAATCCCAGCATGCGGGAGGCAGAGGTCGGAGGCTCATCATGAGTTTGAGGCCAGCCTGAGACTACATACATAGTGAATTCCAGGTCAGCCTGGGCTAGAGTTGAGACCCTACCTCAGGAAAAAAGAAAAATAAAAAGAATTTGTGATTTCAAATTAAATCCTATCTATAAACATTTGGACTTTCAATTTGGAAAGGAAAATTGTCATTTTTCTTATTGCATGATTTTTTAAAAATTATTTATTTATTTTGAGAGTGACAGACAGAGAAAGAGGCAGATAGAGATAGATAGAGAATGGGCGCGCCAGGGCCTCCAGCCACTGCAAACGAACTCCAGACACGTGCGCCCCCTTGTGCATCTGGCTAACGTGGGTCCTGGGGAGTCGAGCCTCAAACCAAGGTCCTTAGGCTTCACAGGCAAGTGATTAACTGCTAAGCCATCTCTCCAGCCCTTATTGCATGATTTTATCCGAAGCTATCCTGCTAACAGTAAAAGGATATCGACAGTGTGACGATGTGTTATTAAATCACGATGAAGCGTGTTGCCCTTAGGACCCCAGCTTGTGCACAGTGACAGGAGCCGGGGACCTGAAGAAGATGCTGGTGGGCACACAGGGCGCCTTCGGTCCCCTAGAGGGGGCTGTGTGTGGCACCATCTCCGCTGTCCCCTCCTCAACGAACGTCCCACTTCGTCCACCCCTCGGGTGCCCACCACCCCTGCTCCCGGCATCGGTGGCCGCACGGACTAACTCCTGTCTTCCCTCGGCAGGTACCATGACCAGCAAGACGTAACTAGTAACTTTCTGGGTGCTATGTGGCTCATCTCCATCACGTTCCTTTCCATTGGTTATGGGGACATGGTGCCCCACACATACTGTGGGAAAGGTGTCTGTCTTCTCACTGGCATCATGGTGAGTACCCGCCTCTGCCCGTGGCTCTGCCCTCAAGGTGTTGCAAAAGGCAGAGCCCCTTTACTGAAATGCAGAGGAGCCTTCCTGGGGTGGTGGTGGTGGGGGTTTGATTTAGGGAGGGGACAGTATTCACCAGGCCTGCATCTCTATCCCTTGCCCACCAAGAGGCAGATGGAAAATGTATCCCCGTTTTGCAGATTAAGCCCCGCCCTAGTTCCTGACAAGGGGACTCGTCACAGACCACCCCCAAGTGGGCTGGGGGAGCGTGAGGGTCTGCTGTCCTCTGGGCTCCTTCCTGTCCCCCAGCTCCCACGGATCTTGGGTGGGATCTTAGAGGCAGTCTCTGCGGCGAGAGCATGGAACCCGTCCTGGATGGGGCTCAGGCCGGCCTGGGCTGCTCGGGGCCGGCTCTTGACTTTCCCAGGTTTCCTCTTCCACGTCTGCCTATCCCCATGCTAGGCTCTAGGGGACAAATCCTTCCTGACCTAGATACCTGGCAAAACTGAAGCCATCCCCAGGTGCCCAACAGATAACACCTCGACTTTCCAAGGTGTATTTCTCCCGAACACCCCGAGACCCACCATGACCTGAGAGACACGTGCTTCTCCGCTTCGCGGGACGCAGTGCGTGGGAGTCAGAGCAGGGTGTGGATTTCCCCTGTGCCCTCGCTCCGGCCACCTTGTCGCCTGTGGAGCCCACATCCTCCCGGGTAAAGCAGAGCAGAAGAGCAGCTCTGCCCTCCTCGGGGCTTGTGGGGGGAACCCCGGGAATGGACTGGTGTGACCGTGTTTAGTAAACGATGAACGCTAGGACCAGGGCATCCCCACTTTCAAGTCGGTGAGGCTCTTGTGACTTTGGGGCATTTTAGGGGTGGGACAGTCAGTGCTTCTTTGATGTGCCCCCCCTCCCCAAGAAAACTAGAACCAGTGTCGCCCTTGGTTTATTTTCAGCCTAGGCGAGGCCCTCTCTTCTCAGAGGAGGCATGAAAGCACGCAGTAGCCTGGGGGTGTTGGTGGTGCTGGGGTGACAGCACCAATGGGGCATTTGGGGGCAGCTTGGTCCCACGGCCCTCAGCAGTGCAGTCTTGCTCTGAACCCCTTCCTACTGCCATGCACACCCTTCCTGCTCCAGAGCTCCAGTTTCAATCCCTACCTCCTCCTTCACCAGGAGACTCTCTTTCTGTGAGGCAGTGACTCCTGTCTATAGGAGAAGGGAGGGTCCCAGTTAACCGCATCTGGGAGGTGGTTGGGGGGGCGACTGTCCCTGCTCCCCCTATTCTCCTCGGCTTGGTGGCCGCTGAGGACTGACCTCGATGGGCAGGGCAGCCACACTCCAGCCGCTGGAAGTGGAGGAACCCCCAGGGCAGTGGGCAGCTGGCCGCAGCCCCCTGCCCTTTCCTGACTCCCGCTCAGGGCAGGCCCACACGTCCTGGACGTGCATAAGATAAACCGTGGTGAACGTAAGGCTCTGGAACAAACGCTCCCATTGTTCATTGGGAGTCTGCCTGGTACAGCTCCAACTGTCACCAGGAAACCAGGCGACTCTTCCTACCAGAAAGGAACGAGGTGGCACCTGAAGACGGTCGCTCTCCTTGGGAGCTGCTCCTGGCGTGGGCTCAGCTCTCAGGCGGGGCCGCTCAGTGCGGATGGGCCCTGCTGGGAGGCCCTGACATTTTCAGACACCAGCCATTCTCCCTCTGCGCCCCAAACAAGACGCTGCCCAGGCTAACGGCTTCCCTGGGTCTTCCTGGTGCTTCCACCTTCCAGCACCCCGCAGTGGCTGCCTAGTGGAATAGAGTGTTTGTGGCTCTGGGATTCAGGTGGGGGTCACAGTGGAAAGAGACAAGTGAGGGACCCGGCCACACCCGCTTCCATATTAACAATGCAGCACTAGGGGCCGGAGAGATGGCGTAGCGGTTAAGGCACTTGCCTATAAGCCTAAGGACCCAGGTTCGATTCTCTAGTACCCACGTAAGCCAGATACACAAGGTAGCCACTGTGTCTGGAGTTTGTTGACAGTGGCTAGAGGCCCTGGAGTGCTCTCTCTCTCTCTCTCTCTCTCTCTCAAATAGATAAGTACATTTAAAAATATATTTTTATTTTTTTAAATATATTTTTAAATGCAGCTCTAGCCTTTCACCAGCGTGCTTTGCATAGAGCCCCACTACGGGAATACACACCTTTCCTCTTGCAGGCCGCCCAGCCTCTGCTCCCTGCTAGCGTCTTGTACTCAAATACCACTCACTCTGGAACCCTGGTCGCTGCTTTTTTCTTTTTTCCTTCTGTTCAATGTGACTCTGCAGCTGAGTCATTCCTTTTGATGGGTTCAACACTGCTGAGGCCAATCCCCCCCCACACACCCGACCCACCCAACACGATATATATCTCCTGATTATTATTCCAAGTGCCCCGACGAAAGGTAGGGCTTCCTGTTTGGTTACCATGGACACCACCAAGGCCAAGGCCAGGCCCATGTAGGAAGGGAAAGGAAGGACTTAGTGCGCAGGCTGCAAATAGTCTTAATCATTGTTTTCTTGCTTCCTAGTAACTGCATAATTATCAGCCATTAGGCAGGGTAGACAAGTGTCTGGACAGCTTGACACTGCCGGCTAGATCCAGAGCATTAGTTCACTCTCTAGCACAGATCTCTCTCTCTCTCTCTCTCTCTCTCTCTCTCTCTCTCTCGCCACTGTCTTCCCCTGAGGAATTTTTCAGGGTGCCTTACAAAGTTGTCAGTATTTAGCGCCCAGGACAGAAATATCAGCAAAGCTTTCGGGCCTCTTGATCCTGTGGGCACGTGGGAGACCCTCAGGACCCCGCGGATGCCCGCCGGTCACCCCGCGTCCGCGGCGGTACTTCCCCCCCCCCCCCGGAGCTGGACGTTCTTTGTGGCCCTGTCATGGGTCAAACAGAAGTCCCAGAACTCCACAGGGACACTGAGCTGTGCCCAGAAGCCACGAGAGGGGCTGCCCCTGCCAGCCGTGGCAGGACGGTGGCAGCACAGTCAAAGGTGGCGCACGACCAATCAGTCAGCTGGGAGACAGAAGCACGGAGCGGGCTCAGCCAGACACCGGTTTGACGGTCCTTTGGGTGCTCCGCTCCCGAACACCTGGCTTGCAAAGTGCTTGCCTTCATTTTCGGTTGTTACACAGCATCTATTGCAGCAAGAGAGCCCGGCGGTAACTCCTCCGGGCTTCCCTCCTCCATTTGTCATTTTCATTTATGTTTTGTTTTATTTTATGCGTCTTTAGTTAAGAACGCCTCATGCTTTCCCTCTTGGGATCCTTGTCTGTCCAGCTTCTAAGATTTCCCAGCTGGAAGTGTTTCTTGGAAACAAGAAGTGTGTATGTGTGTGTAGGGAGGTGGGTGCTGGTGTGGAGGAGTTGGGGTTCGGATTTGAGTCCAATCCTGCTGATGAAAGAGGCATGCCCGCCCCTCCCAGATACCCCTCCTCCACTCACCCCGGCCCCTCGGCTCACTTGTGTACCTTGGGAAGTTTGACGTTATTAGGGATGGACTCTGTTCCCCCCAACACACACACACACACACACACACACACACACACACACAGTCCCATGGGAACGGGAACAGGATTTGGGACAAAACAGACCAGGGAGTCCAGTTGGTGTCAAATGTGATTCAAGACTTGGCATCTGGAGACAAAAGGCTGAGTCACAGCCTTGCTCCCCTTCTGACCCCGTGGAAGTCACAACCAGCAGCTGCCTACCTTTCCTGCCCCACCCCATCCTCCCTCGCGTGCCCCTGTGTCCACCAACTGCCACTGAGCTTCCACGCCAGAGCGGTGCCGAGTTCCCTTGGCAATTCCCCTCTTCAAACCAAGCTGCCCGGTGGTCCCAGCACACAAGCAACCCCCGCGGGCTTAGTGCGGCCCTGGGGTGTACTCAGGGAAGTGAAGAAGCCCCTTGCACCAAGGAGACGGAAGGTAGTAAGCCTCACACCACTTAAGGATGAATAGAGCAGGGCAATAGTGGACTGGGTTTAGGGGAGCTCCAAGACCCTTTCTTCTTCATGTCCCCTAAAGAGCTCAGGCTAGAGCCCGGCGTGGTGGCGCACTCCTTTAAGCGCACGCCTTTAATCCCAGCACTCGGGAGACAGAGGTAGGAGGATCTCTGAGAGTTCGAGGCCACTGTGAGACTACATCAGCCTGAGTTAGAGTCAGGCCCTACCTCGAAAAACAAAACAAAAACAAAAAGAACTCAGGCTAACCACCTCTCAGCCTCTTTGTTCTTCCACCTCTCTTCCTTATCAACCTGTCTTTTTTTTTTTCTTTTTAAAAATATATTTTTTTTAATTTATTTGAGAGAGAAAGAGGCAGATAGAGAGAATGGGCATGCAGGAACTCCAACCACTGCAAATGAACTCCAGATGCATGTGCCACCTTGTGCATCTGGCTTACGTGGGTCCTGGGGAATTGAACCTGAGTCCTAAGGCTTTGCAGGCAAGTGTATTAACCGCTAAGCCATGTCTCCAGCCCAACCTGTCCTGTCCTTTTTTCCTATTCATCAATTTCCTCTTTTTCCATCTTTTGAATGGTGGTACTGTTTAAAGTGTGGCACTTGTTTCCTGCCTCAGTCTCCATCTCTCCCTGAACCTTCTTCCCTCCCCAATCCTGTTCCCTATTCTCTGCCTTCCCCTTTTAAACACACACACACACACACACACACACACACACACACACACACACACACCTATTGAGGACTAGGAACCTGGATCCCAACAATTTGCCCACCACTTTCTTTTTTTCTTTTAATTTTTTAATTTTATTTGCAACCAGAGAGAGAGAGAGAGAGAGAGAGAAGAAACAGGGAGAATGGGTGCACCAGGGCCTCTAGCCACTGCAAATGAACTCCAGACGCATACGCCCCCTTGTGGATCTGGTTTACGCGGGTCCTGGAAAATCGAACCTGGAGCCGGGTGTGGTGGTGCACGCCTTTAATCCCAGCACTCAGGAGGCAGAGGTAGGAGGATCACCATAAGTTCGAGGCCGCCCTGAGACAGCATAGTGAATTCCAGGTCAGTTTGAGCTAGAGTGCAACCCTACCTCAAAAAAACACAAAAAAAGGGGGGGGCTGGAGAAATGGCTTAGCGGTTAAGGCGCTTGCTTGCAAAGCCAAAGGGGCCACGGTTTGATTACCCAGGACCCACATAAGCCAGATGCACAAGGTGGCGCATGTGTCTGGAGTTCATTTGCAGCAGCTGGAGGCCCTGGCATGCCCATTCTCTCTCTCTCTCTCTCTTTGCCTCTCTCTCAAATAAACAAATAAATAAAAATAAAATATTAAAAGGTGTGTGCCACCATAGTACAGGGTCAAGATAGGAAGTGTTTAAAAAAAAAAAAAAAAGGAAGGAAGAAACCAAACCTGGGTCCTTTGGCTTCACAGGCAAGCGCCTTAACTGCTAAGCCATGTCTCCAGCCCTGCCCGCCCCTTTCCGAGGGTTGCTTATGTCTGACCCCATACTGACGAGGTGCTTTCTTAATGGAAAGGCCCAGATTTGGCATCATTATTGGCGACCTCCCCAATTATATCCAGACAATGGATTATCTAAAAGAAAAATCAAATTGAGAGTATCCACTGCCATCTATTAAAGTTGGAATTGGGTTAGGAAGGTGGCATCCTCCAGAGACATGTCTGCAAGTTGTTTACATTTTTAAGTTGAAAGAAATTGGGAAATAGGAGCCAGTCCATTCTTCTGCCTCCACGCAGTCAGTATCTTTCTCCTCTAGTTCAGATCATTCTTTATTTAGAACAGTCCGCATCAACCAGCTAAGCCGTGGGCCAGGGCTAGAGCCACAAAGCTTCCATGTAGACCCTGAAGGTTTGTTGTTGTTGTTGTTGTTTTTCTCCTGAGGTAGAGTCTCACTCTAGCCCAGGCTGACCTGGAATTCACTATATAATCTCAGGGTGGCCGTGAACTCACAGCCCTACCTCTGCTGGGATTAAAGGCGTGCGCCCACCACACCCGGCATAGACCCTGAAGTTTGGATGGAGGTCCCCGATTGTTTGGATGAAGTTCCTGAGGTGTCAAGGGGGGGGGAGCCCCAAGACTCACTCTTTAGCTGTTGTCTGCACCCCAGCTTTCTGGGATGATTTAAGTGGCATTTTTCTGGACCCAGGAGGGCCTGAGGGGAGAACCCTCTTCCCGTGACACTCCATTTTAACATCATGACATAGCCGTCCTTTGGACTTTCCACATGAAGGACAGGGGCGGAACTGGTCTAGCTGAAGAGAGAGGGAGCAGGCATCCTCCCTCCGGACAGGTTCTTTCAAGCTATTTTTGCTTTTTTGGCAGCCTGGCTAAATTGATTTACAGCAACAGATCAGGATGTCCAACTGCCCATATTCTCAGAAGATTCGGGCACAGAGTCTCCAGTGAGTCACAGATGCCAAGAAAACACAGCCATCTCCAACTGAAAGAGGAGAGTGAGGTCAGGAAAGGGAAGCTCGCAGCAGTCTTTGCACAGGGTTCTGCTCCGAACGAGTGTCTGGCCGAACAGGCAGAGCAACACTGGGTTGTGTCGCCTTGTGGCGAGCTAGGAGCAACCGTTGTCACCTTCCGAGTCCTCACGCGGGCTGGCCTTCGTCCGCCACGGCCCGGGGGAGAGAGGTGCTCTAGGGAAGCGCATCCCTCCTAGGTTTGTGTAGAACGAGGTGTCTCTGAGAAACATTCTTGTTCATTTCTCACACGTACTGTGCTGTTTGATAAAGCCAAACATGTTACTTCAGTCAGTTCCTTCATCGAGGGCACCTGCACCTCAAACTGCCAACCTGGCCTCTATCTCTTCCAGCTTGGCATCTAGCAGGGTTTTTTTTTTGTGGAGGGGGGTGGGTGGGTAAGCCTGTCATCTCTTTCCGAGGGCGTCAGTCAGGGGGCTGTCGTGTGCAGGGGGAGGGCCGTGGTCTGTGAGGGGAGCCCAGGGCCGGCTTCTGTGGCCGGAGAGCAGCAGGATTCCCTCGACATCCTTGCTAGCAAGCAAGGCGCTGAACAGCGCGGGAGAGATGGTTCCGGGACGTTGGAATGTGCCACTTACCTACCCCAGCTCGCTGCCCAGACATTCCGTGCCCAAAGGAAGGAGGCAGGGAGGGAGGGAGCTGCCGGGCAGCTCTATAGCTCAGCCCAGCCCTGCTGCGCTCTCTTCTCCTTCCTGAGCAGACTAGGAGCATTATTCTGGAAAGGCCCAGGCTCCTCTGCAGGTCCACTTAGGAAAAAAGGCGCCTGGCTTCAGGCAATGTTGTCATCTTTGAAAATCTCGGCATGACATCACTATCGGGGTCTGAGCCTCCCGCTGAGAGCGCTGAGCAGTGGATGCCTTGTGCTGAGTCACAGGCTAGGCCTCAGGTAGGCCCCAGCTGTCAGGGCCGGTTATTTTCAGGAGTCACTGAGCTGCCAGTAGGTGTGGCACGCATACGCCCGTGCTCTTCCTCTGCTCCTGGGCCCACCGGGCTGGAGCTGCCATGTGCTCAGGACCTGCATGTGCTGGACCCTCTGTCACCTATTGTACCGCCGAGGCTGGTTTAAGTCCCCAAGGTCTCTCAGCCCCTTTAGAGCACTGATCAGCTCTTTGAGGATGCTGCGCCCCCCCCCCCAAATGTCAACCAGGAAGCACAAAAGCAAGGGGCACTGCAGACCCCTCCTTAGGTGGGAATAGCAGGGCCCAAACATTTTTTTGTTGTTGTCATTGTTGTTTTCGAGGTAGGGTCTCACTCTAGCCCAGGCTGACCTGGAATTCCCTATGTAGTCTCAGGGTGGCCTTGAGCTCACAGTGATCCTCCTACCTCGGCCTCCCCAGTGCTGGGATTAAAGGCTTTGTGGCTTGTCTTTTTTTTTTTTTAATGAGGGAGAGAAACAGAAAGAGAATTGGCATGCCAGGGCCTCCAGCCACGGCAATCGAACTCCGGGTGTGTGTGTGCGCGCCACCTTGTGCGCCTGCGTGACTTTGCGCATGCGTCACCTTGTGTGTCTGGCTTACGTGGGACCTGGGGAGTCGAGCATGGGCCCTTACATTTCTCAGGCAAGTGTCCTAACCGCGAAGCCATCTCTCCCAGCCCTTGTGGCTTGGCTTGACCAGAGACCTCAAGTCCAGTGGGCATGGGGCACATCGAGTCTTGTGCCCTGTCGCTTAATAACGCACTCTCTCCCCTGTGCCCCCCTTGTATCTTCCCACAGGGTGCCGGTTGTACTGCCCTCGTGGTGGCTGTGGTGGCCCGAAAGCTGGAACTGACCAAAGCGGAGAAGCACGTCCACAACTTCATGATGGACACTCAGCTCACCAAACGGGTAAGATCATCACACAGCCGCCTCCCCCACAGGGTTACCAACAGAGGCCGAGCCAGTGGGGAAGAAAAGAATCCCTTGGCGTGGATTAGGGCCATGTCTCTAAAGGCAGAGTTAAGGGAGCTCCAGACACAGGCAAACGGCAAACGACGAACACAGTATCTCAACCCACCAAGTGCATCTTCCGCTAAGTCATCACGCATGGTTCAGGCAACCAAATAATTTTCTTGATAATTAGATCAATAGCATACAGTGATATAACCCACCCCCTGCTGGGTGGTGCCAAATAAATCGCCCAGCCATGCCGTAGCGCCTTTGTTTACGAGCAAATGTTTGTCATGATTCTCAGTAGGCATGGCAGTGCAGAGTCTTAAAATTATATTGGAAATGTATCTAAGTCTAATCTCCTCTTTAAAAGTCATTTGAAGTGATCGTTCCAGAAGAGCCCACATTCCCGCACATTGCTGTTCATCAAAATGTCATCGTCTGATTTCCCTCTTTGGGGTTTTCTGGATAATGTTTCTCACTTGCACCCTCATGGAAGTGGTTAAGGAGGCTGAATGCTGAAAACGCGTGGGAATGGGGAGATCATTTCGCCGCTCTGACACCCACTGCATTGTTAGAGGAACGAAGGCTCGTTTAAGCCAGGCACAGTGAGTGGCCCAAGCCCATAATCCCAGATCGCAAGAGATCGAGGCAGGAGGCCTGCCGTGAGTGTGAGGCCAGCCTGGATTACGGAGCAAGACCCTGTCTCAAAACAAAGACAAACATACTAATTGGGCTCATTTTAGAGCAGAGAGGATCGAAGCTTCCAGAACAACAGCAGATCCAATGAGCAGTAGGATCTGGACCATCAACAGCAGCTTGCATGGGCGACCCTTTAGGACTGCAGCCTGAAGGAGAGTCTGGAGTGTGGGTTTCCGAGAGACACGGAACAAGGGGCCCGTGCTGCGAAGCAGCTGTTTCTCAACTGGGACTCACGAGGAAGAAGGGAGCCATGAGGACACCCCCCCACACACACACACACACAGGCCTCACTGGAGTTTTGAAAGCTAGAGAAACTCTTCAGTGATTAAGATTTCAGAGCGGTGAAAATTTTGTTAGAAATCAGGCCCAAGGCAGGCAGAACAGAAAGAGAAGGACGGGGAGCGAGCGCCGGGCAGACCAACGCACGCTTGGGAAAGGCAGCGGGAGAAGGCGCAGTTGCCAAGACCTCTCCGCTCTCAGCAGAATTATTTATGGTGTTTGATGACTGGGGCTTTGATTACATGTATTGGATTCTCTAAAGAGCTGCCAGTGACATGAAAGGGAACTCACACGGGCAGATATTCCTCTAATATTGACGTACAGCTAGTCACACAACGCACACCGCAGCCCCGAGCTGCCAGGTGCACTGACGGAAGTGATTTGAAGCCCCAAGATGATAACATGTGACACCGTCACCCCGCCAGGCCTCACGCGGAACACTACGATCAGGCTCCTCAGTTCCCCGATGTGTTTGTCTAAGGCATGCTTCGTGCTGAGGAATAGGGTGAAGCTACTGAGACACCAAGATGCAAACGCACTCACGTCTGGTGTCCTGAAGCAGCTTAGTGGCGTGGCACTGGTTTGAAACCATGCGCAGGTCTCCAGACAGACCCCCCCTCTCTCCCCCATCCGTAACTGTGCAGGAGTGAGGGGCAAGGATTTTTTGTCTCCAAAACCTTCGTGGTAGTTGTTGACCAGGAACAGAAACATTACCAGTTGTTTTTCTTAAAAGGCTTTTATTACGGTTATTTGAGAGAGAGAGAGAGAGAGAGAAGCAGATACACAGAGAGAGAATGGGCACGCCAGGGTCTTCAGACACTGCCAATGATCTCCAGACGCATGCGCCACCTTGTGCATCTGGCTTACATGGGTCCTGGAATATTGAACCTGGGTCCTTTGGCTTCGCAGACAAGTGCCTTAACCGCTAAGCTGTCCCTCTGGCCCCACCAGCTGTTTTATTCTGGTTTGCTTTTCAGTGTGCCGAGAACATACTTCGCGTTTCATGTTATTCCTTTGTGCCCTCCATTTCTCACCCAGTAAATCAGACAATAGAGGAAAATAAAATAGAGGAAGCCAGCTCCCTCATATGCCAGAAAAATAAATAAATAATTTTTTTTCCTGCACTATAATTGTAAAAGGAGATGAGGCTGTGGTTGCTAATTTCAATCTTTCAAAAATAATTTGCTAAAAATCCTTTTCAAGTCCACTTACTTTTGTGCAAGTAGGTCTGACAATCAAATCTCCAAATATGTATTGCTCATCCAAGAGTGTGAGGTCCATTCTTAATCGAATAACATCTCACTTTTCTGAGAACACTTCAGTGTGCTGCAGTGTCCCTTTAATCTTTTTTTCCCAGAGACATAAACAGCACAAGAGGATGGTTCTTATAGAGAGAAGATTTTCAAGGCTGGCAGGATTGGAACACCAAGGTTATCTCATATAACCTTGACTGAACTGAGGCTGGGTTCAAGCACCCACCCACTAAAGAAGCCCATCTTTCTTCTGCCGGGGTCCTGGCCTATTCTCTGTTCTCTCCAAATGACCCATGTGTCCATACGGAGTGGCTCGCAGGTCAAAGAGATGCTAAGCTTGGTGTATTCATAAGACCTCAGCGGATTCTCAGAGAAAGATCTAGTGCAGAGGGGGCTCCTGTGGCCTACTGCAAACCTGTCCGAGTAGACAAGTCGTAGGGTTAGCAGACAAGAAAGCCATCCCTTGCAAGTATGCACCATGTTAATTCCTCAAACATGAAAGCAAAAGGGAACTGTAATCTGTGAATCATAAAGAGGCTGCGACGGTTCTGGTTCAATACGTTCTCCCCGGCTCGCAGCTGCCTAGCCTTTATGGGTGGGCATCAGCACTGATGGCGGTTGGTTACTGGGGAGAGGGGAAGCAGTCCCCCTAGCGTCACAGAGGGTGAAATCACCTGTGATTTCCCTGAATCCTGAGGTACCGCCTTCTTTCACTTACACCGCCTGTCAACGCCGGCGGGTAACATCGCTTCTGTATTTAATGGGGTGAGATCTTCCCACATTGACTTTTCATTACCGTTGTTACTTGGTAATTATAACTTATTGCTAACTTCCGGGATACTAGATAACGTATAAGGAAGTGACGCGCAGGGAGACTGTGGAGGTGCCACACCTACTCCCCACTCAAACTGTGGAGGACCTGCCGGCCAACTTGATCAGTGTGTTTTATGAGCGCGAGGCGGACCCTTGTCTCCTTGCTGAAGGGCTCCTTGTTCGCCAAATCTCATCCAAGTATACCTCCCATGAAATTCACCCCTAGGACCCCAAGGCTAGTCCCTACACCTGGCTTTCCTGTCTGCTGGCATCGATGTGCAGTGCCCATTCCCAAGGACCCAGTGCCAGCTGTGCCTCCTCAGTGCCCTGGAGCCCACGGGAGACCTAGTCTGAGTTGTTTCTGCTCTGAATGCACAACCGCCTGTCGCAGCTCCTCTTACCCTCCATCCCTGAAGCACTCTCTTCTCAGTCTCTCACTGTGACAAGTGATGGCCACCCTCTGTCCCCACTTGGACCCCTTTTCATTCATTTCGTTCATTTGCAGTGGCTAAAGGTCCTGGTGTGCTCGCTCTCTCTCTCTCTCTCCTCTCTCAAACAAATAAAATAAAATTTAAATAAAAATAAATAAAGTGACCACATATCGAGGCACACTGTAACCAGACTCCGTGCTAAATATAAGCATATTCTCATTGAATCAACACCAATCTTTGCTTCCCCGTGGGTCTCCTTAGACCTGATTTCATTCTGGGCACATCACTGCCCAGCTCAAAAACCTCTGGCAGCCCCAAGTACCTACTGAATAGTCCCAAAGAAAATTGTAACTGTGAGCAGGGCGTGGTGGCGCACGCCTTTAATCCCAGCACTCGGGAGGCAGAGGTAGGAGGATCACCGTGAGTTCAAGGCCACCCTGAGACTACATAGTGAATTCCAGCTCAGCCTGGGCTAGAGCAAGACCCTACCTTTGGGGGTGGGGGGGACTTTAACTGTGAGCAAAAATGTCAAAGACATCATAATCTTGCTAGAAAAAATTTTCAGCAGGCTAGTTCAAAGATTTACTTTACCCTGAGATGACATAGTGAATTCCAGGTCAGCCTGAACTAGAGTGAGACCCTACCTCGCAAAACCAAAAAAAAAAAAAAGATTTACTTTAGTAAGGATATTTTATAGGGGAAAAAAATAGTGGTACTTACTGTTCTACTGGCCAACAGTTTGGCTAAAGACCTTTAGATGGATGACTGACAGCTGGCTGTGATCAAGAGGGGATTCCCAGAACAAGCCTCTCTCTTAACAGTGCATTAGGCAATCAATTAATCAGTTGTTAAGAATTGTTACTTCTCCCCAGAAAGGGTTTGCAAATTACGGCCGCGCAAAGTCTCTGTCCCAGGCGGACTGGACACAGCATTTCTTTATCAACAGCTGTGGAATTGCACTGTTAGGCTAGAAGTACATTTGGGGATAAGCAGGTCCGACCCAGATGAGAACACTCAGGAGGGAGGGATAAGTCATGCGCAGCCAGAAGCCTGCCTGGGATCTGGTCTGTCCTCTGGGGTTAGCTGCTCTCCAGACACAACCCGGGGGTCTCACCAGGGCAGTCAGGTCCTCGAGTGTGGTATGGTGGTTAGGGTTCTCAGCCTGTTGGAGATGAGAGACGGTTTAACTCCACACTAGCTAAGCATCCCATTAATGGCATTGTGGATGATCTGCCGTCCATCACCAGGTCACTATGGGAAAAGCTTCAAACTCCAGTTTGATTTATTTATTTATTTATTTATTTATTTTGTTTTTTTGAGGTAGGGTCTCACTCTAGCCCAGGCTGACCTGGAATTCACTATTTTAGTCTCAGGGTGACCTCCAACTCTCGGCCTTCGTCCTACCTCGGCCTCCCAAGTGCTGGGACCAAAGGCGTGCGCCACCACACCTGGCTCGAACTCCGGTTTTGTACCACAGAAACATACCTACTTCTGCCTCTCTCCCCACCCCAACTTCCTGTGAGCCATAGGGGGGAGCCCCCTCCCTCTTGGTGAGACAGGGAGTGTGGTATCAGTCGGATGGGGAGAGCAGATGGATGAGAGAGGGAAGCCTTAGAAACTCAGCAGGAGGTCGGCGGGGGGGACAGTGAGAACAGACTGACAGATAGGAGAGGGACAGGTCTTGGTATAACCTCCAGGCCAGTGTCTGGGGACCGGCTGGCCCTCGGGCCCTCTTGGTGATATCAGCTTTTTTTTTTTTAATCCCCAAGGTAGGGTTTCACTGGAGCTCAGGCTGACCTGGAATTCACTATGTAGTCTCATCGACCGAGATTAAAGACGTGGTGGCCAAGAGCACAGGGAACAAACAGGCTTGTTTTGTTGCATGTTCTCTTTGGGGGCTGGGAGATGAGAGAGGAAGAAGCTGACAATTATCGGGAGAATAAAATTAATAAAGTGGGCTGGAGAGATGGCTTAGCAGTTAAGGCGTTTGCCTGTGACGCCTAATGACCCAGGTTCAAATCCCCAGTACCCACGTAAGCCAGAGGCACAAGGTGGTGCATGCGTCTGGAGTTCATTTGCAGTGGCTAAAGGTCCTGGTATGCCCATCTGTCTATATATCTGCCTCTTCCTCTCTCTCTCTTTTCTCTCTCAAACAAATAAAATATTTTTTAAAAATTTTAGATAAAAATAAATAAAGTAACCACATATCGAGGCACACTGTAGCCAGACTCCATGCTAAATATAAGTATATTCTCATTGAATCAACACACGAGGCCATTTCACAGAGCAATGGTACTTACTGTTTAGTCTTGAACCCTCTGTTTGGAAGCACATAGTATCTGATACTGTATTATTAGCTGCATACTGCCTCTTCCAAAAATTATAAGCTCCATGAGGACAAGGAGACTATTGGTCAACCAGGCATGGCGATGCACAATGGAGTACCAGCACACTGGAGGATCTTGAGTTTGGGTCAGTCTGGGCTAATAGAGAGTTCAAGGCTGAGCCGGGTGTGGTGGTGCACACCTTTAATCCCAGCACTTGGGAGGCAGAGGTAGGAGGACCATCATGAGTTTGAGGCCACCCTGAGACTACATAGTGAGTTCCAGGTCAGCCTGGGCTAGGGTGAGACCCTACCTGGAAGAAAAAATATATATAGAGAGAGAGAGAGAGTTCAAGGCTGACATGGTCTCAAAAAATGGTACTGGTTTATTAATCTCCGTATTCTTTTTTTTTAAAGACTACATTTAAGATTTTTATTTTTATTTATTTATTTATTTATTAGAGACAGAGAGGGAGAGGGGGGAGGAGAATGGTCATGCCAGGGCTTCTAGCCACTGCAAACAAACTCCAGATGCATGTGCCACCATGTGCATCTGGTTGACGTGGGATCTGGAGAATTGAACCTGGGTTCTTAGGCTTCATAGGCCTGTGCCTTAACCGCTAAGCCATCTCTCCAGCCCGATGTTCTGTTTACATTTATTTTATTTTATTTTATTTTATTTATTTGAAAGAGAGAGGGGCAGGTAGAATAGAGAGAAAATGGGCACTCCAGGGACCCTAGCCACTGCAAACGGACTCCAGACACATGTGCCACCTTGTGCATCTGGCTTATGTGGGTACTGGGAAATCGAACCTGGGTCCTTAGGCTTCACAGGTAAGCACCTAGCCATCTCTCTAGCCCTAATCTCCATATTCTTGCTCCCAAAAGAGTATTGGCCTATCATAGGTGCTGATTAATGTCATTAGTTGTTATTTAAATGAGCACAAGAAAAATGAGGGCTGGAGAGATGGCTTAGCTGTTAAGGCACTTGCCTGTGAAGTCTAAGAACTCGTGTTCAAACCTCCAGATCCCACGTAAATCAGGCACACAGTGATGCAAGCACGCAATGTCGCACATGCACACAAGGGGGCGCATGTGACTGGAGTGCCTTTGCAGCAGCTGAAGGCCCTGTCGTGCCCACTTTCTCTCTCTTTCTCTCAAATAAAAAAATATATATTGGGCTGGAGAGATGGCTTAGTGGTTAAGACATATGCCTGCGAAGCCTAAGGACCCAGGCTCAATTCTCCAGAACCCACGTAAGCCAGATGCACAAGGTGGCACATACGTCTGGAGTTCGTTTGCAGTGGCTGGAGGCCCTGGAATGCCCATTCTCACTATATCTCTCTCTCCCTCTCTCTGTATCAAATAAATAAAATAGATAACTAAGATGTTTAAAATATATATATATATTTAAAAGAAAAGAAAAGTGAGTCTCAGGCTGGAGAGATGACTCCGTGACCAAATAAATGCACGCATTTGGAATTTGTTTGCAGTGGCAGGAACCCTGGTGCCTGCGCTCTCTATCTCTCGCCCTTCCTCACAAGTAAACTAAAAAAAAAGTTTTTTCTTAAGTGAGTCTTACAGAATTCAGTAATAGATTCAAGGTGGAGCTAATTCGCGCTCCAGTTTTTCTGGAGGTTAATGAGATAATGCAGACATTGGTATCCAGCACAAAGCCTGGCACACCGTAAGTGTTCAGTGAATATTAACCAACTCTTATTTGGGAGGTCGTAGTTGAACTTGTTTCTTACCCAGAGTCCTTCCTAAAAGCATGTGGATCCTAATCCGAGCGAAAGCAGCAGTCTGCGGGGGGGGGGCGAGAGTCTGTGGGCCCACAGTGAACATTCAGCCCACGTGCTTATGGGTTTCAGAGGCTGGAGAGCTGGTCTTCCACGCACAGAGGGTTCTCACCGAGCCCTCCTCAGTGACATCCGGACCCCTCAGGTCACAGCCAGCCTTGGACAGTCCTTACCCATCCACTGCTTCCCCTCAAGCCCTGCCTCCCCAACTCTGAACCCCGGGAACCTGTTTTCGTTGCCCCTATCCACCAGCAAAACTCAAAGCCTATACGAGTCTCCATCCTGGGAGGATGGGTGCAACCCCGTGGAGGCCTAGCAAGCCCCAGGAGGGGCTCCCATGGTCACCTACTGCCCACCCAAGCACCCTATCGAGTCAGCAGGCAGATGCAGGGGAGACCCGGGAGGACACGGCACGGTTAAAAGCCTATTTCTTTGTCTCTTGCAGATATTGATCTCCTTAGCTTTATACCAGGCCATTTGCTGGTAATTAATTTCAGTGAGCACAAGGCCTCGCATGTAACATTGCTTTCCTGAATGTGCTGGGGCCTCCCGCTCAAGCCCATAAACAGGATGTGATGCCTCTCAGCTGCCCGGCCAGGCAGGGACTTCAGCAGCCTACGTTTGGGCTAGCGCTAAAGGCAAGGCCTGAACTCTATGTTCTGTCATGTTGCTAAGTGGGGCCAGAATGGTTTTTGTTTTTTTTTTTTTCTTCCAAAATATTTAATATCCTTTCCAATTCCTTGATCCTGGGAAAGAAGAAACAATTCTGTTTGTGCGGAGATGAAATCCAGTCTGATCTTCCTTCAAGACCATATGAGACCCTTATGTGTCTCTTGGACCTGACTCTTGTTTAGACTTATCCATGAGTTAGCTCTTGCGAGTTTGGCCCCATAGACCTCTCAGGAATGGTTTTCCCCTGTCCTAAGTGGGGCATTTGAATCAGATGATATTAACCGATACCTGTCTGGTACCTTACAATTATACGACACTCAAATCCACATTGATCGGTTTACCACGGATAAGCTGATGGTCTGGGGCTGCGTTGTAAACCGGGGATAATACTCCTCCCTGCCTGATTTGCTTGCGAGGACGCAATGGGTGGCTGCGGAGGAAGTTGTAGGGATGCAAGAGTTTGGGCACGGGAGGTATTCCAACCTGTGCCCGGCCTCGATAAAGTCAACCCTGGCCCTCGGCACATCAGCTGTGCTCCGCTTGGCCTCGGAAGCAGGCCTCTCCCACCTCACGGATAAGTAAGCATTCGCACCCAAACTGCTTCTCCATAGAGCCGGTGAGCTTTTCCATTTCAAATGTTTGTTCCACGGGACATGAGGCCATTGTCAAGTGCCTGACAGTGACATCCTGTGGCTCTGTCAGCATTCCTAAGAAACAACTAAATCACTGGGGCACTGCCCATCTCTGCAAAGCCTTCAGTAGGCTTTTTTCCCTCCCTGGCTTGAAGGCCAAGCACCCAGGGAAACTGAAGAGATCATGCGACAAACTGCCTGTCCCCACACAAGACGGCAGCAGCGTGTGCCATGCCGGGGGAGAGTCCTCCCTTCCCTGCCACCTGTCTCGCCAGCCTGAGTGGAGCCCCGGGGCCCACCGTCTCCCTGCCTGCCCTTCCGTGCTGCCAGACGCCGGCCATCTCCAGCCTCCACTCTCCGTCGCCTGCTCACCTTCAGCCAAGAAGGTCCCGGAGGTGGACAATTAAATCATCTCAAACCATTTTCACTGAACAACAGCAAAAAAAAAAAAAAAAGAAAAGAAAAGACAAGACAAGAAAGCAATATTTATGTCACTTAGACATTTCTGAGAAGACTTTGCTGTTCTTTTAAAAACATTACTTCAGCGCCAATGAAAAATAGAATCCAGCCTCAGTAAGAAACTTTCGAAACATACACGAACGAAAGTTATCAGGCTGGATAACAATGTTTCCCGGCCTTCCCACACATCTCAGCGTGTTAACAACGTCCCATCTGGTGGTGTCACTCTAGAGAAGCAGGTCTGCACTCTCCAATTTTATTAAAATCCTATTTGGCATGTCACCTGATTTTTTTTTTTTTTTTCTAGGCTAGTTCCGGGCCCCAGGCCTGTGGACCAATGCCAATTTGCATGGCTGACAGAAATGGAGATGTTTAGTCAAAAATCTGTTTAGCTTGTGCTTAATAAGGAGTGTTTTCTCTCGCTCTGGTTACTAATTGCTGAAGATTGTGTTTGGATTAAAACTTCGTCCCCTGCCATCTGGATGCCACCGATATGTCTCAGCTCCGTCGTGAGCCGGGTGATACCAGTGGTTTCCATGTCAACAGATGACAGCGTCTTGTGTGGAAACGTGTGACGGTGGCGCCCAGTTGAAGAGCCAGCCTCGGGAAGAAGGCAACTCCAGTTTCACGCCTAAAATATCGTCACTGAGTTTCAGGCATCATTTTGAAATTACTTCAGTTTTGTGCCAATTACGTTTACATGGAAAAGTGCAGCACATATGTTTTTTAAAATATTTTATTTATTTATTTATTTGATAGAGAAAGAGGGAAAGAGAGAGAGAGGAGAATGGGCGCGCCAGGGCCTCCAGCCACTGCAAACGAACTCCAGACGTGTGCGCCCCCTTGTGCATCTGGCTAACGTGGGTCTTGGGGAATAGAACCTGGGTCCTTTGCCTTTGCAGGCAAGCACCTTAACCGCTAAGCCATCCCTCCAGCCCAGCACATAAGTTTTGATCGTTGAGGAAAGGAAGCCTTGATTTTATGAATTCTGTAGTTGCAATCTTTGGTAGGAGAGACATTGTTCCTTAAAGAGGCCTTTACAAATCTCTGGGTGGTAGGGAATCTACTCTCTGGAATGTGCTACATACAGTGCATGCAAAACCCAGGTAAAGCATGGGCACCCTGCATTTGAGGGCAACGTTGGCATGCACTTATTCATCCAAAGGGAACCCCAGGCCTCAAGGTCTCGCTAAGGCAGCCTGTCTAAATATAGCATCGGCAACATCAGTAGAGAGGCAGCCCTGAAATAATTAAGAAGGAACAGAGGAACAGAACACCTTGCAACTCCAAGCTCCAACCTACCGCATCTAGTACAGGATAAGAGTTGAATTTTAATTATCTTTTCTCAGAGTTTTCATGATCTTGATTAAGAAAAATAGGCCCCAAGAGCTGGGCATGGTGGCGCACACCATTAATACCAGCATTCAGGAGGCAGAGGTAGGAGGATCGCTGTGCGTATGAGGTCAGCTCGGGACTAGAGTGAGTGCCAGGTCAGCCTGGGATAGAAGGAGATCCTACCTCGCAAAAACAAAACAAGGAAAAAGAGGACTGGAGGGATGGCTTAGTGGTTAAAGCACTTGCCCGCAAAACCAAAGGACCCAGGTTCGGTTCCCCAGGACCCACAGTAGCCAGATGCACAAGGTGGTACACGCGTCTGCAGTTCATTTGCAGTGGCTGGAGGCCCTGGGGTGCCCGTTCTCTCTAACCCTAACCCTCCCTCTTTCTCTCTGTCAAATAAATAAATAATTAAAAATACTTGAGAAAAGAAAAGTAGGTCCCTGAGGAATCATTTGCTTAAGGGGTAGCTGATAGACACGCAGACAAGAAAAACGTGCTGTGGCGACCTTGAACCTGACCGCAGCCGTCTGGTTCCCTCTCCCTAGATCAAGAACGCCGCAGCCAACGTCCTCCGGGAAACGTGGCTCATCTACAAACACACGAAGCTGTTGAAAAAGATTGACCATGCCAAAGTCAGGACGCACCAGAGGAAGTTCCTACAAGCTATCCACCAGTGAGTACCAAACAGCGTGGCCACGCTAGCCAAACCAGGAGTGTGGGGGGGGGGGTCCCGCAGGTTCTGACCGCGTCTTCCCTTGTGCTGGGGGTTTGCCATAAGGCACCGGGGTGGAGAGTTGGGCTCAGGCTGTATTTTTACTTACTGCACCAGCCAGGCAGTGGGCAGGCTGCGGCGGAAGGTAAAACGCAGAGCCAAGAGCCTCCAAGGTCTCGTGTTACCCAGTGCGGACAAACACACACATCATGCACGGCTTCTTCTGTGACACAGGAATAAGATTTTCTTTCTTTTTATTTATTTATTTATTTAGAGATAAGGTTTTGTTCTCGCCCTGACCTGGAATTTACTCTATAGTCTCAGGGTGGCCTGAAACTCATGGCAATCCTCCTACCTCTGCCTCTGGAGTGCTGGGATTAAAGGTGTGTGCCACCACACCCTTCAAGACTGTTTTGTTTGTTTGTTTGTTTTTGAGGCAAGCCCAACTGGCCTTTTTTAAAAAATGTTTATTTTTGTTTATTTTTATTTATTTATTTGAGAGCGACAGACAGAGAAAGAGGCAGAGAGAGAGAGAGAATGGGCGCACCAGGGCCTCCAGCCACTGCAAACGAACTCCAAACACGTGCGCCCCCTTGTGCATCTGGCTAACATAGGTCCTGGGGAATCGAGCCTCGAGCCGGGGTCCTGAGGCTTCACAGGCAAGCGCTTAACCGCTAAGCCATCTCTCCAGCCTTTTTTTTTTTTTAATGAGAGATAAAATTGGTGTTCCAGGACCTCCAGCCACTGAATTCGAACTCTAGACACATGCTCCCCCTTGTGCGCATGTGCAACATTGCGTGCTTGCGTCACTGTACGTCTGACTTACGTGGGACCTGGAGAGTCAAACATAAGCCCTTAGGCTTCGCAGGCAAGCGCCTTAACTGCTAAGCCATCTCTCCAGCCCTATTTTTTTTAAATATTTTATTTATTTATTTGAGAGAGAGAGACAGAGGAAGAGGCAGAGAGAATGGGTGCTCCAGGGCCTCCAGCCACTGCAAACGAGCTCCAGATGCATGTGCCACCTTGTGCCTCTGGCTCACGTGGGTCCTGGGGAGTCGAACCGGGGTCCTTAGGCTTCACAGGCACATGCCTTAACCGCTAAGCCATCTCCCCAGCCCCCGTCCAGCCCTGTTTTTAATAGTAGAGCACTGAGCTTAGTGGCTCATGCCTGTAGTCCTGGCATTTGAGACGCAGAAGCAGAAAGCTCACCATGAGCTTGAGGCCAGCCTGAACTATGTATTAAGTTCAAGACCAGCCTGGGCTATAGCGTTAGGTCCTGTCTCAAAAAGAATTAAGTGAACTCATACAGGATGGGGACACAATCCATTCTGTCCTAGAGGCTTGGGGAAACCCCCCATAGGTTGAGAAGCAGGCATGTGCAGCAGCCAAAGACAGCACCCCAGCAGGACAGAGAAGCAGGGAGATGGTTCGAGAACAGCAAGGACTCTACGGTAGCTGCTGAGACGAGCATGTGTGGAGACAGGAGTTTGCTGTCTTGGGGTCCTGACAAGTCTGTGATTTGATCAGCTGTTACCCGTGTCCAAGGTCCCAGAGCCGCGTTCCCAACTCAGGGGAGCTCGCAGGGCTGTGCAGTCTGCTGCCGGGCTAAACCTTAGCGTGGACTTGAAGGTTTGGCTGTTCCAACTCTTCCCCACAGACTGAGGAGTGTCAAGATGGAGCAGAGGAAACTGAGCGACCAAGCCAACACCCTGGTGGACCTCTCCAAGGTGAGTGGCAGGTTCGAAGACGGCCTTAGGCTTCTCGGGCGATGGGTAAAAAGACCTGGCCACATCCAAAGTACATGGCGCAGGACCAATGAGACAAACACAAACAAACAGACAAGGATAGTCAGCCTTGGTTAAGAAACGATCTAGGGGCTGGAGGGATGGCTTAGCGGTTAAGGCGCTTGCCTGCAAAGCCAAAGGATCCCGGTTCGATTCTTCCAGGACCCACGTAATCCAGATGCACAATGTGGCACACGCATCAGGAGTTCGTTTGCAGTGGCTGGAGGCTCTGGTGCGCCCATTCTCTCTCTTTCTCTCTGCCTCTTTCGCTCTCTCCAATAAATAAACAAGTAAAATATATTTTAAAAAAATTTTTTTTAAAAAAAGAGAGAATCTAGGTGCAACTTTTTGACATTTGCGGCCTGCCGTTGCCCTGCCCTGTGGCACTGGGCATTGGTTCCCTCGGTTAAACCGCTCAGGTTTGTCTCTGCTCGGAGCTAACTGGCTGAGAGCTCTTCGATGCCATGTGGACTGGCTGGGCCCAAGGGGCTCCTGCGGCTGAGCTCCAGCAGCACAGAGGTGAAGCACCTTGTGGTGGCGAGGGAGGTACTGTGGCCGGGCTATTCCGAAAAGACTCTCGCCTGCTGCCGAAATTGGAAATGCCTTCACCTGTGTTTTCTCCATTCTCCAGTCAGTGGTGGTGGTGATTGTGTGTGCACGTGTGTGTGTGTGTGTGTGTGCATGTGTATTGTGTGTTTGTGTGTTGTGTATATGTAGGTATGTGTGTTTGTGTATATGTATTGTGTATGTGTGTATGTGTATATGTATTGTGTATGTATGTGTATACGTGTGTGTATTGTGCATATGTGTTGTGTATATGTGCCCATGTATATATGTATGTGTGTATTGTGTATATGTGTATATGTGTATTGTGTGTGTATATGTGTGTGCATTGTGTATGTGTGTGCATAGCATATGTGTGTGCAGGTATATGTCTACGTGTGTATATGTGTGTGTTGTGTGTGTGTGTATGTGTGTATGTATGTATATGTATGTGTGCATTGTGTGTGTACGTACATGTGTACGTGTGGGTGTGTGTGCACCTCTCAGTAGCACACAGCTAGCTGACAGTGAGCATGGAGATGCTGAAGAAACGTGGCCTCCTCTGAGAGTCCAGGGGGGCTGGCCGTGTGATGTCACACTGTCGCTCTGTGCTCTGGCACTGACCTGCCACAAAGAAAGGCTGTCTTCCTGAAGACTCCCGTGGGTGGAGCTAGGCTTAGGCGCCCCGCAGGGCACCACAGAGAAGCCCCCCAACTCCTCCCTGCCTCCTGTTACAGCTTCCTGATGGGCATTGTGTAGCACACTAGCAGAACATTCCAGTAGATGTCAGTTCTTGTAATGGAACCCCTTCCCCAGGAGAGCAAGAGAAACTGCCGGGCAAATCCAGCCCCCTTGGAAAAGCGAGCACAATGAGAAATTAGGGGTTGCACGGCCCACATACAGACGCCTTGCTCAGTAGAGGGACCTGGGCAAAGAAAAGCTCTCCGAGTCCTATAGTGACTTCAACAGGGGAGTAAGTGGCTTGGCACAGCTGGGCAGGAGCCCACAGACCCGTGTGCCTTTGGAAGGCGAGTTCACTGGGGTGTGGGGCTCCCCAGAGTTCAGTGTGGGAGGAAGTAAGTGGAACGCTGGTACACAGGAGGGGCTGCCCAGAGTCCTGGTCGTGTTAATACGCGGGTTCCACTCTCAGAAACCCACGGGAAGTAGGTTGAAAAATAGAGGAATTTGGGCTGGAGAGATGGCTCAGCAGTTAAGGCACTTGCCCGCAAAGCGTAAGGACCCAGGTTTGATTCCCCAGGACCCACAAAAAGACAGATGCACAAGGTGGTGCATGCGCCTGGAGTTCCTGTGCGGTGGCTAGAGGCAGTGGTGTGCCCATTCTCTATCTGCCTCTTTCTCTCCCTCTCTGTCTCTAATAAATAAATAAAATATGTTAAATTAAAAAAAAGAAGGAGTGGGGGGATGGCTTAGCGGTTAAGGCATTTGCCTGCAAAGCCAAAGGACCCAGATTTAGTTCCCCCGGACCCACGTTAGCCAGATGCACAAGGGAGCACACATGTCTGGAGTTCATTTGCAATGGCTGGAGGCCCTGGCGTGCCCATTCTCTCTCCCTCTTTCTCTGTCAAATAAATAAATATAAAAATAATTTAAAAAAAAAGAATGTGCCTGCTGTGGTGGTGCACGCCTTTAATCCCAGCACTCGGGAGGCAGAGGTAGGAGGAACACATGAGTTTGTGGCACCCTGAGACTCCATAATGAATTCCAGGTCAGCTTGGGCTAGGGTGAAACCCTACTTCGAAAGACAAAGGAAGGAAGGAAGGAAGGAAGGAAGGAAGGAGGAGGGAGGGAGGGAGGGAGGGAGGGAGGGAGGGAGGGAGGGAGGGAGGGAAAAGAGAAAGAGAAAGAGAGAAAGAGAAATAGAGGAATTTATCTTAAGTCCCTCAAAGCAGACTATTAATTATCCTGGGAAATCCTCAGCCTTACACCATAGCCTCTCTCTTGCTCAGGTGCCTGTTTCAAAGAGCTCTCTCTCCCTCTTTCCCTCTCTCTCTCCATCTTTCCCTCTCTCTCTCTCTCCCTCTTTCCCTCTCTCTCTCTCCCTCCTTCCCTCTCTCTCTCTCCCTCTTTCCCTCTCTCTCTCTCCCTCTTTTCCTCTCTCTCTCTCTCCCTCTTTCCCTCTCTCTCTCTCCCTTTCCCTCTCTCCTTCTCCCTCCCTCTTTCCCTCTCTCTCTCTCCCTCTTTCCCTCCCTTTCTACTCTATCCATGGATTTAATCACTCTCCTTTTGTTCTTAATTCTAAATTCTCAGAAGAGTGAGATAATTGGCTAGTTTAAGTCATATGTCTGCCTTTGGACTAATCAACTGTGACAAGAAATAAGTTCATACAGGGAATCAGCTAGGTCCCACGGGCTTTGGAATGGCCCGGTGAAATTCCCCAAGACATTTGACATAGGAGCAGCGATGTTTCCCATCTCATCTCTCAGCTGACAAGACACGTGTTCCTCCAGGAATATCAGATAAAGCCAACTTTATTTTTAATTTAAATTTTTTTTGAGAGAGAGAGTGTGAGAAAGAGGCAGTTGGAATGAATGCACCAGGACCTCTAGCCAATGCCAATGAACTCCAGACGAATATGCCACCTTGTGCATCTGGCTTAGATGGTTACTGGAGAATCGAATCTGGGTCCTTAGGCTTAACCTCTAAGCCATCTCTCCAGCCCAAAAGCCAGCTTTTGAGTCCACCTTCCAGTGCCATCCACAGCCTCTTGGAGAGATAGACCAGGAGCAAACCCTTCAGTGAATTAGAAAGATACTCTTGTGCATTGAGTAGGGCAACTAAGCTGTACTCAACCAGGGGAACTAGTGACCAGAAAGAAGAGTGTGCGGGGAGGAGAGAAGGGGATCTTATAAAACCGCTCTGGGCGCGGGTGAGACCTGACGGGAGGTAAACTCCCACATCCATCCGGTTCTTGCCTTTTCCTCCCTGGAGGGTTGCCCAAGGTCCTGACGGCAGCAGAACGAACATCTTTCACGTCGGTCCACATTCCCTTGGCTTCTTGTCACCAAGTGATGGGACAGGGGAAAGTAGCATACTGCCATGCTTGCTCTCTTTTCCTTCCTTCTTTTTTTTTTTAATTTTTATTTTTTAAGTTTTATTTATTTGAGAGACTCAGAGAGAGAATGGGCGCGCCAGGGCCTCCAGCCACTGCAAACGAACTCCAGACGCGTGCGCCCCCTTGTGCATCTGGTTTACGTGGGTCCTGGGGAATCGAATCAGGGTTCTTTGGCTTTGCAGGCAGGCAAGCCCCTTAACCACTAAGCCATCCCTCCAGCCCTCTCTTTTCCTTTTTTTTTCTTTTTTTCTTTTTCAAGGTAGGGTTTCACTCTAGTCCAGGCTTACCTGGAATTCATTATGTAGTCTCAGGGTAGCCTCAAACTCATGGCGATCCTCCTACCTCTGCCTCCCAAGTGCTGGGATTAAAGGCGTGCCTGGCTCTTTTCCTTCCTCGTACCACTGACACCAGGTCCCACATTCCGGGAAGAACACACACTCTGCGGAGGCACCATGAACGCTAATTCCCTGGGGAAGCACTGCACTTCTATGGTCGCCCTCTCCTCTGAGGGTGCCAAGCTCTGGCAGTGACGGCTGGAGCACAGCGGCTGTCTTCCTGCCTCCTTCGTAGCTTTTCCCTGTGTCCTGGTCAATTCCCGCTGGATTTCATCCAAACCCCATCTCCTCTGAGGCCTCCTGTGTTTTGCCACCTTCTTTAAATATTTCTATTTACTTACTTGCAAGCAGAAAGAGAGAGAGGAGAGACAGACACAGGGAATGGACGCACCAGGGCCCCCAGCCTTTGCGAACAAAGTCCAGACGCACGTGCCACTTTGTGCATCTGACTTTACGTGGGTACTTGGGAATTGAACTCAGGTCATTGGGCTTTTCAGGCAAGCGCCTTAACTGTTGAGCCATCGCTCCAGCTCTGCCACCTTCTGTTAGATGAGACGGGATGTGCTCAGGGTGGTGAGGCTGTAGGCCACCTTCTTTTTGAAAAGGTATTTTATTTGTTTCTTTGATACATAGAGAGAGCTAGAGAGAAAGGGGCAGATAAAGAGAGAGAATGGGTGCACCAGGGCATCTCACCACTGCAAATAAACTCCAGATGCACGTACCTCCTTGTACATCTGGCTTTACGTGGGTTCTGGGAATTCAAACCTGGGTCATTTGGCTTTGCAGGCAAAAGTGCCTTAACCGCTGAGCCATCTCCCCAGCCCGACCACCTTCTCTTTATTCTGTGTTCTCTCCCCTGCTTCCTGCTCCCTTGGCCACTGGAAGGTACCCATGGTTTCCACATCTTCCCAGAGTAAGAGTGCTTCTGGTGAAATGGGATCTGGCAGATTACCATAAACCCCCCAGAAGCCACACAGCACCACAGGGTGGCCCCTTATCCGTCTACAACCAGAAGAACCTTGGTCCTGACTCCTAGCAGGGTAAGACTCACGACTCCTGCTGGCTGAGTGCAGGCAGCGTTCCCAGCGTTGGTCAATCTGCTGCTGCAGAATCCAGGACTCTGCGGACCCACCAACTGGGGCATCAGGGAGAGAAACATTGGTAACAAATGGGTTTCTCCCCACCCCCGCCCCCAAAACACTGTAGACCACTGTTGAGGGCAGGATGCCGGCTGTTGGGGGGCACCCTTGAGGTAGCGCTTGTCGGGGAGCCGAGGAGGCAGGTTCGCACACAGGAATCTGAAGTGTGGTAGAGTCAGCCTGGCGCTTCAGAGATGTCCCAAAGTGTGGCAATGAGGTCTTTGCCCCTCCTCCTGAGCCGAGAGAAGGCAGGGCCATTGCTCCGCAGCACAGGACCGTGCCTGAGGAGTTAATCACATTTTACGTTCTGGCTGCCGCGTTGAAAACGGAGGTGGGCAGGCAGTAACTCAGAACCATGTAGTTATTAACTCCAATTTTTATAAGGAAGCCAGGGTTAAGAGAGGCTAAGTGGCCTGACAGGGTGCATGGTTAGTGGACTGCAGGCTTGAACCTGAACCCTGGCCTGCTAATTATAAGTCGCTGACATTGGCCATTTCATCTCAGTCTCTTCACTTTAGTCATTAGACGCCAGCAGCCGCATGAGCTCAGGACTCCGTAGCTGTGAGAACCGTTTACAGCATGCTCCACTTAAGGGGGGGACGGCTGATTTTCCTTTGTGCATATCTCCTCTTTAAAATTGATCATTGAGGGCTGGAGAGATGGCTTAGCGGATGAGCGCTTGCCTGTGAAGCCTAAGGACCCCGGTTCAAGGCTCCAGGACCCACGTTAGCCAGATGCACAAGGGGGCGCACGCGTCTGGAGTTCGTTTGCAGTGGCTGGAAGCCCTGGCGCACCCATTCTCTCTCTCTCCCTCTCTCTCTCTCTCTCTCTGCCTCTTTCACTCTCGATCTCTCTCATATAAATAAATAAATAAATAAACAAATAAACAAATAAAATTGATCATTGATACACATTTACTTTTAAAAACATATTTTATTTATTTATTTAAGAGGGGGCACAGATAGAGAGAGAGAGAAAGAGAGAGAGAGAGACAGAATGGGCATGCCAGGGCTTCTAGCCACCGCAAACGAACTCCAGACACATGTGCTACCTTGTGCATCTGGCTTTATGTGGGTCCTGGGGAATCGAACCTGGCTTTGCCACCAAGTGCCTTAACTGCTAAGCCATCTCTCCAGGCCCACGTTTACTTTTCGTGATGTGTAGTGTGCGCGCGTGTGTGTGTGCGCGTGTGTGCGTGTGTAGCATGCAGTGTGGTGTGTGTGGCATATAAACGTGTGGGCATGGGTGGAAACCAGGGGAAGACGATGGTGTCCTCTTCTCTAGCTCTTCTGCCTTGTTCCCCTCACTGAGCCTGGATCTCTCGGCTTTTCAATTAAACTTCGGGGCTGACCTGGAAGCCCCGAAGATCTTCCTGGCTCTTCCCTCCTCAGGGCTGGGGTTATAGGCATGTGTGGTCATGCCAGGCTTTTCATGTGGGTAGCAGGGACTGAACCTAGGTCCTCATGCATGCATAGCAAGTGCCCCTACCCACTAAGCCGTCTCTCTAGCCCCACATTTCCTTTTATAATAAGAAGGACATAGCCAGGCGCACGCCTTTAATCCCAGCACCGGGGGGGGGGGGGGGATTGCAGAGGTAGGAGGATCGCTGTGAGTTCGAGGCCAGCCTGAGACTACATAGTGAATTGCAGATCAGGGACTATGCCCCCCTCAGCCTTCCATTCCGGGAAGTTCTGGGGTGCCCAGCCTTCCTTGGCCAGGTGAGCTACAGGTAGGCGGAGGTGGCGCCTGTAGCAGGTGGGAGGCATTTTCTTTTCCCGTGGCGGGTCCTCCGCGGTGGCCAGCGCCCTCCCTGACTCTCTGCTCCGTGCCTCCGCCAGATGCAGAACGTGATGTACGACTTGATCACGGAGCTCAATGACCGCAGCGAGGACTTGGAGAAGCAGCTCAGCAGCCTGGAGTCGAAGCTGGAGCACCTCACGAGCAGCTTCAACTCCCTGCCACTGCTGATCGCCGACACCCTGCGCCAGCAGCAGCAGCTGCTCGCCGCCTTCGTGGAGGCCCGCGGCGCCAGCGTGGCAGTGGGCACCAGCCACGCGCCGCCAGCCACGGCCACGGCCACGGCCGACAGCCCCATCGGGGTCAGCTCCACCTCCTTCCCGACCCCGTACACGAGTTCCAGCAGTTGCTAGCTGTGGCCCTCCCACTCCAGAAGCATTTACCCGTAGGTCTTAAGATGCGAGTGGACTCTTCCCCGGTCACTTCCCGCCGAGGGGAACTTTCAGACCAGGGAAGGGGGCCAGGAAGAGGAGACCCCCCCCCCCCGAGCTGAGACGCTGACTCGCCTTCCTTCCGCCTGCTTGGTTCGAGATGCCTTGAAACCAGACAAATCGGAACTCTAATCTCTGTTTAAGGTGCCTGTACCCGAGCGCGGGAAGAGGAGGTGACAGGAGGCAATGCCCTTGCCCCAGAGCTGGTGGAGGAAAGGAAATTCTTGCTCAATCTCAGGTCTTCGCGTGGGGGTGCGGAGGGGCAGCCAGGGTGACGCCAGCCCAGAAGAGGGGGCCGATGGGTGGCTTTGCGTCAGGCTTAGGGGATGGGCTCCTTGCCACCTCGGGAGCCTCCTTAACTCTCTGTCTGAAAGGAAGCCCATGGGTGACAAAGGGAAAAATGAGCTGCCCACAACATGCCAAACAGAACATACCCAATTTAGGCTGGGGAGGGGGGAAGGAGGGAACACACACAAATAAAAAGCCAGATTTTTCCATCGAAGATTAACATCCATCGAAACCTGTATGTTTGCAAGCATGCGTACATTGGCACGCGCACCTACGTGCACATCCGAGTCAGGTCCCCGTTAGCACTTGACCCCGATGAGAAGGGACCCAGCACGCGGCAGGGGGGCTCTCGGAATGGGTGCTGAGTTAGTTGCATGCAGGACGTGAGGTGCGCTTGGTTCGGAAGCTTGCAGGTTCGGCGCCACCCCGAAGGCACAGGGCCAGCGATGCAGGTTGCTTCGCCCCAATATGCATCTCTCTGCCCGATGTGGAGTGGATGCCAAGCCAGAGCTGTTGGCATTCTGCAGGGATAAGTGGGAGTCTAAAAATAACAGCTCTTGGAGAGTTTTCTTTGTACATCCAAACAAGCTGTGTTCTCATGGGCCACATGCCCAGGTGTACATATGTGGGGGTGAGGGGAAGCAGGTGCGACCCCCAAGAAGTAGAACTCCTCCCTAGGGATTTGCTAAGCTGTACCCACTCAGCAACAGGCTCTAACCCCAGATATTAGGAGACCCAAAGGGTCGGTTCCACTGAGCTAGGAGAAGGATAGAAAGTGGGCCCCGTGGTCCCTTCTACTTTTACCTGAAGTCACCTTAAAATGAAACACTGTGAGAATACAAGGAGTCCCTAGGGAACCTTGTGGGTAAGACGGCAGGTTTGTCAGAGGCCTGTTCCTAACTGCGGTGTGCCGGTCTTGGTGCAGAAATTATTCCAGTACATCTCAGACTCCAAGAGGCCCCCCCCCCCCACGTCCAGTCTAGGGACAGACACTGAGCACTCTTCATTGCTGCCGAACTTGACCACACATGACATTCGTGATGTGGGAGCTTCTCATGTCATTCACCACGTCTCTCTCTCGGAGGTCTTTGACTTCTGCCTGTAAGGTATTAAATGATGCCCTGTGGGATATTTCATCTGTTTTGGGTAAAGGGTGTTATTTGTGTACAACTATTATCCTGGGCTTAGCTTTCTCCCAGACCATCCCTGCTGCTTCCTCCCAGCACTGCCCCGCTCTGTAGATTTTTCCTGTGCAATACCAGGCCTGCTCGTCTGAGGGCACGCACAGGGGTCGCTGGACAGCAAGAGGACAGGTCTGTGGCATGAAGGCCGCTTTGGGGAAGATCTGGCCTTTCGCTAAACTCTTTTTTTGTTTGTTTTTGTTTTTTGTTTTTTGTTTTTTGTTTTTTGTTTTTTGTTTTTTGTTTTTGTTTTTGTTTCTCGAGGTAGGGTCTCACTCTAGCCCAGGCTGACCTGGAATTCACTATGGAGTCTCAGGCTGGCCTTGAACTCACGGTGATCCTCCTACCTCTGCCTCCCGAGTGCTGGGATTAAAGGCGTGCGCCACCACGCCCGGCTCTGTCCAGTTTTGTTCTGTTTTGTTTTTTCCGGTTCTGGAGAGCAAACATATGGCCTCGTGCACGCCAGGCAAGTGCTGTACCACTGAACTCCTCCTAGTCTGCTATTGTTGTTTTATTGGCCTATCTTCTGAATGGTTTATCTTAATAACTCCCTTCAGCATTTCCACGAGCTGGTTTGCATACCAGAGATGCAGCATCTGCTGTTGGCTTTTAATTATTTCACTTGTTTTAATGATTAATTATCTAAAAGATTCCTCTTCATTTTTTCGTTCTGGTCTCAAGAATGGACCACTTATTTTCTGTAATAGTGTCTGTTGGGCCAAACACATAAGCAGATATATAAACAGATGAAATAGCCATGTAGTTTCTTTTTTGTTTTTTAATTTTTTTAAAAAAAAAACCTTTCCTTGACAGCTCCATGTAGTTTCTTTGTGGCGCTGATCACATTTCACAGAGCCAAGGTCGCTGATGGGTCTGCCTGGTGTGCCAGTCCTGATCATTTGACCTGCGGCCCTCCACTCCTTCCGCCTGCTCCCTGCCATCCTGCTGCACCCTGTGCTGTGTGGGCCGCTGGGCATGGCACCTATAGGGACCTAGTGTCCATTTCAGACTCATGACGTGCACCAGTCCACTGCCAATCTCCACACTGCCATCACCCATCCTGGTCTAGACATTGTTTTCCTTTAACCCGCTGTTGACACTCTCACTAGGGGAGCCCTGGAAGTTGAGCTGGCAGCATTAACCGAGGGGGCGGCTAGAGTTATTTCAAAGAAGGCACCACTGGTACGGGTGCACGTGGGCCTCTGTAGTGTAACTTGACCTACCGGTAGCGCAATAGCTATGTGCGGTTTGATCTTTGGCGAAAGAATACTCGCTCCTCAAAAGAAACGGGTGACTGGATCTGCGTGTCGATCCGGTAACGGTCACTGGGAGGCCCCTTCTCTGACCTGGCAGTGCAGCATGGGACAGGGGAGGTTATGACCCTCCTGCAAGTACAATCCGCTCTTGACAACCTCCGTATTGAGCGTGCTGGGCGCAGCTCGTCCATGTGCTCTTGCCACACCTCGGGGCCGATCCTCCTGCATCTCAGCATCGCAGGCAGGCGAGGAAAGGGCCCTGGTGACTTCCAACGCCAGGCCTTCTTGCACCTTCTTGTCAAGTTCGGTAGTGGACAAGGTTTGATGACATGTCAAAGCTATGAGTTTCCCAAATCCCATTCTAGTATCAAGCGGATCAAATCCCACCCACTCCTGGAAAGCTGACCAATGGCAGAGTCCCTCTTGGGATCTTTCCAGTAACACGGTGGGCAGCAGGCAAAAGCACTCTACCATTCCCCAACACACCTAGACACTTGAATTAGGAATACAGAGCCCCCTTTCATTACCTAAGCCATATTATAGTTTTGTGTACTGTACAGTCAGGGAAGAACTGTGAGACTTTAAGACCACTGACCGCAGTGGGGTTTCAGGAGATACCATCAGTCGGTAAATGATACCAGACTAACCACTCCATCCTCCTTAGATTGAAGTCCAAATGCAAGTCTGCACGTCATCATCAACAACTAGCCGTAAGGTGTCTATGAAACCATTTTTACCGCCTTCATAGTGTGTAGACATCACGACATCATCTCTCTAGATGCAGTCTGGAAGGACAAGAGGTGCACAGCCCCGAGTCACCACTGACTGACCTTAGCTGGAACCGGTGGTCTAACAACAACCCTCTAAGTTAGGAGATGTAGAACATGTATGGAAAAGGCAGTTCTCAAGTGCCAAGCAAGCAAGTCGTTGCTATCACTAAAGGTCAAGAAGGAACAGCATTGGAGGAAGACTAGGTTTAGTATATTTGGGGATGTTTACCCCCCCCCTTGAAGTTTTCAGTAATTTCCTTATGAATAAGTCACGACAAAGTAGAAAACTAGTGATACAAAAAAAATCAGAATAAATGAAATAATCTAAGGCTGGGTCCACATTTTTGGCCAATTAATGTAACCACCTCATACCTCAGTTTCTGTGTGCTTAAAATGAAGTTAAGAGTTAATATAACTATGTACAAAGTATACAGTAGAGGAAAAAGAACAAATCACTATTGTTCCCAGTAGAGCCTGGAGTGCCTGGCTAACCTCCACTTAGGTGTTGCATCTGAATGTAGTCCATAGTTACCAAATAGTAATTATTGCATACCAAATAGGTAGTGAAATCGGTAGGAAGAGATAACAGAATTTGTGCATAGTTCAAGAATCTCCTCCTCTTCCTCCTCCTCCTTCTCCAGACAAACAGTGCAGCCCAAATTAAGAATCGGTGTTTCATCTCGGATCATAGGGCATGGTTACCGGTAGAGAACCCCAGCCGAGAACACTGCCAGTGTGTTCTACTCTTTCTCGGCGATTGCTTTCAAATGTCAAGCCGGTCCCCCAGTTTTCTACAGCCATCCTACTTCCCTAGAAGTTGCTAGACGCAAATGAAGGACCGGTTAGTGGTCATCTCGCTGTTCTCGTTGACTCGGTGCACTGTGTTTGGTTTCAGCACCTTAGACAGTTATCTGGCGGCTGAGAGAGTCCCTTTCTCCCCCCTGTGGCCAGTCAGCTGGATGACCGTCCTGGACAACGTCCCTTCCTTCCCCCGCTGCCACCAAAGGAAACGTCCTGGGGATGGGATCACTGTTAGCACTGAGGAGGGAGTTTTACAGGGGTAGCAATACTGTCTGCCTGGCGCAAGAAGCACATGCAGACTGCGTGGAGAAAGATAAGCAGTAAACTCCTGCCAGAGAAGTCAAGCAAAGGTTCTTGTTGAAATAGACCACAGCTTATTAGCAAGCAATGGTATAGATGCATACAGATAGAGGGAAAATGTTACTGTGATCTTTTTCTTTTCTTCTTCTTCTTCTTCTTATTATTATTATTTTTGGTCTTACACCATTACTGGAAATGCCCAAACGTGAACTGGAGCTTCCCTGTGCACAAAATCATTGTCAAATCTTCAACAGATGACCTCCAAGCCTAGGTGCCAAGTGCCCTGCGACAGTTGTTTACATACCTGAGACACGTTTTCTGGAAGCTGTGACCTTGGGTCTGGACATCATGACCAACCAAGCTGGTAGAGGAGAAACACACACACACATACACACACATAAAAATCAATATGAACTTGTAGTTAGTGGCCCAAAGAGATGCTGACATTTCTGGCAAAGAAGAAAAAAGAACAGTTAAAAACAGGACAAAAATCAAATGTGAATCTGACGGGAGCGGCCACCACCCAGCTTCACAGGAGAAGGGCACGGACCGCACGACGACCATCTTTGAATCCCAACCAGAAATGACCCACCATCACGTTTTGTTTTGTTTTTCAGCAGACACATTTTTAAAGGGCATGTTGTTGATCAGTTTGGGTCCCAGACTCTGTCCTGCACTGGCCACAAGAGGAAGAACCAAAATGCAAGTGACAGGCGGTCACGGAGGGGCCGTTTTCGTGGCAGACTCAGAAACTGAAGTGTTTTATCTACTGAGTCGGACGAGCTTCACTATGAATTTGCATCTTGCCTCTCTCTGTATGCTTGCTATTTTTTAATGATAGGAGAAAGCATATCAGTTTATTTTAAATATGAAATATATTGCTATATTATAAAATATATTGTAACTTTCAATTAACATTTTTGTACTATCAAACTAATCTCTAGCAGGTTGGAGAGACAGCCTGCTTTCCTAACAACTGTTTCTGAGTACACATCACTGTTAGAGGTTGCCTGACACAGAGGCCTGGGGTCCTGGTCCCAGAACCTGCCAACTACTATGTTGTTCTCATTCTCTAAGACCTGACCAAAAAAAAAAAAAAAAAAAAGAATAATTCCACCCTAAATTCTATGAAGCCATTTCAGAAGAGATTTTAAAAGCCATCACTCCTTTAGTAGCTGCACAGAGCCAGCTTAACCAGAGGACAGATCTTTCCACAGAGGTGCACAGGGCCCGTTCCATAACGGTAGGTCTCAAGCGCAGCCAACCAGTTGTCCCCTGGCAGTGTCAGAGTTGGGCGCAAAAGAGTCTTGTTTACTTTGACTCGAAATTTCTGAGCATTGTGCACTTCTCTATGCAAGAAGTACAACCCTGGACTGGAGCTCCATCCAGGCAGGGCCCACTAAGGCAGAGTCCAGGGATGCCTCTCTCTGAGTGGACAGTCCCCTCGAGGAGCCGAGGGTCCACGTTTCTGAGCAGCACGGAGTCCAGCTTCTCGGGCAGCCGGGCAGCCGTGGGAGGAGGAGGCAGGCTGTGCAGGGCAGCAGAGAGCCGGCGGCTTCTGCAGCCAGTGACTCTGGCTGCGGGGAAACAGCTCCCACTGGGGACGCTTTCCTCTGTGGCAAAATTAGGCAAGTCACGAAGCCTATTCCTCACCCCTCTGGGTAGCATCGTAGGGTTTCTCAGCTCCCTCTCTTGAAAGACAAAGGTCCTATTTCTAGATGAAAACGGTTATGTTCAGCCACAGAACTGAGGTTTCTTAAAAAATCAGTGTGTTTCCTCCCGGCGAGAACCCTCATGTGTGAGTGTCTCTTTGGGATCACATTGGACACATCCGAGCCAAGATGAGAGGGGAGGTCTAGCTGAGCCTGTGTCTGTCACCTTCAGAGACCGAAAAACTCTCCCGGAAACAGATAGTGCAAACATCAGGTGCTCTCCTGAAAAGAGGCCAGAATCTTCACAGACTCCCACGGATTTTGAGCCCCAGAATATGTGAGGTTCAGGCTCCGGTGACATCCGTTACTCTGCATACTGCATGAAAGAGAGGTGTCTGAATACCCCGTTCCAGTCAGGCTAGGGAAGCTGAACCCGTATGCGGTGCGAGATGTCTTCGTGCGGGGCTAACTTCTTTTAGCAGCTGCATCTCTCCTCGGTGACAGTCCTGGCTGAGCTCCATTAAAGCCATCCGAACTCTGGGGCATCTATACGTTTTTAGCAAGTTGTTTGCTCACTGGGTGATGGAAATGAGCTAGTTCTCAACTTTATCACTGATTCGTGAGACACAGTGGTAGTAATTGAGGTGTTCCTTGATACTTTCCTGCTACGAAATGGGACTCTTTTGCCTTCTCCTTTTAGCACTTTGCAAACCGACTGAGATGTTTACATTTTCAGGGAGCAGATAAGAGTCTGGCCTTTCCCATCGACGCTGTGAATCATTCAGAATCAAGGAAATCAAACCCAGATCCCATATGTGGGGGGCCGGGACAGACCTCCAGACAGTAGTTCCAGAATGCAGCCATACGCTAATCCTTGCTACTCCACAGACCAGCAGTCTCCGCGTCTCTGTAAACCTGCTGGAAACCGACACGCAGGCCCCATGCCAAAACCGACAAACTTCGGCATCCTAACAAGACACCCAGGCGTGTCCAGGCGTGAGTGTCCAGTAGACACTGAGGCGCTGGCCTTGCCACACTGCCACTCTAACAGTACTTGGGGACTCGATCCATTTCTCCCTTGAGCATCAGCTGTCAGATGATCTGATAGTGTGAAGCCCTTGTGTGGTTTTAAGTGTGGTCGCATAGTTTGGATGGTGTACGTGGAACATCAAGTCAGTAAGAGGTGACCTTTTTTTCTTTTTTCAGTCTGGTTTTGAAAACACTCTTCATAGCCTTGATCACCTCAAAGGCCACTTTTAGATGCGTGAGCCTATGCTAACAGGGCCATCAGATTGTAAGGTGGAGCCAAGGCCTAGCTTCCCTAGACAGGAGACTCCGTGGGCCTCTGATCTGTAGAGTACAGAACTAGGCGCGTCCTGGTCCCCGTGAACGCAACATTTCCCCAGCGAGGATTCTCCTTCCCGACAGGAAACCAGCAAGAGACACCAGTTCGGCCATTCAGACACAGTCCTAGTCTCCCAAGCTAGTTTCCCCTGTTCATCAATACCAACCAAAGTGGGCAAAGGGAAGACGTAAATTCTGGTATTGGCACTATACACTGATATGTACCCAGAAACAGTTATGCCCTAAATTAATGGCTTTAACCTGTTCATTGTAAAAAGTGCCTTGGACTTCAATCTAAAGAGGTCAGTATAAATATGTATGTGTGTGATGTGTATGTAGGCAAATATTTACATATTTATACATACATAGGTGCACACATGTATATCTGCACACTCATATATGCTATATACCTACATATATAAATGCTTCATAATATATCATATTGATGTTCTCACCTCCATTTCTTGTCTGGTCCTATGTTTATTTGTTCGGTGAGATCTTGACATAGAAAGGTTCTATTCAGGACATGGATGTATTGTTTGTTTGGTTTTTTTTTTTTTTTTTACTTTTTATTAAAAAGGTAAAGGATTTAAAAAAAAAAAAGCCAAGTGCCTAAAGGTTTTGAGTGAAGTTGTGGTAAACTTTCTCAAGTCATAAAAGAAGCTAATTTTTCATTTGGGAAACATTTTTCTGTTTTGGTGACATGGTTTTGTCTTGGAAGAAATATACAAATAAGGGCTGGAGGGATGGCTTCGCAGTTTAGGCGTTTGTCTACAAAGCCAAGGGACCCAGGCTCGATTCCCCAGGACCCACATAAGCCACATGCACAAGGTGGCGCATGCGTCTGGAGTTCGTTTGCAGCAGCTGGAGCCCTGGTGTGCCCATTCTCTCTCTCTCTCTCTCTCTATCCCTCTTTTTCTATCAAATAAATAAATAAAAGTAAAATATTTTTTTAAAAAAGAAATATACAAATAAGAATGGGTAAAGTGATGTTTCTGTGGTTCCCATGAGGCAACTGCAAAAATTTTGTTCAGTTGTGGGCCCAGGATTTTTTTAATTTCCCCCCAAGTAAGATCATGAAGGCTTCATTTTCCCGTGGTCATGTGGTCCGGCTGGTATTGTCATTTGTGTCCCTTGTTGAGAGGAGGCAGATTGTTTTTATTTAAATATTTTATTTCTTGCCGGACATGGTGGCGCACGCCTTTAATCCTAGCACTCGGGAGGCAGAGGTAGGAGGATTGCCATGAGTTCAAGGCCACCCTGAGACTACATAGTGAAGTCCAGGTCAGCTTGAGCTAGAGTGAGACCCTACCTTGAAAAAAATAGTAAGTAAAATAAATAAATATTTTATTTTTTCATTTATTCAAGACAGAGAGAGAGAGACAGACAGTATGGACATGCCAGAGCCTCCTGCCACCGCCAACAAACTCCAGATGCATGGGTCACTTTGTGCATTTGGCTGTATGTGGGCCCTGGGGAATCGAACCCAGGCTTTGCATACAAGCGCCTTTAACTGCTGAGCCATCTGTCTAGCCCGGGGGAGGCAAATTGTGTGGTAGGGGGCAGCTTGGTCAGCTACGATGCAGGTCACACGCAGCGGCGCAGCTGGGGAAGACTGCTGGAGAGTTGCTGTCCCTGAACCAGCTGGGACCTGGGTGCTGAGAGGCTTGCAGGGACATGTCCCCCCACTTCCATGCCCCCCCCCAAAAAAAACCCTTACAAAACTCAGGCTGGAGGGATTGCTTAGTGGTTAAGGCATTTGCCTACAAAGCCAAAGGACCCAGGTTCAATTCCCCAGGACCCACGTTAGCCAGATGCACAAGGGGGCGCACGCATCTGGAGTTACTTTGCAGTGGCTGGAGGCCCTGGCATGCCCATTCTGTAATAAAAATATTTTTTAAAAAAAAGAAAGAAAGAAAGAAAGAAAGAGAGAGAGAGAAAGAAAGAAAGACAGACACAAAACTCATCTGATCTCTGGGGTCCTGCCTACATAATACAACTAGCACAGGAACTATGCGCTCCGCCTGTGCTGGCCACAGGTCTCCTCTTTCAATGCTGCGACAGCTGTAACGGGCCAACTTCACCAGGTTCCCACGGCTCTGCTCACAAGTTCAAGGGTTGCACCACGGACTGCTTCAAACCAATTAAACCTGTCCAGCAGCCTGAGCAAAAACCCCAGCGACAGCCAAGATAAGGTTCAGGTAGAGTTAGTTACAAGATTGAAGATAAGTTTGCCTTAAAACCCTATTTGAGCCAGGCGTGGTGGCGCACACCTTTAATCCCAGCACTCGGGAGGCAGAGGTAGGAGGATTGCTGTGAGTTCGAGGCCACCCTGAGACTCCATAGTGAATTCCAGGTCATCCTGAGCGAGAGTGAGACCCTACCTTGAAAAAACAGAACAAAACAAAACAAAATCTTATTTGTGGACATAGATGAGCATATGTGTAGCGATAATCAGAAGAGACAAGGCCACACATCAGCTGGGGGGCGTGGGGGTGGGGGGAACGTCTCCAGCTCGCTTCCAGGTTGCAAGTGTAGAATCAGTAGGAACTCACCAGAAAGGCCTGGGAGCCAGGAGATGGGAAATGAAATCTCCAATTTGATACTCCCAAACTTGCACTTTTCTTCTCATGAATTTTTCTGAGCTCTAGATAATAATAATAATGTAAATACTATGACTTAGATACTTGTAGGCACACAACCTAATATTTGGGACATTTTCTAGGTTAATAGACCTAAAACATTTTTCAAAAGTTCTATCTAGCACCATTTCTTAAGGGTTAGCGAGACTTGATAAGATCAAGAGAAAGAAACCCAGAGAGCTCTGCCTTGTGAAAGTGGGGGTGCGGGGGGGGGGTAAAAGCCCAACATCTACACTGTTTCTAGGATTGTTCTTTTTTTTTTTTTTTTCCAAGGTAGGGTCTCACTCTAGCCCAGGCTGACCTGGAATTCACTATGGAGTCTCAGGGTGGCCTCGAACTCACAGCAATCCTCCTACCTCTGCTTCCCGAGTGCTGGGATTAAAGGCGTGCGCCACCACGCCCAGCTGCTCAGTTTCTTTTTTCTTTTTATTTATTTTCAAGCAGAGAAAGAGAGAGAGAAAATGGACTTGCCAGGGCTTCTAGCCACTGCAAGTGAACTGCAGACATACACACCACCATGGACATCTGGCTTACGTGGGTCCTGGGGAATTGAACCTGAATCCTTAGGCTTTGCAGGCAAGCCCCTTAACCACTAAGCCATCTCTCCAGCCCTCGTTTTTTAACGCTCTCTTCCAAAGACTCCCAAGGACCATTTCCTGACTCAGTGGTTGCTAAATCGTAACTGATAACCTACAAGCAGTAACACCTCTCAGCTGAGGACCTCGGGAGTCACCCTGTGAAGGAAGCAACAAATAGCGTTCACTGTTATTTCAGTGAGGAAACAGGGCAGCGAATGACTGCCTCAGGGCAGGAGTTAATTTCAACACGTTTAACATCAGCACACGGGGGGTGGCGGGGTGGAGGTGGGGAGCAGGGCCCCTCTGCCGTGGGCCACACTGGTAGGGAACGGTGGGGGTGGCTGACCTGACTACGGCTGCCGCATGTGAGTGATGGGCAGGTTTAAGCATTGGCGGGTCTGGGAGAGTCTGTGTTTTCTTCTCTGAGCAACAGATGGGGGAATGACTTTGAAGAGAATCCCTCATGGATGGATGGGAAGAGAACAGCACTTATTTATTATTTTATTTATTTTTGGTTTTTCAAGGTAGGGTCTCACTCTGGTCCAGGCTGACCTGGAATTCACTATGTATTCTCAGGGTGGCCTCAAACTCACGGCGATCCTCCTATCTCTGCCTTCCGAGTGCTGGGGTTAAAGGCACAGCGAGAACAGCATTTATATGTTACACCGTATGCTGGTTTGATATGAAAGCATTAAATAAAAATAAGAAGGATCCAAACTAACACCAAAAACCAGAAATGCAAGTAGGTGATTTTCTTTTTTCTTTCTTTCTCTCTTTTTTTCTTTCTTTCTTTTTGCCCCCCACCCCCTTCTTTCTTTCTTTATTTGAGAGAGAGAGAATGGGCATGCCAGGGTCTCTAGCCACTGCAAATGAACTCCAGACACAGGCACCACCTTGTGCATCCAGCTTTACATGGGTACTGGGGAATCAAACCTGGGTCCTTTGGCTTTGCAGGCAAGTGCCTTAACTGTTGAGCAATCCCTCCAGCCCCATAGTCAGCTTTTAATGGAGGAAATCTTAATTTAGATAAAAGACAGACTCCTGAAAAGGGCTGCTTTTAAAAATATAACCAAGCCGGGCGTGGTGGCACACGCCTTTAATCCCAGCACTTGGGAGGCAGAGGTAGGAGGATCGCTGGATCGAGGCACTCTGGACTCATATGATCCAGCAGCTGGCTAGAGGTGAGACCTCCGAAAACCAAAAAAATATATTATAATAATATATATTAACCAGGCCTGCGCTGGGTAACGCAGGGTGGCCGGGAGAGACTGGCCCTGCCAACACGAGGCCATAGGAAAGGATTTCATACTTGACCCAATTTTGCTGACTTGTCCGTCAAGTGAGGAGGGGGCGTCCATCCGTGGAAATGTCTAGCCACATCGATGAAGACTAAGGTGACCCCAACAGCCCGGTTCAAATAAGTCAGCAGGCCGTGAGTCCATCTGCCTATCTGAACAGAGATGTGTCACCTTTGCTTCACAGTTGAACTGCACTGACTTCCTCTCATACCCACGCCAGCCTCCTTAACCCCTGGAACAAGAGAACCGGGGTGGCATTTTTCTACAGATCTGCAAGAAACCATGGGGGGGGGGGAGGTGGCTGGAGAGATGGCTTAGCGGTTAAGGTGCTTGCCTGCAAAGACTAAGGACCCAGGTTCGATTTCCCAGTATCCACGTGAACCAGATGCACAAGGTGGCGCATGCGTCTGGAGTTTCTCTGCAGTGGCTGGAGGCCTTAGCATACCCATGCATTCTCTTGACTCTTTCTATATATATGCCTGCCTCTTTCTCCCTCTCTCAAATAAATAAATAAAAATAAAATATTAAAAAAAAGAAAGAAAAAAGAAACTGTTTGGGCTGAGCATGCCTAGTCCCAGTGTGGAGCCCTACAATGGGAACCTGCCATCCCCCAGCCTGGCACTGCTTCCTGGGACTTCTGCTCTCCTGGAGGGGAGGGGAGGGGACCACAGGAGCAGAGAGAGAAATGGAAGGGGACAGACTGTCACGAAGGTGATGGCATGCTGACAGCTCGGTTCCTTTTCTGCTTGCCTTCATTTCTTTTTAATGCCAGGCCCATAAACCTGCACTGATTTGCATGCGAGTGCTGCGTGCCTGGGCAAACAATGCGGCCGGGTTCTGTTACCCTGAGTCTCTGCTTTCTGCGGGCACAGCGCATCTGGACAAAATGTCTTCTTTTGGCCTTAGCTCTGGGTGAGGACTGGGGGAGGGCCACACTGACATTTTTCATTAGATTTTAAAAAAAAAAGTTAAAAATAACACATTGTCTTTGCTAGCAAGAGTATCACTAAATCTAATAGTGCGACTTGTTGTTACTCTCATTAATCTTTTCCTAACTACATTCACCCGTTAAATAAAATTCTGCCTTCTATATTACAGAAAATTGGAAGCCATTAGTACGTTATGTATAACTGAATGCTGGGAAGAAAAAAAAAAAAACAGAGCATTAGAATGCAAAGGTAGACCCAGTTCTTCGAAATAGACAATTCTGTTCAATTCAGAATTTAAAGGACGCTAGGTAAGGGCGCCCCCTGCAGGTCAACAGGAATAGAGCAATCCAAAGGAGGAGGGCTAGTTTAAAACCAGGGAGAGACTTGCCTTCCTGTGGAAAACCAAAGTCCCAGCGCTGAGCAGTAGATGTGGATTAGAAAGACCTCTGTTAAAGACATCCACGTGGTAATGACACATGCTTTGGGTATCAGTTATTTTTCTTGAGAATATGGCAAAAGCATACCTGATAAAAAGCAACTTAAGGGGCTGGAGAGATGGCTCAGTGGTGAAGGCCCTTGCCTGCAAAGCCTAATGACCCAGGTTTGATTCCCCAGTATTCACATAAAGTCTGGAGTTCGTTTGTAGTAGCTAGAGGTCCCAATGCTCCCATATTCATTCTCTCTCTCTCCTTGCAAATGAATAAATATATTCTTTAGGAGTTGGAAAGATTGCTCAGCAGTTAAGGAACTAGCCTGAAAAAAACCTAACAACCTGAGTTTGATTCTCCAGGACCCATGTAAAGCCAGATGTACAAACTGGCGCATGCACAGGAGTTTATTTGCAGTAGCTGGAAGCTCTGGTGCACCCATTCTCTCTCTCTCTCTCTTTCTCTCTCTCCACTCTCTCTCTCTGCTTGCAAATAAATAAAATAAAATAAAATAAAATTTTAAAAGTTATTTATTTTTTTAAAAAGCAACCTGGGGTAGAGAGATGGCTCAGCAGTTAAGGCACTTGCCTGCAAAACCTAACGACCTGAGTTCGATTCCCCAGCACCCACATGAAACCAGATGCACAAAGTGGCACATGCATCTGGAGTTCGTTTACAGTGGCCCTGGCACACCCATTCTCTCTCCCTCTGTGCCAGAGGTTGAGCTAGGAGGATCATCATGAGTTTGAGGCCAGCCTGAGATTACATAGTGAATTCCAGGTCAGCCTGGGCTAGAGTGAGACCCTACTTCAGATATACGTATATATACATACATACATTAGAAAGCAGCTTAGGGAAGACTTTATTTGGCTGCCGGCTTGAGGGGACAGTCCGTCACGGCAGGATCATGGGGGCAGCCGCGTGACGTAGCTGGTCACTTGCCTCCCCAGTCAGGAAGCAGAGAGAGGTGAATGCCGGAGCTCGGCTCCTTTTCCCCTTTTTCCTCCCCTTCAGAGCCCCCGGCTGCGGAACGGTGCTGCCACATTCAGGGTGGCTCTTCCTGCTTCAGTTAAACCTCTCTGGAACTCTCTTTGCAGATGCACACAGGCAAGGTCTGTAACCCAGGTGATTCTGAATCCCGTCAAGATGACGGTGAAAGTCAACCATCATACCACCTTACGTATTTAAAATGAAAACCAAGAGAAGTGATTTTCCTAAAATCAAATGGGGAATAAAAGCAGAAGCCAGGGGAAGAAAAAAGAAAAAAAAGTCAGACTAGAGCCACGCTGTGCCATGCCACGTTAAGATGGGGGGAGGGGAGACGGTTTGACTGTGTATCTGACAGGGGCCTTGAGTCATGATCTTTTGCCTCAGCCTCCCAAGTACTGAAATAGCAGGAGTCCACCATCACACGTGGCCCTCAGAGTGCCTTCTATACTGGTGCGGGCAACCCCCACCCACACAGAGCCTTTGCTAGCTCTTCTCAGAGTCACCCTCAGGCAGTAGTTCACTCTGGATTTCGTGTTAACATTAGATTAAAAGGAAGAGGTCAAGGCTGGAGAGATGGCTCAGCAGTTAAGGTGCTTGCCTGCAAAGTCTAGTGACCCGGGTTTGATTCCCCAGTACCCACGTAAAGCCAGATGCACAGAGTGGTGCATGCATCTGGAGTTTGTTTGCAGTGGCTAGAGGCCCTGGCATGCCTATTACCTCTCTCTTTCTCTCTCTCTCCTTACAAATAAATAAATATTTTAAAAGAAGAAGAGCCGGCCGGGTGTGGTGGCACACGCCTTTAATCCCAGCACTTGGGAGGCAGAGGTAGGAGGATCACTGTGAGTTCGAGGCCATCCTGAGACTACATAGTGCATTCCAGGTCAGCCTGGGTTAGAGTGAGACCCTACCTGAAAAACCAAAAAAAAAAAGAAGAAGAAGAAGAAGGGGCTGGAGAGATGGCTCAGCAGTTAAGGTGCTTGCCTGCAAAGTCTAATGACCCGGGTTTGGTTCCCCAGCACCCATGTAAAGCCAGATGCACATAGTGGTGCATGCATCTGGAGTTCATTTGCAGTGGCTGGAGGCCCTGGCATGCCCATTCTCTCTCTCTGTGTGTATGTGTGTCTCTCTCTGCCTCATACTAAAAAAAAAAAAAAAAAATTAATAATAAATAAATAAAAGAAGAGGTCTTATTTCCTAGGACATTTGAGTGTGTCATACACGCTCCATATTATCAGTCTCTCCAAGAAAGCTAAAGTGTGTGCATTGTGACTGCTTACACTAATGCACCATGTGTATTATATTCAAAGGTATTGATTGCTTTTAGTTATCTGCCTTAGTTAAGGGAGTTTGGAGTTAATGCAAAGCTACAAGAACCCTTTCTGGTTAAGAAACATCAAATTAGATAATGAAAGTGATGCAATTTTACATTCTGCATTACAGCAGATTACGCTGGTGGCGGTCAAGGTCATTCATCTTCACTGAAGCCACGTGGGCAAATTGTATGGGAAGATTAGCCAAAATCAACTTGATTTTGTCATTTCTTTTTCAGCTTGAGTTTGAAATTAACACTCTACTTTTTTCCAAGGACAAGTTACACTTAATAGCATCTCTTAGAATGCAAGTCTATCCCCTGGAAACCCAAAGGTTAAAAAAAAAATAAACAAGGGGGCTGGAGAGATGGCTTCGTGGTTAAGGCACTTGCCTGCAAAGCCAAAGGACCCAGGTTCAACTCCCTGGGACCCATGTAAGCCAGGTGCACAAGGGGGTGCACACATCTGGAGTTCGTTTGCAGTGGCTGGAGGCCCTGGCGACGCCCATTCTCTCTCTGTACCTGCCTATTTCTGTATCTCTCTCAAATAAATAAATAAATAAATAAAAATATTAAAAATATATTAAAAAATAAACAAATAAACAAGGGCTGGAGAACTGGCTTAGCAGTTAAGGCGTTTGCCTGCAAAGCCAAAGGACCCAGGTTTGATTCCCCAGGACCCACGTAAGCCAGATGCACAAAGTGGCGCACGCATCTGCAGTTTGTTTGCTCTCTCTCTCTCTCTCTCCCTCCCTCCCTTAGAAAAAAATTAAAAATAAAAAAGAAGAAAGAGGAGAAGAAAAGGGCTGGAGAGATGGCTCAGCTGTCGAGGCGCTTCCCTGTGAAGCCAAAGGACCCAGGTTCGGTTCCCTAGTACCCACATAAAGCCAGATGCACAAGGTGGCACATGCGTTTGGAGTGCATTTGCAGTGGCTAGAGGCCCTGGCGCTGTCTCGCTCTCTCTCTCTCTCTCTCAAATAAATAAATATTTAAAAAAAATAAAAACAAAAAGCACACAACATGTTACCATTGCCTGCGGGCAATTTCCTCTTTAGCTAAGTAAAGGTGCTTTCCAAATGCGCTAGGCCTCCTGCTTGCAAACACGAGGGCGTCACTTGAAAGCAATCAAGCGTCTCTTGAGCAAGAACGCAGAGCTCACCGGCGGCGCACCCGCCTGGCAGTCACTCATCCAGGCACATGTCGGGCCGCGGGCACCAGCCTGCAGGGCGCGACTCAGGCACCCTTCCTTCCAGACACGCTCCTCGCCTCCCACTTCTGGCAATGAGAAGGAAGATTTCGCAGCTCAGCCTGGTCTTAGGAGTTCAGGAGTCGTGGCAAATGCACTCTTAGGGTTTTCTACGAATAATCCAGCGCTGTTTACTTGACTCACAAAGTCAAGCGCAGTACACCCTCTTCTGACCCCGCACCCCCACCCCCGCACCCCTGGTTTCAGTGCAAAGACGACAGTGGTCCCCACACTTGATCAGAACAAGATGAATGGCATTATATTGCTTCTGGATCCACGGTGGCCATGGCAGGCTTAAGGCCACCAGAGTGCCTCTTCACCTAGCCAAGCGAGGCACACGGGACCCAAAGTCGGGTCAATAGGACGAAAAGTCTCCCAGCCCCAGGGCTTGAGCTAAGCGCTTCCAGAAAAGTCCCTGCGGCCCAGGAAGATGTGTAAGGACCTGGTCAGGAGCGGCAGCCGCTCTGCTTCATGAGGGGAGGGGTCGCTGCGAGGAACGGGGGGCGGGGGGCACCCGAGGCAGGGGCTCAGCTCCCAGCCCTCCGCCCACCTGTCACTCAGGGCTCTTTGCCACATTCTGCCAGGCAGCACAGAGAGCAAGTCTCCCACCTGGGCCTCTCCACCGTGGCCATGGTCATGGTCTTTCTTCCCTGTTTTCTCTCCAAATAAGGCAAGCCTGTGTCGTGAGAGCTCCTTCCCAGCATGTCCAGTTGTCAACAATCCTCTCTTGTCTGTGAGGTGGATTCCTGACCAAACTCAGTAGGAATTGTCACCTTCCGCAAGTGTGCGCTGGGATTCCTGGAATAAAGCGAACGGCCGTCCAGAGCCCCGGGTTTGTTCTGTCTTCCTCCAGGAATTCTTCAGAGACTCCGTCTTCATCCAAAGAACAAATTCCACATCTCTTAGGTGGCTTCTAAGCCTGCTCCATTGCTACCATTAAAACGAATGTTAGGCCTGGAGAGAAGGCTTAGTGATTAAGGCGCTTGCCTGTGAAGCCTAAGGACCCAGGTTTGATTCCCCAGTACCCATGTAAACCAGATACACAAGGTAGCACATGCATTTGGATACATTTTCAGTGACTGGAGGTCCTGGCACGCCCATTCTCTCTATATATATATAGCTACCTGCCTCTTTTTTTTTTTTAACACTCTCTCTCTCTCTCAAATAAATAAGTAAAATATTTAAAATAAATAAATAAGTAAATAAAATGAATGTTAGAGTTAAAAGGGCAGGATTGGGAGGGCTTGGTGGTGCAGGCTAGGGAGGCAGAGGGAGGATGATCACTGTGAGTTTGAGGCCAGCCTGGGCTACAGAGTAAGTTCCAGGGTAACCTGGACTAGAATGAGACCCTGCTTTAAAAAAAGGGAGGAGAGAAAGAAAGAAAGAAAGAAGGAAGGAAAGAAAGAAAGAAAAAGAAAAAGAGGCAGTTTGGGAAAATTAGGGAAGGTAAATAAGAGAGCTTTGCAAATGGCTATGAGATAGCCTGGCTACCTAGATTAGAGAAGGGCCAGAACTCTGGGAAAAACCAACAAAGCTGGTCTTGGGGGCTGGAGAGATGGCTCAACCTTTAAGGCACTTGCCTGCAAAGCCTAACGACCTGGGTTTGATTCCCCAGTTCCCACATAAGCCAGATGCACAAAGTGGCGCATGCATCCGGAGTTCATTTACAGTGGTAAGAGGCCCTGGCGCACCCATACACTCTCTCTGTCTCTGTCTCTGTATCTCTCTCTCTCTCTCTCTCTCTCTCTCTCTCTCCCTCTCTCTCTCTCTCTCTGCCTCTGGCAGAGGTGGTATCCAGCCTCTGACCGGGCAGTGCTATCTATACCCCGCCGTCATCCAGCTTCCCCTTGAGGCCGTAAGCCCAAATCAAACCTTCCTTCCGATGGACTGCTGTTGGTGCTTTGTCCCAGCAACAAGAAGGTAAGTGCAACAGTTGATATAACAAAAAATAATCTACACTGGGCGGCTTAAAATAGCAAAAACGTGTTGCTCACAGCTCTGGAGAAGGCTGCAACTTGGTCGGGGTAAAAGCCTTCTTCCTAGTTTGCAAGTAGCTGCCTTCTGGCTTTGTTCCAACGTGGGGGGAGAGAGAGAGAGAGAGAGAGAGAGAACCTCCCAGGCTCTTTTCATAAGGACACTCATGCTGTCTGTCCATGAGGGCTCCATCCTTGTGATCCACCCAATTCTCTCCCAGTGGCCCCAGCTCCAAACACTGTCACACTGGGGATTAGTGGTTCAACATATGAATTCTGGGAGGGACCCAATTATTTACTCCATTGCAGATAGTATATAGGTCCCTCAACAAAGGTTCATTATTGATGGTTTGTTTTGTTTTGGGATTTGGATTTTTTAAATATTTTTTTTCCTTTTTAAAAATTTATTTATTTATTTACTTGAGAGAGCAAGACAGAAAAAGAGGCAGACAGACAGAGAGGATGCGTGGGCCAGGGCCTCTAGCACTGCGAAAGAACTCCAGATGCGTGTGCCACCTTGTGCGTCTGGCTTACATGGGTCCTGGGGAGTCAAACCCAGGTCCTTTGGCTTTGCAGGCAAACACCTTAACTGCTGAGCCATCTCTCCAGTCCTGGTTTTAAATTTTTTTTAGCATTTTATTTATTTATGAGAGAGAGGAGAGGCAGATAGAGAGAGAATGGATGTGTCGGGGCCTCCAGTCACTGCAAAGGAACTCCAGACACACATGCCACCTTGTGCATCTGGCTTTACGTGGGTACCGGGGAATCAAACCGGGGTCCTTAGGCCTTGCAGGCAAGAGTTTTTACTGCTGATCCATCTCTAGCCCTGTTTTGTGTTGCTATTTTTTTGTTTTTCAAGGTAGGGTCTCACTCTAGCCCAGGCTGACCTGTTATTCACTATGTAATCTCAGGGTGGTCTCAAACTCATGGCACTCATGGTGATCCTCCTACCTCTGTCTTCTGAGGTAGAAAGGCCGGAGGAGGTATGATGTTGGGACTTTAATCCTTCTGAGATGAAAGGCATATGCCACTGGGTGATGGTTCTATTCCAAGTTCCCTGTGGAAACCTGAAACTCCTGCATGTTGATGCTTCCTCGGTGACAGGATGTTATTCTCTACCTACCGTGGAGCTTAGCATTGAAGGACGAAGGTCTCTCCGGCTGCACTTTAAGCTCAGCCTGAGGCGGCCTGTGCTGCTTGGGCCAGTCAAATGAGACAGCTACAGAGGAGAGGCGGGAGCAAACGGAAGCCTGCCGAAGGGAAGGGAAGGGGCTGTGGGCTCAGCTTGACCGAATGCATTGCACTTCAGCAGAGAGGTTTATCCCCCCCTCTCTCTCCCTCCCTCCCTCCTCTTCTCTCTCCCTCTCCTCTGACCCCATGCCCTACCCACTCACAAATAGAAACGGAGGGCTGGAGGGTTGGCCTAGCGGGTAAGGCATTTGCCTGCAAAGCCAAAGGACCTAGGTTCGATTCCCCAGTTCCCACATTAGCCACATGCACAAGGGGGCTCACACGTCTGGGGAGTTCTTTGTAGTGGCTGGAGACCCTGGCGCACCCATCCTCTCTCTCTCTCTCTCTCTCTCTCTCTCTCTCTCTCTCTCCTTTCTCTGACAGATAAATAAAATAAATAAATAAAAATAAAAAATAAAAATATTTTTTAAAAATAGAAACAGAGAACCAATTTTCTTCGCAATACATCCCAGGCTGACGCACGGGGGGGAGGGGGGAGTGCTGAGCAACCAAGTCATTAGCTTGTCGATTCACTGCTAGAGAAAAGCCCACCAGCCTTGATTTCCTTATTTATTTCCATAGATAAACCGTGTCCCCTCCACAGGCAGGCCCGTGCTTACCTCTACACTGCTGCCACGTCGCCCTTCGGTTTCAAAGTAGGAGTTTCGGTGATTGCAATGCTTACAGCATCAATATTTCAGTTCCAAAGACATTTCAATTTTAAATGAACGGTACGGTCCCCCCCCCCCCCGCACACAAGCGCCCCTGTTCACGGTCCTGTGACACTTTCACCACGGCTTTCAAAGCCGAGGACGCCAAGATGAGTCGTAACTGCTGAGCCGCTAAACACTGAAAGCACCCCTCTGGCACGGGGCCCCACGTCCCATGCTTGGACGCGGCTCAGAGACACTTCACAGGACAGGTTCACGTCCTCTTCCTTACAGGTGCGGTAGCTGGCGAAGGGTCTGGAGTCAGACTTGACCGGGTTCGAATTCCGGTGAGTTTCCGGGTGCCCAGCCCTCCTCCACAGGGCTACGGATACCCCTGGCCTCAAGTACTTCGACTTCTGGATCTCAGCTTTCTCATCTGCAAAACAGAATGATTCCTCTGTCAAAGGGCTGTTAAAGATTAACAGCGTCCCTTGAGAACTTGTTAAGCATGAGTAAGGAGCCAGGCCTGGTGGCGCATGTCTTTCATCTCAGGAGACAGAAGTACAAGGGATTGCTGCAAGTTCGAGGCCAGCCTGCGACTACAGAGTGAGTTCCACTAAATCACTAAAATAGGGCTGGAGAGATGGCTCAGTGGTTAAGGCGCTTGCCTGCGAAGCCTAAGGACCCAGGTTTGACTCCCCAGTGCCCACGTAAGCCAGATGCACAAAGTGGCGCATGTGTCTGGAGTTCATCTGCAGTGGCTGAAGTCCCTGGCGTGCCTGTTCTTTCTTTCTCTCTCTCTCTGCCTCTTTCTCTCTCAAATAAACAAAACTTTAAAACACTAAAATAAATAAATACATAAACATAAATAAATACAAATAAGCATGTCAGGCAAACACTCTACCACTGAGCTATAACCCCAGTCCTTTTTTTTTTTTTTTTTTTTTTTTTTGAGAGCAACAGACAGAGAAAGAGGCAGAGAGAGAGAATGGGTACGCCAGGGCTTCCAGCCACTGCAAACAATCTCCAGACGCATGCGCCCCCTTGTGCTTCTGGCTAACGTGGGTCCTGGGGAATCGAGCCTCGAACCGGGGTCCTTAAGCTTCACAGGCAAGCGCTAAACCGCTAAACCATCTCTCCAGCCCACCAGTCCTTTTTTTAAGTAACTTCAGTAATTGTTTGCATGTAATGGCTCATACACAAAATGAGCTACTGAGTTCAACCGGTTTGTTCAGTAATAGCATTCAGACCAAGGGCCCATTCAGGATGGGTGCCCACAGTCCAAAACCATCATCTCATGCACCACAAAGATGGCATCCTCCACCAGGCACAGCAAAGATAGAGTGGGCAGATTAACACTGTGGATGGTTTAAGGAGGATCCCTTGGAGGACCTGAAGCATGCTTTTGGTGCACGCCTTTAATCCCAGCACTCGGGAGGCAGAGGTAGGAGGATTGCCGTGAGTTCGAGGCCACCCTGAGACTACACAGTGAATTCCAGGTCAGCCTGGGCTAGAGTGAGACTCTATCTCAAAAAGGCCAAAAAAAAAAAAAAAAAAAAAAGAAAGAAAAGAAAAGAAAAGAAAGAAAGAAAGAAAGAAAGAAGAGGAAAAAAGTAGCCGGGCGTGGTGGTGCACGCCTTTAATCCCAGCACCTGGGAGGCAGAGGTAAGAGGATCGCCATGAGTTCAAGGCCACCCTGAGACTACATAGTGAATTCCAGGTCAGCCTGGACTAGAGTGAGACCTTACCTCGAAAAACTAAAAAAAAAAAAAAAAAGAGGAAAAAAGAAACTCAGCTGGGCGTGGTGGTGCAAGCCTTTCATCTCAGCACTTGGAAAGCAGAGGTAGGAGGATTGCTGTGAGTTCGAGGTCACCCTGAGATTACATAGTGAATTTCAGGTTAGCCTGGGCTAAAGTGAGACCCTACCTCAAAAAAAAAAAAAAGAAAGAAAGAAAAGAAAAGAAAAGGAACTCACTAGTCAGACAGTGTGGTGCACACCTTTAATCCCAGCACTCAGGAGGCAGAGGTAGGACTACTGTGAGTTTGAGGCCAGGCTGAGACTACATAGTAAATTCCGAAGTAAAAACAGCCTGGGCTAGAGCAAGACCCTACCTCAAAAAATTGAAAATAAAAAAGAGGAAAGAAAGAGAGAGAAAGACAGAAAGAAAGGAAGGAACAAAAGGATGGAGGAATGGAGGAAGGGAGGGAAGAAAAGAGGGAGGGAAGGAAGGAGGGAGGAAGGAAGGAAGGAAGGAAGGAAGGAAGGAAGGAAGGAAGGAAGGAAGGAAGGAAGGAGGGAAGGAAGGAAGGAAGGAAGGGAAGGAAGGAAGGGAGAAAACCCAGTCATTCCAATTCCCAGAACTGAGCCCTTAATGGGGCTCAATGCTGCCATCCTGTGGGCAGAAGCCAGACAGTGCATGAACCTGGCCCGTCTACCCTGCGCCTCTGTGGGTGTGAGTGTACCCGGCCCTGACAGGGTCAGGTAAGCCCAGAGAGGCAGCTGTCGAAGGCACTGCCCAGAGGCACCGGCACGGGATGGGAAGGGTAGCCTGTGCTACACAGATTGGCGGCTCCAAGTGCACAGCCCAAGAAGGGTGGTGATCGCTCTCAAGTGCCTGAAAAGATGATTTAACTACGCAGTCTGTTCCTTAAGAGCAGCAGGGAATTTGCAGAACTATTAATAAGTCTCCCCAGAACAACAAATATACGGATTTTTTTTTAAATGAGAAGCATGCTATGCGAAGGCACAGTTTCTAATTATAATCTCCTAATAGAGAAAACATGGAGTGGGTTCGTTTCGCCTGCTAGAACAGACAGTGGGTGAGTGCGCCCATTGATAAATCCGTGTGCCCCTTTGTATCTGCCGGTGCCACGTAATTCAATATTCTGACAGGATATATTTCATCCTAACAGAAAAGACCATCTTTGAGCAAATGCAATTAGCCAAGTTTTATATACACCTAACTCAACCTTTTAGAAAAGTTAAAAAAAATTACCCATCTATCCAAATAAGAAATTGATGAATCATGAAGCTTATCAAAAAGTTGTCCATAAGGAACACTTCTATCCTATGGGATGCAATGTTGCCCTATTGTGCAACTGAAAATGAAGCCAATGAAGAGCATTTAAGAAAAAAAGGATGGGGCTGGAGAGATGGCTCAGCGGTTAAGGCACTTGCCTGCAAAGCCTGACGACCTGGGTTCGATTCTCCAGTACCCACATAAAGCCAGATGCACAAAATGTTCGTTTGCAGCAGCTGGAGGCCCTGGTGCCTATCTCTCTTCTCTCTCTCCTTGCAAATAAATAAATAATTAACAAAATAAAAGAGGGCTGGGGCATGGTGGCACACACCTTTAAGCCTAGCACTCGGAAGGCAGAGGTAGGAGGATCGCCGTGAGTTCGAGGCCACCCTGAGACTCCATAGTGAATTCCAGGTCAGCCTGAGCTAGAGTGAGACCCTACCTAGAAAAAACAAAGAAAAATAAAAAAGAAAAGGAAAAATGAGGACTGGGGATGTAACTCAGTGGTAGAATACTTGCCTAACACGTGTGAAGCCCCGGGTTCAGGCCCTGGTCTCTCTCTCTCTCTCCCTCTCTCTCTCTCTCTCTCCAAATAAAAATTAAATAATAGGGCTAGAGTGATGGCTTAGTGGTTGTGGCACTTGCTGTGAAGTCTAAAGACTCAGGTTTGATTCCCCATGTCCCACATAAGCCAGATGCACAAGGTGGCACATGCATCTGGAGTTTGCTTGCAGTGGCTAGAGGCCCTGGTGTGCCCATTCACTCTCTCTCAATTTGGTCCCCCTCTCAAATAAATAAATAAAATCTTTAAAAATGAGTAAATAGGGGATGGAGGGATGGCTAGGCAGTTAAGGCGTTTGCCTGCAAAGCCTAAGGACCCAGGCTCCATTCCCCAGGACCCACGTATGCCAGATGCACAAGGCAGCGCATGCATCTGGAGTTCGTTCGCAGTGGCTAGAGGCCCTGGCATGCCCATTCTCTCTCCCTTTCCCCTTCTTTCTATCTCGAATAAATAAATAAATATTATAAATAAATGAATGTGGTGGTCATTAAGTGTATCAGGCTTAAAGAAAGAAGGGACTTTTCCAAAACAGTTCAATATCTGTAGATAATAATCTCTCTTTTTTAAAGCTTTTTATTGGCAATCTGCCATACATACACACAATGTACCATGATCATAATCCCCACCTACCACTTTCCTTGCCCCCCCCCACTCCACAAAATCCCTTCTTCTTTCCAACTAGTCTCTCTTCTATTTTAATGTCACCATTTTCCCTTCCTATTAGGCAGAGCTTGTCGTAGGTTGTGTCAGCCACGGTAGTCATGAATACTACGGCCACTTCATGTCTGGGAGGCAGTATTGCAAAACACTCCTCCTCTCCTTCCTTTGGCTCTTACATTCTTTCTGCCACTTGTTCTGACATGGGGGGGGGGGGGTGTGACAGAGATGTCTCAGTGCTAAACACTCCATTGTCACTATGGTGACTTTTGAGGCACCCCAGGGGTCACCACCATCTAGAAAGAGAAGCTTCTTTAACCAAAAGTGAGAATATCACTAATACATGGGCATAAATATAAGTATTTAGAAGGCAGTTTGGTGGTAGTAGTTTCTCCCCTAGGGCTTATCACCTCCCCAGCCATAGGTTTTTGATTAGGTTTTCAGTACCAAGCAGGAGTTCCCTCTTGTGGAGTGAGCCTCAAGTCCAGTCAGAGAGAAGTTGGCTTCACCCATAACAGACATGCCACCATGGCACCCACCGGTGTACTTGGCCTGGTTGGCCCGCCGTATAACTTTCAGGGTCCACTGCTGGCTGAGACCGCTGAAGACTTTTCTCCCCCAACAGGCTGCATAGCTCTTTCCAGCGTCCTGACAGCTGGTCAACAGAGAGGAGGCTCCCAGCTCGGCCCCAGCTTGACTTCTCTGTGACCTGCACCCCAAATATGTGGAGTCTTCAGCAACAGGATCTTACCATCTAGTTCTGATGGACAACCAGGATCCTTGGCAATATCTTATAACAAGTTGGGGGGCATCAGGGGCCTCCCTCCTCTGGTACTAAAATTTTCTTGTAATGATGATCTATGGCTTCTGGGCACAGCAAGATAATAACCTTTTTCAGGGGGAAGGGGTATTTTTAAGGCAGGGTCTCACTCTAGCCCAGGCTGACCTACAACTCACTCTAGTTCCAGACTGGCTTGAATTTCACAGTAATAATAATAATAACCTTTTTAAATCGATCTCTCTACTATCTATCTATAAAGTTATTTATTTGCAAGGAGAGAGGAAGAGAGAAAGAATGGGCGTGCCGGGGCCTCTAGCCGCTGCAAATGAACTCCAGACGCATGTGCCACCTTGTGCATCTGGCTTTACGTGAGTACTGAGGAACTGAACCTGGGTCATTAGGCTTGTCTCACTGTAGCCCAGGGTGACCTGGAACTCACTATGCAGTCTGAGGGTGGCCTTGAACTCACAGCAATCCTCATACCTCTGCCTCCTAGGTGCTGGGATTAAAGGCGTGCACCTCCACACCTGGCTTCTCCCCCTTTTTCATTTCCAAAGCCCTACAACATTCCTGGCAGGAGAAGAGATTATTTTTTATTTTTATGTTTTTGTTTTATTCAAGGCAGGGTCTCTCTCTAGCCAAAGCTGGCCTGGAATTCACTCTGTAGTCCCAGGTTGGTCTCGAACTCACAGTGATCCTTCTACCTCTGCCTCCCGAGTGCTGGGATTAAAGGTGTGTGCCACCATGCCCGGCAAGAGGAGATATTTTAAAACGTTTAATTTATTTGAAAGAGACAAAGAAGAGGAAGAAGAGAAAGAGAGAAAAAATGGGTGCTCCAGGGTCTCCAGCCACTGGAAACAAAATCCAGACACACGTGCCACTTTGTGCACCTGGCTTACATGGGTCCTGAGGAACTGAACCTAGGTCCTTAGGCTTCTCTGGCTAGTGGCCTTAACTGCTAAGACATCACTTCAGCCCCGAGAGGAGATATTTTAAAGGGAGAGACTTATGCTATGGACTCCTTCCCAAGCTAAAATTTCCCCAGGAATCCCTTCTAGAAGGAGGGAAAGGCTGAAGTCCTGGCGCCAACCAGCAGAGGAACTTGCCTCCCACAGGAAGACATTTCACTCAGCTCTAACAACTTATTGGTCCACGAGCCGGGCGTGGTGGCGCACGCCTTCAATCCCAGCGCTCGGGAGGCAGAGGTAGGAGGATCAGCATGAGTTCGAGGCCATCCTGAGACTACATAGTAAGTTCCAGGTCAGCCTGGGCTACAGTGAGACCCTACCTCAAAAAAATTGAGAGGAAAAAAAGAAAAGAAAAACAGCTTTTGGCCCGCATTGCAGGACAGATCTGAGTTGAGCCAGCGATGGTCAGTGACGCCAGGACCAGTCATTGGCCAGGACTGGTGGACTGTAGGTATCTCCTGCTCGGTATTTAACCCCAAGCCTCATGTTGGTGCTCCACAGATGGACTGGGGTGGGGGTGGGGATCACTGGGCTCCTTTGTTTGTTCCTCTTCCTAGGGAGACCACATCGAATATCGTCCTTTCTCTGCTTTCACTGTTGATGGAGAAAGAGGGGGGGGAGAGAGAGAGAGAGAGAGAGAATGGGTGCACCAGGGTTTCCAGCCACTGCAAACGAACTCCAGACACATGCACCCGTTGTGCATCTGGCTAACGTGGGTACTATGGAATTGAACCTGGGTCTTTTGGCTTTGCAGACAAGTGCTTTAGCCTCTAAGGGCCTCTTACTGCTGCAAATGAGCTCTGGATGCATGTGCCACTTTGTGCATCAGCTCTCTGTGGACACGGGGGTGTGAGTCCAGGGTGACACGCCTTGCTGAGCCTCTCCCCAGCCCAAAGGAGACTCTTTTCTTAAAAAATATATTTTATTTATTTATGAATTTAAGAGAAAGAGACAGAGAAAGAGGGAGAGAGGGAGGGAGAGAATGGGCACGCCATGGCAAACAAATTCCAAGTGCATGCGCCCCCTTGTGTATCTGGCTGATGTGGGTCCTGGGGAATCGAACCTGGGTCCTTTGGTTTTGCAGACAAATGCCTTAACCACTAAGCCATCTCTCCAGCCCCCCAAATACTTTAAAAACAAAATGAAACAAGCCACAAAATCATGTACATAACCATTGTGATGACCCCTAACGGCCTCCCCCCTCTGAACTCATGAACTACCCTTTATCTTTACTTAATAAACTTACTAGCTTTGCTTCTGGTTTTTCAGTTTTTCGAGGTTGGGTCTCACTCTAGCCCAGGCTGACCTGGAATTCACTATGTAGTGTCAGGGTGGCCTTGACTCACAACGACCTTCCTACCTCAAAGGTGTGTGCCACCACGCCCTGTTTAGCTGTGCTTCTGACTCATCATGAAATTCTTTCCTGTAGCACAGTCAGGGACCTGACTCTACCTAAGTGAACTTGTTAAGCTGGGGAGGGGACTCTTCTGGCTTCTGGTGGCAGTGCTGGGCTGGGCTCCTGCTACTGACAGAATGGATAGAAAGAGGCTGTTGTTCGAGTTTTTAGGATAAAAGCCTGGATCTTGGCATGGTGGCATACGCCTTTCACCCCAGCACTGTGGAGGCAGAGGTAGGAGGATCATGGCCATGAGTTCGAGGCCACCCTGAGACTGCAGAGTGAATTCCAGGTCAGCCTGGGCTAGAGAGAGACCTTACCTTGAAAAAGTAGAAAGAACAAAAAAAGAAAAAAAAAAAAAAAAAAAAACCTCTATCTAGGCTGAAGAGATGACTTAGTAGTTAAGGTGCTTGCCTATGAAGCCTAAGGAACCAGGTTCAAGTCCCCAGAACCCACACAAGCCAGAGGTACACAGAGGCACATGCGTCTGGAGTTAGTTTGCAGTAGCTGGAGGCCCTGGGCCACTCATTCTCTCTCTATCTTATCTGCCTTTTTCCCTCATCCCCTGCCCAAATGATTACAATTTTTAAAAAGCTCTAGCCAAGGTGCATAGCCTCTGTGTCCTCAGGCCTAGCACACGTAAAGACTAACCTTTTGGGCTGCAGGGATGGCTTAGCGGTTAAGGCGTTTGCCTGCAAAGCCAAAGGACCCAGGTTCGATTCCCTAGGACCCACGCTAGCCAGATGCACAAGGGGGCGCACGCATCTGGAGTTCATTTGCAGTGGCTGGAGGCCCTGGCGCACCCATTCTCTCTCTCTCTTTCCCTCTCTTTCTCTGTCAAATAAATAAATAAATATCTTTAAAAAAAAAAAAGATTAACCTTTCGTCAGTTGGCTCTATATGCACCGCCAGCTTGCACCCCTCAGTGAGCTTCTGTGTCAAACACACACGTGCACGATCTCAGCAAATTAATCTGCGGCTATCAACAAGCGGATCTAAAGTTTATAGGAAAGAACAGGAAGAACAGTGCTATGGAAGGGGAAGAAGAACGCATTTGCTAAATAACATTCTTAAAAAAAAAAAACAGAATACATTTGCTTGTGAAACAGGAGGGGGAGGAGAGGGCACTTAACGGAAGGGTGAGCTGTGACAGTCTTCACAGACGTTTATGGAATCCTTGTCAGGAAGCCAGGTATCTTGCCAAGTGCATTCTGAGAATTGTTTTTTTTTTTTTTTTAATTTGAGAGCCACTGAGAGAAAGAGGCAGAGAGAGAGAGAGAGAGAGAGAGAGAGAATGTGCGCACCAGAGCCTCCAGCCACTGCAAACGAACTCCAGACGCATGCGCCCTCTTGTGCATCTGGCTAACGTGGGTCCTGGGGAATCGAGCCTCGAACCGGGGTCCTTAGGCTTCACAGGCAAGCGCTTAACCACTAAGCCATCTCTCCAGGCCGAGAATTAGGTTTTTTGAGGTAGAAACCAGGATGGTTCATCTTCATTGTCAGCTTGACTGGATTTAGAATCGCCATGGAAACACAGCTCTGGAAGCGTCTGTGAGGGTGTTTCCAGAGGCTTTGCTTTAACTGAGGAGAGAAGACCTACCTTGCACGCAGAGCACCACCATTCCGTGAAGGTGCATCCGGGACCGGATACCGAGGGACAAGGACGGAGCGCCAGCCTCTTCTCTCTGCCTCATGGCCGCAGACACCATGGGACCCTCCGCCTGGCACCCCTGCTGCCCAGCCTTTCCCACCACGATGGAATGTCCCCTCAAACTAGAAGCCCACATAAACCTCTCCTAATACAACTAACTAACACAGGAGCTCCTATCACGATACACACTTGTCTGTCCTGTGTGCTTGGTGTCGGCGGCTCCGCTAAGGACCAAGTGTGATCTGTACCACTGAGCTACACTTCCAGCCTATCTTTAGTTTTATTTAAAAAAAAAATCAAAACTAGGGCTTGGGGTATTATTACTCAGCTTGGTGAAGTTTATGTATAGTGAACACTTCCAGTTTGAATGAAACCCTTTAGATTCTTTTGTCTTGGTTTGGTTTGGTTTTTTGAGGTAGGGTTTCACTCTAGCCCAGGCTTACTTGGAATTATGGAGTTTCAGGCTGGCCTCGAACTCACGGTGATCCTCCTACCTCTGCCTCTTGAGTGCTGTAATTAAAGACATCCACCATCACGCCCAGCCCTTTAGATTCTTTTTTTTTTTTGTTTTTTGGTTTTTTTTGTTTTCTGAGGTAGGGTCTCACTGTAGCTCAGGCTGACCTGGAATTCACTCTGTAGTCTCAGGGTGGCCTCAAACTCACAGCAATCCTCCTACCTCTGCCTCCCAAGTGCTGGGATTAAAGGCGTGCACCACCACGCCCGGCTTTAGATTCTTAAATAGTAAGATTCAATATTATAAATATATTGATTCTCCCTTAACGAATGTACAAAGATCAACGGGATCTCAGCGATATCGCAGCAATCTTTCCTCTGTATTTTTGATGAAATGGTGCTAAAGTTCAGATAAAAGAAAACTAAGAATACCAAGAACATTCCAAAGTAGGACAATGGCAGTAGTGGTAACAGGCTAAAAGATATACATCAGGCTAGAGAGATGGCTTAGCGGTTCAGGCGCTTGCCTGCAAAGCCAAAGAACCCAGGTTCAATTCCCCAGGACCCACGTAAGCCAGCTGCGCACAAGGTGGCACATGCATCTGGAGTTCTTTGCAATGGCTGGAGGCCCTGGTGCTCCCATTCTCTCTCTTGCTCCCTTGCTCTTGCTCTTTCTCTCTCTCAAATAAATAAATAAAAATAATTTTTTAAACATTTTTTGGTTTACTTTTATTGGTTTATTTTTATTAATTTATTTGAGAGTGACAGACAGAGAAAGAGGCAGAGAGAGAGAGAGAGAGAGAATGGGTGCGCTAGGGCCTCCAGCCACTGCAAACGAACTCCAGACACATGCGCCCCCTTGTGCATCTGGCTAACGTGGGTCCTGGGGAATCCAGCCTTGAACCGGGGTCCTTAGGCTTCACAGGCATGCGCTTAACCGCTGAGCCATCTCTCCAGCCCCAAAATAATTTTTTTTTACAAAAGATAAATCTATAGCAACTGAAGAAACGTGATATTGGTATGACAATCTTCAAAAATCAATGAAACTTGATGAACCCCAGGAAGACAGCCATGTATTAATAGTATGGAGTGGATCATAGTTTATGACAGATGAGTGTGACAATCTAATCAGTAGGGAAAGATGACTCATCAGATACACTGTGATTGGAACATTAACAAAAGGGAAAAGAAAGATTGAAGATTTGATCTCATTATAATTAAAACTTCCGAGCAATGGATGACACGGCAGGCAAAGTTAGAAGATGACAAACGCTGAGAAAATAGTCACACTAGAAAAATAACGTGATCTGCACTGCAGAAGTCTCCAAGCTTCCGACACCATGTTAGCCTTGAGGGCACTTGCTTGCAAAGCCTGATGACTAGATTCAAGGTGGTGCATGCATCTGGAGTCATTTGCAGTGGCTAGAGGCTCTGGCGTGCCCATTCTCTCTCCTTCCCTCCCTCTCTCTCTCAAATTAATAAATAAAATATATATTTTAATTTTTTTTTTCAAGGTAGGGTCTCACTCTAGCTCAGGCTGACCTGGAACTCCTTAGGTAGTCTCAGGGTAGTCTCGAAATTCATGGTGATCCTCCTACCTCTGCCTCCCAAGTGCTGGGATTAAAGGCATGCGCCACCACACCCAGCCTTAATTATTTCTTTTTTAATTTTTTTTTTTTATTTTAGAGAGAGTGAGAGGAAGAAAGCTAACTGGCACCCCAGGGTCTCAGCCACTGCAATTGAACACCAGAAGCTTGCGCCACCTAGTGGGCATGTGCGACCTTGCACTTGCCTCACCTTTGTGCATCTGGCTTACGTGGGATCTGGAGAGTCAAACATGGGTCCTTAGGCTTTGCAGGCAAGCGCCTTAATGGCTAAGCCATCTCTCCGTCCCCAATAATGATTTTTTTTTTTTTGAGAGATGGCTTAGCCGTTAAGGCGCTTGCCTACAAAGCCTAAGGACCCACATTTGACTCCCCAGGACCCACATAAGCCAGATGCTTAAAGTGGCCCATGTGTCTGGAGTTCATGAAGGCCCTGGCATGCCCATTCTCTCTCTTTCTGCCTCTCTCTCCCCCCCTTCTTAGGCTTCACAGGCAAGCGCTTAACGGCAAAGCCATCTCTCCAGCCCAAATAAAATGTTTTTTAAAATCATTATTATTTGCAAGGAGAGAATGGGTGACCAGGCCTCGTGCTGCTTCAACTGAACTCCAGACACATGCACACTTTGTGCATGTCGATTTGAGTGGGTGCTGGGGAACGGAGCCCAGGCGGTTAAGTGCTTTTAACTGTTGAGCCATCTCTCCAGCCCCAGCCGTTTCAACATCGCCCAAGTAGGCAGATTTCTAGCCATCCAGACACGTTTGCGCAGAGATGTTGATAGCGTGCCAAACATCCGCTAGCTACAGGTAAGACAGACCGCAGCTCGGAAGCCCTGACTCGCTGGTGGCCTCCCTTGGGATCTTTCTGACTCGACCTCTCCTTTGGAAATTTCCTTGCTTTCCTGAATTATTGGACCAGAGTCTCTGGATCTTACGGTGTTCGCCTGGGACTTCCTCAGCATGCAAAGAATGCTTGTGTGGGCTGTGGCCACCTCCGGGTCATGTATCTTTCCATGCACTTCGCAGCAGAGGAACTAAATCCACTGATTTTATTTTTATTTATTTCCTTATTTATTTGAGAGAGGGAAACCGGCAAAGTGAGAGAGAGAGAGAGAGAGAGAAATGGGCAGCCAGGGCTACTGCAAACAAACTCCAGACGCATGCGCCACCTTGTGCATCTGCCTTGAGTGGGTTTCCTGGGGAATCGAACCGAGGTCCTTCGGCTTTGCAGGCAAACGCCCTAACCGATAAGCCATAAATCCACTTACAAAGGAGGACTGCACCTGTCCTTATTCTCAGGCCGTGGGAGAGCCAAACCAAATTTTGGCTTGAGCCAAAAACAAAATAAAATAAAATAAAATAAAAATAAAAATCAGTATCCTTCGCCGAGAGTACCCAGTCCCCATCACGCCCACAAGACCCTTCAGGGCTCGTGCCAGAGTCAGCACGAAGGAGCCGTGAAAAACCCAGCTTTCCTTGGACGCAAACAAAAGAGGAAAGGAATCACGTGTGCCTCCCTCCCACGCCGGCGGCGCACCAATGATGTCACCAACCTGCGCCCAGGCCATTGATTTTTATTTATTTATTTTTATTCTCCCCCCCCCCACCCCCCCTGCACTGGAGGTAGAGGACCGCGCGTGGTGGCGGGGGCGGAGGGAAGGGTCCCGGCTCGGCGGCATGCTGAGCAGCCGGCAGCGGCCAGGAGAGCGGCGGCGTGGGTAAGGTCGGTCCCTTGCCCTGCCCGGGTCACCAGGGCCTGTCCAGTCTCGGACGGCTGTCTGTCTGTCTGTCCGTCCGTCTGTCGGAAGCCGAGGCGCGGGGGTGATGGCGGTGGTGGAGGTGATGGTGACCCCCTCCCTCGCGCCTCCCCGTGGTGGTCGTCAGGGTTGGGGATGCGGCAGGTGTTCGGGGGGCCGGGGGAGCGGAGCTGGCGGGCGGGGGGGCCGGCGGCATCCCTGGGGGCGGCGGGAGGCTGCGCGCGGATGCAGGCGCCGAGCCGCTGGGTACCACTCGCCGGCACACGCCTCCTGCGCGCACGCCGCGGGCTCCTCGCCCCGGGCACGGCCGCCGATGCCCCGCTGCCCCTGGGTGCCCGGCTCGGGCTAGGGGAGTGGGGAGCGTGGACGGCCGCTTCGTGGAGCTCTCCCCCGCTTATTCACCCCCCCCCAAAAAAAAAGCCTCACCCCGAGCCGGGTCACGGCAGCTGCGCTCAGCCTCCATCTGGCCCTGGTGCAGGAGGCCTCGTTGCGTCACCACCTCCCATCCTAATTCCTCCATCGCTTTGGCTTGCTTCTTGGACATCCCCCCCCACCCAAAAAAAAAAAAAAACCCACCACCACTCCCTAACTGCAGGGTAAGCCGGCCCCGGGGTGTGGCGTGCGGGTGCCAGGAGTTTGGGAAACCCGCCTCTGCCGGAGGGGGGTTAGGAGCGCGACGGGAGGCGATGGGCGTGCAGGTGGCAGGGGACCAGCGGCTGCCGGGAGGCCCGGGCCCGGGGTGTGGATGCTCTTGGAACAGGGCACTGGGGACAGACGACGCAGGAGCGCAAATTGTGCGGCAGTTGTAGAGTGGTGATACCAACTTCTTTCCCTATTCAAGAGGCCTCATTCCCATCTTTTTTTTTTTAAGACCCTGAAATACCTGGCTTGTTATTTACAGTTGAGTGCTTTGCTGTATGGAAGGCCCAGAGCGAAAGCAAGAGAGAGAGAGGGAGGGAGAGGGAGGAAGGGGGCGGGCATAAACTGAGTCAGATCTGCTCACTTCTCAGCGGTGTGACATTGAGTGAGTAACCTCTCTACCCCCTCCTTGGGCTTATCGACCTAATCATTGTATGCACGTTGTCTGGCTGTCAGCATTCGTAGTGGTTGGTTATTATTTGGGTCCGGTACTCGGGCATTTGAACTTGATCAGTTACTGAGGATGATTTCTCGTTGATAGTTGTTTACAAGGCTGGAGGCCATTATCCCACTACTGTGGACGACACAGAACTCTAGAACTGGGACTAGGGAGATGGCTCGGCAGTTCAAGGCACTTGCTTGCAAAGCCTGGTGGCCTGGGTTCAATTCTCCAGTACCCTCCTATAGCCAGACGCACAAAAAGTGGCACATGGGTCTGGAGTTTGTTTACAGTGGCAGGAGGCACTGGCATGCTCAAATTCATTCATTCTCATTCTCTTGCTATTAAATTTTTTTTTTTTTTTTACAAATTCTAGAACTGGATAGAGATTAAGACTTCACTTTCTTCTAAATATAGCTTGTCTTTTTTGAGCATTTGTTCTGTGCTGGAAACTGTCAGGCTCTTCACATATACTGACTTGTTTAATCTCTCCAAAAACCTGGTGTACTAGGTAGCACCCCCATTTTACAGATGGATGAGATGAGGCTTGGCCGACATCCTACCACAACTTCACAGAACCGGAACTTGAAGCCAGACCACCGGGCTGTGTGCTTTTGAGACTTAGTCTTTGTCGATGACCGGTGGTGTCCTGACAGTGTGAAGGTGACACAGTGCATGAAGGGAGGCATGAGACAGGGTTTAGAGGGCCAGCGTCGGCTGCGCGGATAACATGGAATTGTTCCAGTGACACATTATCTTTTCATTTTACATCTGATCCAGTTTTGTCCAGATGTGAACTAAGAGTTCTCCTTGAAGGGCTCGTGAGTGTGGGCATACAATGCTGAGGGACCCTGGGCATACAGCAGGTATTTGATAATTGCTTGTGGAAAGAGGTGGGGGGGGGATGTTACTCCTGCCAGAGGGAAACCCAGTGCTTGTTCCACAAAGCCTCCTTAAGCTAGCCGTTTCTAGACCCCGGCCCTCCGTAACACGAGCGTCTTTCTGTTTCCTAGATTTGAAGAGCTGAAGCTTTCTTTCAGCCCAAGGTTGGTATTATTATCTGTGACCAACTGATTAGAGTCCTTTAAACATGTGGGCGGCGGGGTGTAAGCCTCTGAGCCTTGGCGGGGATCTCCCGAGCTGGAGCAATTTGTTTTGCTACAACATCTGTTAGACTTGGGCCTCTGTGGGCTCAGCTGCTTTCTGCCCTGCGCTCTAGATAAAGCATTCACAAATACTGCCTTTCTCTCAAGATCGAAGTGTTTGGGAAAGACCTGTGACTGACGTGCATTAACGTGGGAATGGCAAACTGGCTTTAAACATATGGTGGTTTTGGTGTTCAGATGTTCCTTAGTGTATTGCTTATGGCATTAGGGACTGAACCTAGGACTTCATACGTGCTAGGCAAGCAGCCTACCACTGAGCTATACCGAATCCTCATTTTTTTAATTTTTTTTTTATTTTTTTGGTTTTTCGAGGTAGGGTCTCACTCTAGCCCAGGCTGACCTGGAATTCACTATGGAGTCTCAGGGTGGCCTCGAACTCACGGCGATCCTCCTACCTCTGCCTCCCGAGCGCTGGGATTAAAGGTGTACGCCACCACGCCCGGCTTCCGAACCCTCTTTTTACGCCTTCTTTTGAAACAAGGTCACTCTTAAGTTGCTCACGCTGGCCTTGAATTTACTCCGGGGCCTATGCATGCTTTGGACTCCTGCCTTAGCCTTCTGGGTGGCTGGGGACAGGCTTCTGCCACCAGGCCCAGTGTTCTTAATCAACTCCTGTGTGTCACTTCCCTCCCGACGTGGCTTAGGGCACTGTAGTGAGCTGTTAGCTTTACACAGTTCACTCACTCCAGCCTGTGGCACAGACGCACAACCCTTTGTTCCCCACGTGCCTGGAAGCGCCTGTTCCTCCATCTTTATCAGACTCGGAGGGAGAGACTGATGTCTGTCCCACCTTCCTTCCGTACCTCTGCCACACACAAAACGTGAAGCTCGGGGCTGGGGAGAGAGATGATGGCTCAGCGGCTATGGGTGCTTGCCTGCAAAACCTGAAAGAAAGCCCAGGTTTCATTCCCCAGTTCCATGTAAGCCGGATGCGCAAAGTGACCCCGTGCATCTGGAGTTCGCATGTAGGAGGCCCCAGCATGCCCCATTCTCCCTCTCCCTCGGTCTGCCTCCTTGTCTCTCACTCTCTCAAATAAATAAATAAATAAATATATGTGTATATATATATATTTTTTTAAGTGAAGCTCACACATAAATAAAATAAAAATACCTAGAAAAAAGTGAAGCTCTTGGGCTACAGAGATGGCTTAATGGTTAAGGCGCTTGCCTGCAAAGCTTAAGAACTCACGTTCGAATCTCTAGGTGCCACATCAGCCAGAGGTACAGTGACACAAGCACACGATGTCGCACATGCACACGAGGGGGCGCACGCATTTGGAGTTCGTTTGCTGCGGCTGAAGGCCCTGGCGCACCCATTCTTTCTGTCTCTGTCTCTGTCTCTCTGTCTCTCTCTCAAATAAATTTTGGAAAAAGTAAAGCTCTTTCCCAAAAAGAAGACATGTTAATCTAGTTGCAGATGTCAGGAGGTCAATGTGAGCAAAAGGCATCTGGTCGCTTTGGTCATTTGACTGGAGGTCGAAAGGTGGGGCTGGGATGTAGCTCAGTTGGTTGAGTGCTCGCCCGGTACAATCCCGAAGTCTTGGGTTTGATCCCCAGCACTGCATAAAGTGAACATGGTGTCACGTGCCTGTAACCCCACGCCCAGGAGGTCCAGGCAGGAGGGTCAGGAGCTCAAGGTCATTCTTGGTTACGTTGCAAGTTCAAGGTCAACCTGTTTAGATAAAAGTTAAAAGGTGAGCTTCTAGTGTGGCTAGATTCTGGGGCACCAATGATGTGTGGGGACACTCCTGGGCCTTGTCTTCTCTATACCTTTATTTTTTTTCAAAAAATTTTTTCTTTTTTTTTTTTTTTGGCTTTTCGAGGTAGGGTCTCACTCTAGCCCAGGCTGACCTGGAATTCACTATGGAGTCTCGGGGTGGCCTCGAACTCACGGCGATCCTCCTACCTCTGCCTCCCGAGTGCTGGGATTAAAGGTGTGCGCCACCACGCCCGACTTTCAAAAAAGTTTTTCATTAACAACTTCCATGATTATAAAAAAATATCCCATGGTAATACCCTCCCTCCCCCCCACTTTCCCCTTTGAAACTCCATTCTCCTCATCTCAATCAGTCTCTCTTTTATTTTGATGTCATGATCTTTTCCTCCTCTTATGATGGTCTCGTGTAGGTAGTGTCAGGCACTATGAGGTCATGGATATCCAGGCCATTTTGTGTCTGGGGGGAGCACGTTGTAAGGAGTCCTATCCTTCCTTCAGCTCTTACATTCTTTCTGCCACCTCGTCCGCATTAGACCCCGAGCCTTGGAAGGTGTGATCGAGATATTGCAGTGCTGAGCACTCCGGTCACTTCTTTCCAGCACCGTGATGCCTTCTGAGTCATCCCAAGGTCACTGCCATCTGAAAAGAGAAGATTCTCTACCCAAAGTGAGAGTAGCATTAATATAAGGGTATGAAAATTAAGAGCCTTTTTTTTTTTAAGGCAGGATGTGGGCTGAAGAGATGGCTTAGTGCTTGAGACACTTGCCTGCAAAGCCAAAGGACCCAGGTTTGATTCCCCAGGACCCATGTAAGCCAGATGCACAGGGTGGTACATATGTCTGGAGTTTGTTGGCAGTGGCTGGAGGTCCTGGCACGTCCATTCTCTCTCTCTCAAATGATAAATAAATAAATATGTTTTTTTAAAGGCAGAATCTGACTGCAGCCCAGCTGACCTAGAACTCACTCTGTGGCCCAGTCTGGCTTCAGACTCATGGTGATCCTCCTACCTCGGCCTCCCTGAGTTCCTCACTATGCACACACTGACACAGCTGAAGGTACTGACAGCCTTAAGTAGGTGACCTTACAGCTCTCTCGTGACTTTGTAAATGAATGACTGTGGACAAGAGACAGCGCACTGAGCTCTCTGTTTATTCTTCTTTTTAAAAAAATATATTTTATTTATTTATTTGAGAGAGAGAAAGAGGCAGAGAGAGAGAGAGAATATGCACACCAGGGCCTCCAGCCACTGCAAACGAACTCTAGATGCATGTGCCCCCTTGTGCATCTGGCTTATGTGGGTCCTGAAGAATCGAACTGGGATCCTTTGGCTTTGCAGGCAAAACGCCTTAACTGCTAAGCCATCTCTCTAGCCCTTTCTGTTTATTCTTGTCTCTCACTGGAATAGCAGCTTCATGAGAACAATGAGAAAAGGAATTTTGCCTTTTGTTGTTTTGTTTCTGAGGTGGGGTCTGACCTGGGATTAAAGGCGTGCGCCACCATACCCGGCTGAATTTTGCCTTTTATCTTTAGAGCCTAGATAGTACTCCTCACATAGTAGAGACTCAATCAGTGTTTACTGCATGAATGAATGAAAATCTGCCCACAGGAGGAAAATGCTGAGGTAGTGTCATGAGGATTCTGGTCTGGTTGATAGCTACAATCTTACCCTAAAGCTGTGAAACTCCAGTTCTGCAGGACACTCCAGAAGGCAGAGACTCTGTCCCCACATGGGTCTCTTCCTGTAGAGGCCAGGGCCAAGGAGCCAGCCAGGAATCCCACCTGTATGAGAGAACCTTTCAGAATTGTGTGTGTGTGTGTGTGTTTTGTTTCTGTTTTTGCTAGGTAGGGTCTCACTGTAGCCCAGGCTGGCTTGAAATGCGCTATGTAGTCTCAGGGTGGCCTCCAACTCACATCAGTCCTCCTACCTCTGCCTGCCAAGTGCCGGGATTAAAAAGCATGTGTGTCACCATGCCCGGCTTATGTGTGTTTGAGAAAGAAAGTGGCCCAGGCTGGCTTTGAACTCTGGGCCTCAAGCAATTCCTCTGCCTCAGCCTCCCAAGTAGCTGGGACCACAGGCGTGCACCACGTCCTGGCTCCTTTCTGAACTTTGACAGACCGTGTTAAAGCTTAGTCTTCATCTTGAGGCTTTCCCTTGGAGTGCTTCTTTTTAAAACCTCCCGCACTCTCACAATGTTCCAGGCACTGTTATAGTCCCTCTGTAAATAAGAACTCGTTTTTCTTAAAGGTTTTTTTTTGTTATTTTTATTTATTTATTTGAGAGCGACAGACAGAGACAGAAAGAGGCAGATAGAGAGAGGGAGAGAGAATGGGCGCGCCAGGGCCTCCAGCCACTGCAAACGAACTCCAGACGCGTGCGCCCCCTTGTGCATCTGGCTAAGTGGGTCCTTAGGCTTCACAGGCAAGCGCTTAACCACTAAGCCATCTCTCCAGCCCAAGAACTCATTTTTTTAAAAAGTTAGTTATTTATTTGTAAGCAGAGAGAGATAGAAGAGAAGATAGAGAATGGGCACACCAGGGCCTCTAGCCACTGCAAATGAACTCCAGACACATGTGCCCCTTGTGCATCTGGCTTAGGTGGGTCCTGGGTTATTGAATCTGGGTCCTTTGGCTTCGCAGGCAAATGCCTTAACCACCAAGCCATCTCTCCAGCCCCAAGAACTCATTCTTAAACTGTAGTTACGGGATTAAGGTTGTGAACTTCAAAGCATGTTGTCTTTTTAAATACCAAAAACACTCTGGCAAATTTTAAAAAAGAAAGACAAGGAAAAAGAACAATGATCTGGCTTATGTGGGTCCTGGGGAAATGAACCTGGGTCCTTTGGCTTTGCAGACAAATGCCTAACTGCTAAGCCATCCCTCTAGCCCGGGGTTTTTTTTTTTAATCACAATAGAAAATGGGGATATTGCTGGGGGTGGTAGGGCATGCCTTTAATCTTAGCACTCAAAAGGAAGAATAAGCCAGGCGTGGTGGCGCACGCCTTTAGTTCCAGCACTTAGGAGGCAGAGGTAGGAGGATTGACGTGAGACGTGAGTTTGAGGCCACCCTGAGACTATATAGTTAATTCCAGGTCAGCCTGGACCAGAGTAACACCCTACTTCGAAAAACCAACCCCCCCCCAAAAAAAAAGGCAGAGGAAGGAGGATCACCATGAGTTTAAGGTCAGCCTGGGACTACATAGTGAATTCCAGGTCTGCCGAGGTTAGAGCAAGACCCTACCTCAAACAAACAAACAAGGGCTGGAGATATGGCTTGGCGGTTAAGGCATTTGCCTACGAAGCCAAAGGACCCAGGTTTGATTCCCAGGACCATTCTCTTTCTATCTGTCTCTCTTCCATCTCTCTCTCTGCTCACAAATAAATAAAAATTTAAAAAAAGAAAAAAAGAAAATGGGGAGGAGGAGGACACTTATACAACTTTATTTCTTTGCAAGCAGAGATGGGGTGGGGGGGATAAGAATGAGTGTGGGCACACCAGGGCCTCTTGCAGCTGCAAACAAATTCCAGACACATGCGCCACCTTGTGCGACTAGATTTACATGTAGGTACTGGGGAGTTGAACCTGGGTTGTTAGGCATTGCAAACAAATGCCTGAACTGCTGAGCCATCTCTCCAGCCCCTATTTTTTTTTTTTCTTTTTTCTTTTTTCTTTTTTTCATTTACTTGAGAGAAAAAGAGGCACACACACACACACATACCAGGGCCTCCTTCCATTGCAAACAAACCGCAGGCACATGTGCCATTTTTGTGCATCTGGCTTTATGTGGGTACTGGGGAATTGAACCTAGGCTGTCAAGTTGTTGTTGTTTTTTTGTTTTTCAAAGTAGGGTCTCACTCTGGCCCAGGCTGACCTGGAATTCACTATGTAGTCTCAGGGTGGCCTCGAACTCATGGCGATCCTCCTACCTCTGCTTCCCGAGTGCTGGGATGAAAGGCAGGCGCCACCACGTCCGGCTTTCTCCGGCCCTCTTATTTTTATTTTATTCATTTATTAGCCCGCCTCAGCCTCCTAGTGCTGGTATGTCCTCAGCTTCTCTGGCGGCTGCTGCTTTTGCTCTGTGCTGAGCCCCTGCTGTATGCGAGGTGGCAGGAGTCCAGGGTGGTTACCACACAGGCAAGACAGGCACGATTAATCAAATGACCATGCCCTGCAGTGAGTGATAGACTGTGGAGAAGGCCCGTGGGTATGGTACTGTAAACGTTGTATGCCCTCTGCGTCTGGAAAGGAACTGGCAGAGAAAAGTTGGGGGGGGGGGCATGTTGAGTTTTTCTAGCCTACCAGAGCGCTACGTGGCTTTTGGGCAAATGGGGCCGAGTGTGGTTTTTGTAAAGGCGGGTGAGGTCGGCCAGGCAGGTGTAGGTGATCCTGCAGATCAGATCTTGTTTGGGACCTGGACGTTTATCCTAAGACTCATGGGTAACCTCTGAAGGGCTCAAGAGAGGTGGCAGTGCCCTAAGCAGATCTGAGAACAATTTTGGAGGAAACCAGGGTGGATTCCAAGAATCCAAGATTAGATTGTAAAGATGGCTATGAAGTCCCAAACCAGCATTCCAAATTCTCAAAGTAAACCACGTGTGTGCATGTGCGCGCGCATGTGTGTGTGTGTGTGTGTGTTGAGAGACAGAGTCTCACTGTGTAGCCCTTGTTGGCCTGAAACTTGTTCTGTAGCCCAGGATCACCTCCAACAGTTGAACCAGTTTAGCAAGTCTCCTGCCCTTTCCTCCTGAGTGCTGAACTATAGGCGTGGGCCGCCACACCCAGTTCCAGGTTTTTTTTAAATTAATATTTTTTATTTGTTTATTTGAGAGAGAGAGACACAGAGAGAGAATATAGGTGCAAGAGGGCCTCCTGCCACTGCAAACAAACTCCAGATGCACGCGCCACTTTATGCATCTGGCTTTATGTGGGTACTGGGGACTCGAACCCCAGGCCATCAGGCTTTGCAAGCAAGCGTCTTTCAGCACTGAGCCATCTCTCCAGCCCTGGCTCGTTTTTTAGCTTGAGGATTTTATGGGTGAAAATGTAGATTGTGCCACATTTTTTGTTGTTGTTGTTTTGTTTTTGTTTTGGTTTGGTAGGGTCTCACTCTAGCTGACCTGGAATTCACTATGTAGTCTCAGGGTGGCCTCGAACTCATGGTGATCCTCCTACCTCTGCCTCCTGAGTGCTGGGATTAAAGGCGTGCGCCACCACGCCGGGCTCATTGTATTTTCGAGGTTAGGGTCTCTAGCCCAAGCTGACCTGGAACTCACATTGTAGTTCCAGGCTGGCCTTGAACTCACAGCAATCCTCTTACCTCTGCCTCCCCAGTGCTGGGATTAAAGGCGTGCACCACCACGCCCAGTAACCCTGTGCATTTCTACAGTATTTGCCAGAAGAGGTTTTTTACATTATTTATTTATTTATTTATTTGAGAGAGAGGGGGGCAGATAGAGAATGGGAGCACCAAGGCCTCCAGCCAGTGCAAATGAACTCCAGACACATGTGCCATCTTGCATCTGGCTTATGTGGGTACTGGGGAATCGAACCTGGGTCCTTAGGCTTTGCAGACAAGCGCCTTAACCACTAAGCCGTCATTTCAGCCCCAGAAGAGTTTTTGAAATGGTTTGAGGCCTTGCTCTGTTCACTCCAGAAAAAGATTATAGAAATTTCAGACATTAAAAAAAAAAAAAACACCTTTAGTCAAGAACATTTTCAAGCATTTTGTCACTTCTTTGAATGCACGCTTTCTGTCTGCGGTGAACTATCAGCTTATCCTCCGTTGCTGTGAAACAGATCTACGCATGTGCGCCCCTCTTGTGCTTTCTTGTTTTTATTGAAGGTTTTTAGGCCTAATCCTTTAATACATGTGCATGTTGTTTCGGTTTATTAAAGTAAGACTGGATTCCCGCCCCCACCCCCAGATAGTCAGCCACTTGTCTGGGCTCCCTCTGTTGAACAGCCTCCCCTTCTCGCTGGCTGCTTTGGATTTCCCATCATGCAATGGGAGTCCTACACACACACACACACACACACACACACACACAGTGACCTGTTTTCTTTCTCTTTTTCTCTCTCCCCCCTCCTCATCCTGTCCTCCATCACACCCCTTCGTTTCTTCCCCTCTCCCTCTTCTCTCCTCCGGCCTCAGCCTCCCTCCCTGCCACCACACAGCTCTGTTTTTCTCTTGTGTTGAGCCACCACACTTCACGGTGGATATTGGTTCTAAGAGTCATCCAGATGACCCTCTTGAATTATTAGCGAGAGTTATATAATGCCCTCATCTGCAAGTCATCTGCTTTTTTTGTTTGTTTGTTTGTTTTTTTTGTTTTTCGAGGTAGGGTCTCGCTCTAGCCCAGGCTGACCTGGAATTCACTATGGAGTCTCAGGGCTGGCCTCGAAGTCACAGCCATCCTCCTAGCTCTGCCTCCCGAGTGCTGGGTTCAAAGGCATGCGCCACCACACCTGCCCTTTCCTTTTTAATAGCTTGTCAGTTGTTTCTGCCTTGTGTCATAGAACATGCTAGAGCATCCATGTGCGTAAACACTTCACAGATACGCTATACAGCATTGAGCATAACAGCATGCTGTTGTCTAGGGCTGGAGAGATGGCTCAGCAGTTAAGGCACTTGCCTGAAAAGCCAAAGGGCCCAGGTTCGATTCCCTGGGACCCACGTTAGCCAGATGCACAGGGTGGTACATGCTGGAGGCCTGGTATGCCCATTCTCTCTCGCTGTCTCATAGATAAATAAAAAATATTTTAAAACAAAAGAACATGCTGTTGTCTTAACAACAGACAGGGGCACTGGATTAACTGTGCACTCGGGTTATGGAACCTTTGCCAGTATTGGCAACGTTAGGATGTTAACAGCAGTTCACCTGAGAATAAAGGAAAGACATGGCAATGGTACGGGTAACCCTCCTTACTTTATTTCTGATTTTAGTGACGATGTTGAATTCAAAGTAGAATATTGGCTGAAGATCTATGACAGACAGTCCTTGTTGTATTAAAGAATATTCTTGGGCCAGAGAGATGGCTCAGCGGTTAAGGTGTTTGCCTGCAAAGCCTGAGGACCCATGCTTGACTCTCCAGATCCCACATAAGCCAGATGCACAAAGCTGAGGCAAGCGCGAGGTCGCACATGCCCACTAGGTGGCGCAAGCGTCTGGAGTGTGATTGCAGTGGCTGAGGCCCTAGAGTCACCAGCTCTCTCTGTCTCTCTCTAAAAATAAACATAAATAAGTAATTTTAAAAAAGACTATTAACCCCTTTGTACTCCTCAACCCTGGGATTTCCTAAACAAGGGATCTGTTTGAGGTGAGCAGTATCTGCTCAGAAGAAGTGATCCTCTTGATCAGCTTGGGGTAAAAGGAGAGTAGCCGGGTCAGTCTCTGGAAGCTGACCCTCCTCTGTCCACAATTCCCGCCTGCCTGCTTGCCTTCCACTGTGTTAAAGAGAAATATAGATTCTGCCTAGCAGAGAACTGGTCCAGGAAAAATGGGCTGTGGAGATCAGTGTGGACGGGCCGGGAGATGAGCTCGGCTTTCAAAGCCATGCAGCACGGTCTCTGGGCCGCTTGCTGCCCCGTGTCGTCTGGGTTTAGCATCAGGCCACTCAGCGAGCAAGGGCGGATGCTGAGGAGGCGCTGGCACTTGGTCTCTGGCCTTTGCGGCAGGACTTCAGGGCCGTCGCTGGTTTTGGAAGGAGTCAAGGCCACAGAATGAACAGCTTGCTGTAATTGGTTGCTTCGGGCCTAACTCTTTTTGTTGTTGTTTCATTTTTGTTTTTTGAGGTAGGGTCTCTCTCTAACCCAGGCTGACCTGCAGTTTACTATGTAGTGTCAGGGTGGTCTTGAACTCACAACGATCCTCGCGATCCTCCTACCTCTGCCTCCCGAGTACTGGCACTAAAGACTGTGCCACCATGCCTGGCTCGGGCCTAACTTTTTTGTTGTTGTTGTTTAGCTTGTTTTTTTTTTTGTTGTTGTTTGTTTTTGTTTTTGAGGTAGGGTCTCACTCTAGTTCAAGCTGACCTGGAATTCACTATGTAGTCTCAGGGTGGCCTTGAACTCGCAGCGATCCTCCTACTTCTGCCTCCCGAGTGCTGGGATTAAAGGCTTGTGCCACCGCACCTGGCTCCTAACTTTTTTGACCCTGGGAGCATCACCTCTCTAGAGGATCCCCACCTCCCCCCTCCCCCCACCGTCCACTACAGCTCCAGATGGGGGTGGGGTACAGAGAGCGGGGTTGGGAGGTCTCAAGGCAGAGCTGTGGTGTGCCCCTGGAAAGAACAGACTTTAGACCAGTGACGATGCAAGGCCGTCATCTGGGGGACACCCATCTGGGAATCTGACAGCTACAGACCATGCCTCAAGGAAATGAACATGTTCAGTCTTTCAATATAAATATGTTGAGCTCCTGCTGTTCTGTGAACAGCGTCATTCACACCCTGCTGGGCAAAACTTGAGCACACGCCTGTAGTCCCAGCACCGGAGAGGCCGAGGTTGGAGGATCGCCATGAGCTGGAGGCCAGCCTGAGACTCCATAGTGAATTCCAGGTCAGCCCGGGCTAGAGCGAGACCCTTCCTTAAAGGGAAAAAAAAAAAAAAAAACCCTAGCGTAGCTCTGGCCACATGGATCTGTCGTAAGAGAGACTGACATTAATCAAAAACCACACGAAGAAATGGGAAATGTCTGGTCAACGCGCAGCAAGGGGCAGTTTGGAGGGCTGCAAAGGGACGCGGTTGCTAAGCGCTGCCCGGGGCTTGAGCTGGTGTCTAAGGGAACGGGCCGCGGCGTAGGGTGGAGGAGAAACAGTCCCGAGAGGCACATGGTGGGTCTGGTGACCCGGAGGAGGAGAAACAAGGCTCCAGGAGGCAGGGCCGAGACAGACGAGAGAGGGGACGGCCGGGCAGGCAAGGCTCGGAGCCAGCACGTGAAGATTTTCGCCCTTGTCTTAAGAGTGTGGGGAAGACACTGGATCTTTCTTTGTTGCTCCTGTCGATAGTGTGAACATTCCGCGGAGGTTTTTATGAGTTGCCATAGTGAAAGAAAGGCTGTTAACGTGAATTAGAAAGCTGAGCTTCGTGGCACATAGCTATAGCCCTAGGACTCAGAAAGCTGATGCAGGAGGTTCCTGAGCTTGAGGCCAGCCTGGGTGACATAGGGAGACCCTATTTAAAAGAAGAAAGGGCTGGAGAGCTGGCTTAGCGGTTAAGGCACTTGCCTGCAAAGCCAAAGGATCCAGGTTCGATTTCCCAGTACCCATGTAAAGCCAGATGCACAAGGTAGCACATGTGTCTGGAGTTCGTCTACAGTGGCTGAAGGTCCTGGCGTGCCCCATTGTCTCTCCTATCTCTCTGTCTCTTTCTCTCTCTCTGCCTTTCTCTCTCAAATAAAATAATAAATTAAAATAATATATACACATATATAAAAGAAGAAGAAAGCCGGAAAAGAAAAGACAAGATAGAAATGGCAAAGCTTGGGCTGGAGGGATGGCTTAATGGTTTAGGCGTTTGCCTGCAAAGCCAAAGGACGCAGGTTCAATTCCCCAGGACCCACGTTGGCCAGATACACAAGGGGGCGCACACGTCTGGAGTTCGTTTGCAGTGGCTGGAGGCCCTGGCACCCCCATTCATTTTCTCTCTCTCTCTCTCCCCCTCTTTCTCTGTCAAATAAATAAATTAAAATAAAATATTTTTTTTAAAAAAGCGAAATGGCAAAGCGTAGCCAATTCCCTTTGGAAAAGAGACTGTGGTCGCCAAGAAGTGCTGTGTGCCGGCCCGCTGGAGCAGCTCAGCCTCGCGTCTCCTCAGCCTCCGCTTCGGGCAGCAGGGCGACAGCCGCGCACATTGCCTCTAAATCCTATTATGAAGATAGAATAAAAACTAGTCAATTAAAACCAGGGAGGGGGAAAAAAAAAGGGAAATTTGGTGTATTGGTTGTTTCGTAAATTGGCTATTCAGCAAATTGGTCATTTGGCAAATTGCCTTTCTGTAAATTGGCCGTTAGTGAAATCTGCCTGCTTCCTCGGGAAGCCCGGCGGTGGTCGGCTCCCAGGCTGCCTGCTCGAGACACGCGAGACACACGGGGCAGGTCCCCTCTGCTTCCTGCAAGCTGGAGACGGGGGTGTTGCCCTTTCAGGAGCTGGCACGAGCCTCCCTCTCACAAGGCTGAGTTCAGGGAGGAGGAACGAAAGGAGAGAGTGATGCGAGATCCCGGGTTTGGGTCCCAACAGGGCCAGTAGGTGAGTCGCTGTGCTGGCTAGAGCCCCTCCAGCAGCCCGGCAGATGCTGACTATGACTGGGCCCGCAGGGGACAGGCAGTGTGGTGCCTGTCAGGAGCTAATGAATAAAGCCACAGGTATATAGGATCACTATACACACCAACTGGTTATACATGTGCACAGAACATTCTACACAGGGTTATTTTTATTCTTATTTAATATTATTATTATTATTTGTTTTTTTGAGGTAGGGTTTCACTGTAGCCCAGGCTGACCTGGAATTCACTATGTAGTCTCAAGGTGGCCTCGAACTCACAGCGATCCTTCTGCCTGTGCCGCCCAAATGCTGGCATTAAAGACGTGCGCCACCACGCCTGGCAGGGTTATTTTTGTTTGTTTGTTTTTGTTTTTGTTTTTGTTTTCCAAAGTAGGGTCTCACTCTAGTCCAGGCTGACCTAGAATTTACTATGTAGTCTCAGGCTGGCCTGGAATTCAGGGTGATCCTCCTACCTCTGCCTCCCGAGTGCGCCACCACGCCCGGCAAGGTTATTTTTTTAATTGCTTTTGACATTATTGTTAATAGTAAAAGCACTGTCTCTCCCGGAGACCTCTGTCTGTGCAGTGGTACCTGGTGCAGCTCTGGCTTCTTGTCACTTCAGAAGCCAGAACCCAGGCTTGATGGCCACACCTGTAATCCTAACAAGAGATGGGGGTAGGAGGATCAAGAGTTCAAAGTCGGCCGGGTATGATGGCTCATGCCTTTAATCCCAGCATTTGGGAGGCAGAGGTAGGAGAATCACCCTGAGTTTGAGGCCTCCCTGAGAATACATAGTAAATAATTCCAGGTCAGCCTGGGCTAGAGTGAAACTCTACCTCAAAAAAAAAAAAAGAGTTCAAAGTCATTCTGATCTTTGTAACAAGTTCAAGGCGCCCTTGGCTGCTTGAGACCCTATCTCAGAAAAAAAAAAAAAAAAAAAAAAAAAAAAAAAAAAAAAAAAAAAAAAAAAAAACTATTCTGGTCACTGATGTCCATTGAATATACCTCAGTGTCAATGTAGCTACAGATCAACACTTGGCCAGTTGGACAGCTCATTTTTCTGTCCCCAGAAAGCCTTTCAGGTTATCTGAACAAATAGATTCTATACTTTTTAAGTTTTTTTAAATTATTTATTTATTAGAGAAAGAGGGGGAGAGGGAGAGAATGGGCTATGTAGCACCTTCCAGAACAACCAGGGCTACATGGAAAAACTGTCTCAACAATACAAAAAGAGAAACAACCAAAGGAGCTAGTAAGTTTGTGCCTGGAAACTCCACATACTTATTACACGTTTCTAACAAGCCAGAATAAGGATTGAAGATGTGGCTCAGTGGGAGAACACCTGACTTGTTCACAAAAGACCCCAAATTTTCTCCAGCACTGGAAAAAAAAAAGGATACAGATATGAATCTATTTTCATACATATCCTTTTTCAAAAATAATGCCCTGTACTTGCAGTTCAGTACTTTTTGACTTTCTCTGATCACATTTTAATTTTATTTATTTATTTATTTGAGAGAGCAAGAAAGGGAGGGGGTGGAGAGAGAATATGAATGAGTGCACCAGAGCCTCCAGCCACTGCAAACTCCAGGTGCGTGTGCCACCTTGTGCAGCTGGCTTTACGTGGGTACTGGGGAATTGAACCTGGGTCCTTAGGCTTCGCAGGCAGCCGCCTTCACCGCTAAGCCATCTCCGCAGCCCTCTCATCACATTGTACTAGTTGCTTAAGTAGCTCACATTCACAGGCAGCCAGTCCATTTCTGTTGCCGTGTTCCTGTGGAGTCGGCACTTGAAGGTGTGTTTGAGACACCCGCTTACTGTAGGGGGGTTAAATGGTCCTGTTGGAAGTAACCATCTGTGCACTGAAGTCTGGTTGAAGGAAACTGCAGCCTCAACATTTATTTATTTATTTATTTATTTATTAGAAAGAGAGAGGATGGGTAAGCCAGGGTCTCTATCTACTGCAATTGAACTCCAGATGCATGCGCCACCATGTTTATCTGGATTACGCAAGTTCTGGGGAGTCGAACCTGGGTCCTTAGGCTTCATTAGGCAAGTGCCTTATCCGCTAAGTCATCTCTGCAGCCCCAGAAATTACTTGTAATTTTTAAAAAGAGCTTCATCCAGTTCAAGTCCTTATAATAAAACAGTTCACAGGTATTTGTCACCCTCCCCCATCTCCTGGGAGAGCTAAAACAGTTCCCAAGGAGGAAGAGACAGGCTTAGGGATGGGACTGTGTATAGCTACTTGAGCCGCTGAGATTAGATGGCACCATTTGCTGGCCTCTGTCTAGGAAAGAACTTCCCCCGTAGCGTCAGCTCCGTGTGGAAGGGGCGGGCCAGGGGCTCCAGCTCCCTGACAGTAGTCATGAGACATCACCAGCAAGCAGGGCTTGATACTGGAGTGATGGTTGAGCCATCCACCTTCCTCTAGAGCGCCAGCTGGAAGATTGGGACTCTTATTGTGCTTAACGGTGTCTGGCACATAGTAGATGCTTAGTAGTTTTGTTAAATGATGGGATGAGGGCTGGAGAGATGGCTTAGCGGTTAAGCGCTTGCCTGTGAAGCCTATTCCCCAGGACCCACGTTAGCCAGATGCACAAGGGGGCGCACGCATCTGGAGTTCCGTTTGCAGTGGCTGGAAGCCCTGGCACGCCCATTCCCTCTCTCTCTCTATCTGCCTCCTTCTCTGTGTCTGTCGCTCTCAAATAAATAAAAAATGAAGAAAAAAATGATGGGATGATGCATTGCACAGGAATGAAAAAGAGCTTTGTTACAGTAAATGCTAGCAGTACAGAATCAGTAACCACAAGTTCCCTTGCCCCCCGCCCCACTCCCACCCCAAGGCCTTCCCGGGACGCGGTTGGTGAAGCAGATTTTGAAGAAAAAAAAAAAAAGAAAAAGAAAGGCTTCACAGAAAAACGGTGGCAGAAGTACATTCTAGAAAGCCCCGGGCATGGTGGTGCACTACAGGAGATGGACGTGGGAGGGTTACTGCGGGCGCGAGGCCAGCCTGCCTAGTTCCAAGCCTGGCGGACCCATGAAGGGATGCCAGGGGCCGATATGGAAGACTTACCGCCCACAGGGGGGTGTGAAATCTGGAGGGGCTTGTAGGATGGTTGCGTGAAGGCCATCTGCTGGTGGCAGTGACGCTGGACGAGGTCCAGATAAACCTGAGATTAAACACCAGGGACTTTCTCGCCGTGGCCGAGGGGAAAGCTGTTGAGCGCTGGAGTGGGATCTTTCCTAGAGATCTTGAACAAAATCAGGCGCCTAGATAAACTCAGCAATGAAGTAAACCGCCTCCCCCCGCCAATAGATAACAAAATTCATGGTGCGGTGAGAGCGAAGGCAGAGGAGCCGGGCAGAGAGGCTTGGCAGGCATCCCGGGCTCCAAGCGTGGCTTTGGCGGGCCGCTGGACCCTGGCGGAGGAGGGAGCGGGAGCTGCCTCCGAAGTGGGGTGCGGGCCCGTACCTGACCCTTTTCGAGTGGCTGGGGGGGGGGCGTGATATCACCTCTAAACTGTCTCCTGCTATGTTTGGCAAAGGCTGGCTGGCAAAAGCTTAGTTGTGATGTGGTGACAATGAAGAGGACCCCCCCCATCCCCCCCCCCCGTGCGCGCACAGCCCGGAGCCCCACAGCCATCCCAGCCGGGCAGCCCCGGGACCACGGGGCGGGGATGGGGGGATCGCAGGAGGAGTGCACTCGGTGGAACCGCTCAGGCCGGCCCTGCCCAGGCTCCTCCCCTCCGCGGGCCGCTGCGCCGCCGGGGAGTCTTTCCCAGGAAACGAAAGTGAAATTGACCCGGGGCCATCTTGCGGGGCGCGGGGCGAGCTGCGGAGCGGAGGGAGCGGGGCGCGAACCTGAGCTGCGTCCCAGGAAGGCGAGCCATGCCTCGGGGGCGCGGTGGACCCGCGGCCGGTAAGCCGCCCAGCCCGCCGGGGAGGGACCCCCCCCCCGGGGTGCCGGGGTGCCGTCGCGGCTCTGGGGGGTTTGTGTCCAGTGAGTTCCAGTTAGCGGGCAGTGCCAGGCGTGTGCCGGTGACAAGACACGGAGGGACCGCGCACCTGCATCTCTGCCTGGGTCCTGTAGTCCCACTTCAACAACTTTCATTACTTCTAGTGGCCTTCTCTTTGCACCCTTACACTTCTTGGGAAAAGAAAAAGGACCCGCCGGAGGAAGTCCTCTTAGAGCGGGAGGAAGTCCTCTTAGAGCCGGTCACTTACTCTGGAGCTCACTGTGGGGAGGGAGGGGCGCACCGAGGAGCCAGGTGGGGAGTGCTGCCTTCAGTAGTTAGCTCAGAAAGTGCTGTTCAGAATCAGTTCTGTGCCAGCTGCTGGGAGAAGTGACAGGAGCTAGGTCCTTGTCGGCCAGGAGCTAGAGCAGCAGCCTTCACTGATTCCCAGGCTTGGGAAGGCTGGGAGTGGGGAGTCTGGTGTAATTCTGGGGGTACCTGAGATGGTGAATTGCCCTTCAGATACACTGCAGTTAGTTAACCCAAAAGCCATAAAAGTAAGCGGTGAAACTTGCTGACTGGGAGGGGTTTGAGGAGAGGAATTGGATGTGGGGTGTCAGCAGAAGAAAGTGGAAATTGAAAGACTTATGAGGAAAGGGGCAGAGCTGTGAGGGTCACGGGACAGCTGTCCCTTGGCATGGAGATGGGGAGAACTCCTCCAGGAGACACTGCCCTCGCTGAAGCAGGAGGTGATGAGGGGCTGTGTCCATTCCGGAGACAGGGTGTGGCAACAGCATGGTTAGCTGGGGAGACACGCAGGGGAGGGGAGCGCGAAGGTGATTGGGGTCTCTAGCCTTGATGTAACCCGGGAGGGTCAGGAAGCCACTCTCTGGAGGAGAGCAGGAGAAAGCGATTTTGAGGGACATGGTTAACTGAGGATATGCGACGTTAGAGAGAATGACAGGAAGGGGGAGTGGAGCCTGAGGAGTTAGAAATTCAGATATTCAGCTGAGCATGCGGGCGCACACCTTTGATCCCAGCACTGGGGAGGCAGTGGTAGGAGGATTAATGTAAGTTCAAGGCCAGCCTGAGACTACATAGTGAATTCCAGGTCACCCTGGGCTAGAGTGAGACCTTACCTAAAAAAAAAAAAAAGGCTTGGAGAGGTGATTTAGCGGTTAAGATGCTTGCTTGCTGGCAAAGCCAGAGGACCCAGGTTCAATTCCCCAGTACCCACATAAAGCCAAATACACAAGATAAGGCATAAGGCATGCATCTGGAGTTCGTTTGTCATGGCTAGAGGCTCTGATGTGCTAATTCTCTTTGTATATCTCTCTCTCTCTCTCTCTCTCTCAAATAAATAAAATTAAAAAAAAAAGGAAGCCAGGCATGGTGGCGCACGCCTTTTATGCCAGCACTTGGGAGGCAGAGGTAGGATGATTGCCCTAAGTTTGAGGCCACCCTGAGACTACATAGTAAATTCCTGGTCAGAGTGAGACCCTACTTTGAAAACCCAAAAACAAAACAAATTTTAAAAACACAAGAAAAATAAAGTCAGATCTTCAGCTTTGGTACAAAGTGAGCTGTTGGAGAGCTAGAGAGATGGCTTAGCAGTTAAGATGCTTGCCTGTAAAGCCTAAGGACCCATGTTCAACTCTCCAGATCCCACCTAAGCCAAAGGCACAGAGGTGAGGCAGGCACAAGGTCGCACATGCCCAGTAGGTGGCGCAAGTGTGTGGAGTTTGATTTCAGTGGCATGCCAATTCTCTCTCCTCTCTCTCTTGCTCATTTGCTCTCTCTCTAAAAAGAAGAAAGAAAGAGAGAGAGAGAGAGAGAGTAAGGAAGAAAGAGGCTGTTGGAGACAGGATGCTTGAGGGGCAGACCCTGGGCACGTGGTGGTGCCTATAACCCCAGCATCACTCAGGTTGCTGTGGTAGGAAGATCACAAACTTAAAATCAGCCTGGCATCAATAGAGAGCTCCAAGTCTGCCCCAGTTACATGAGTCCCTATCTCAAAAAAAAAAAAGTATATGTACGTATTTTAATTTGAAGAAAGGGATAATGGGGTGAAAAGGAGATCAAACCAGGGGAGCCATGCCTAAAGAATGCAGGATGCAGTCCTCAGGCAAACCCCTGAAGCTAATGGCATATGCAAGTGAACTCCAGACGCATGCGCCACCTTGTGCATCTGGCTTTATGTGGGTACTGGGGAATCAAACCTGGGTTCTTAGGCTTTGCAGGCAAGTACCTTAACTGATAAGTCATCTCTCTAGCCCTGTAATATTCTTTATTTTTTAATTTTATTTATTTATTTATTTGAGAGCAAGAGAGAAAGAGGCAGAAAGACAGAAAGAGAGAGAGAGAATCGGTGTGCCAGGGCCTCCAGGCATTGCAAAATGAACTTCAGATGCATGCATCACCTTGTGCATCCGTCTTATGTGGGTCTTGGGGAATCGAACTGAGGTCCTTTGGCTTTGCAGGCAAACGCCTTAACCGCTAAGCCATCTCTCCAGCCCCTCTAACATCCTTTTGTAGGGAAGAATTAAGGCATTGGATAGGCAGCACTGAACATCTGAACCTACGTGTCTTGCCTCCTGCTCCCTTTGTGTCCCCCACCTATGGCTTCCTAAGAAGTATCTAGGAGTTCGCTTAGTCACCCTAGCTAGGACATGCATAGGCCCATGGCTCCGTCACTTTCTCAGCCCATTAGGAATCAGGAGAAGCTGCCCCAAGCCGGGGGGGGGGGGGGGAGGTACTGTACAGGCCCACAGTGCAACTCTAATTCACATTCTCTCCTATGTCTTACTCCGCAGGGGTGTTCCCTCACCAAACACAGCCCCACCTGCACCAAGGCTATGAGGCCAGACAGCCCAGACAGCCCCAGCCACACTGGCCTGGGTCTTACCCCAATAGTTTCCAGCTCCAGCAAATAGAATTTCTCAAGGGGCAGCTCCCAGAAGTGCCCCTAATTGGTAGGCAGACCCAGTCACTGCCTCCATTCCTCCCAGGACTCTGGCCAAGGTTCCTAGGACCGCCTGTCCAAATCCAGCAAGTAGACACCAGGAGTGTGCCTGTCAGAAGTCAGGGGCCCCAGACAGCACCCCTGCCACCCTTGCCACCCAGCAGAGGTCAGCCATGGAAAGGTTGTGACCGACTTTGCTCCCGCCTCCAGATTCTGAGCCTTAGTCAGGATCTCGAGCAGAGGGTCCTAGCCCGCTTGGAGGAGCTCGGAGAGGGCAAGGCCACCACAGCTCAGGTACTGGCCACGCAGCTCAGGGCCCCGAAGAAAGACGTCAATCGTGTTCTGTACTCCCTGGCCAAAAAGGGGAAGCTGCGTAAAGGGGCAGAAACACCCCCTCTGTGGAGCCTTGCAGAGTCAGGTCAGGCCCAGAACCACGCACCTACAGCCGAGAGTCCAGAGGGCCAGGAAGCCCCGGCCGCAGAGCCCAGCTTGGAAAGTGAAGACGGGGACCCCGCCTCTGATGCGCAAGACCCCCCTGAGCCTCTGGACATGGCTGAGATCAAAGAGAAGATCTGTGACTACCTGTTCAACGTGTCCGACACCTCCGCCCTGAACCTGGCCAAGAACATCGGCCTCACCAAGGCCCGAGACGTCACTGCGCTGCTGATGGACTTGGAGAGACAGGGGGATGTCTGTCGGCAAGGGGCAGCCCCTCCCCTGTGGTGCCTGACCGACAAGAAGCGGGAGAGGCTGCAGGTCAGGAGGACCGTGCACAGTGCTCCCGCAGCCTCCCCAGCCGCTGTCCCCGAGGCCACAAGAAGCACAGCCCTGTCCACCTGCCACCCGTCCCTGCCAGGTGCCTCGAACAGCACGGCGGCCCCCAGGAGAGCGGAGAATGGACGGGAACCCGTGACGAAGCCGGAAAGCAGGCAGGAGGCCAGGCCGGGACCAGTGAGATCGAGGCCGCCCGTTTACCACAACGGCCCCTCCAGAGCAGGGTATGTTGACTTTGAAAACGGCCAGTGGGCCTCAGACGACATCCCAGATGACTTGAATAGTATTCGCACGGCACCAGGTGAGTTTCGAGCCATCATGGAGATGCCCTCCTTCTACAGCCAGGGCTTGCCACGGTGCACACCCTACAAGAAACTGACTGAGTGCCAGTTGAAGAACCCCGTCAGCGGGCTGTTAGAGTATGCTCAGTTCGCTAGTCAGACCTGTGAGTTCAACCTGATAGAGCAGAGCGGACCGCCCCATGAACCTCGGTAAGACCACCCAGGAACCACGCCTAGGCTTGGGGTCAGGCCCTCTCGCTCCGGCAGCCTCAGCTGACTTAGAAGCAGAACTGGTGGTGACCCCCTTGTCTGTCTTCTTTTCCTGCTTTTTTTTGGCTAAATCATCCCTGATTGGCCCTTTCTCCTCATGTTGGACAGGGCTGATAGACCTTGGGTAGCCAGAGTCTTGGCTGAGCAAGGGGAGGCTGGCTCTGCTCTGTTGGCTGAAATGAAGTTGCTTTAGCAATAATTAGCTCTCAAATGGTGACCCACACCTTTAATCCCAGCACCTCGGATGCTGAGGAAGGAGGATTGCTGTGAGTTTGAGGCTATCCTGGGCTACAGAGTGAGTGCCAGGTCAGCCTGGGCTAGAGACCCTGCTGAAAGAAAGAAAGAAAAAAGGGGATGGAGAGATGGCTTAGCAGTTAAGCGCTTGCCTGTGAAGCCTAAGGACTCATGTTCAACTCTCCAGGTCCCACATAAGCCAGACACACAGTGACACAAGCACACAAGGTCGCACGCACACACATCTGGAGTTCAATTGCAGTAGCTGGAGGCCATGGTGTGCCAATTCTCTCTCTCTCTCTCTCTCTCTCTCAACCCCTTGCTGTTTTCACATTAAAACAAAACAAAACAAAACAAAACAAAACAAAACAAAACAAAAAAACCAGGGCTGGAGAGATGGCTTAACACTTAAGGCACTTGCCTTGGAAGCCTAAGGACCCATGTCCGACTCTCCAGATCCCACGTAAGCCAGATGCACAAAGGTGAGGCAAGCGCAAGGTTGCACATGCCCACTAGGTGGCGAAAGCATCTGGGGTTTGATTTCAGTGGCTGAGGCCCTGGCATGCCAATTCTCTCTCTCTCTCTCTCTCTCTCGCTTAAAAAAAAAATCCAGTCTCTTGGGCTTGCCTCAAAAAAAGAAAAGAAAGAGACAGAAAGGGAGGGAGGGGAAGAGAGAGGGTGTCTCTCATACATCCCATCACATCTGCCCGCTAAGCTCCCTAGACAGGTGTAGGGACAGCTGGTCTGGGGTGGCTTGCGCTCAAGGAGGCGTGCTCCCCACCTCGGGCTCAGGTGGGAGGGGACAGGTGCTCTTCCTAATTCCATTTGCCTCCTCCGCACAGTTAGGTAAGCTAGCTCTTACGGCTACTCCTGAACCAGGAAGTCAGAGGTTCTGTCCCTCCGCAGCCAGCCAGCCAGGCCTTGACTCTAGGAAGAGAAGTGGGCGCAGACAGGAGCCGGGGAGTGCCTCTCCGGAAACCGAGAAGGCCGAGTGGCCGCAAGCTGCAGCTGGAGAGGAACAGTGAGGACAGGCAGAACGCCACCGACTGTTGTCGTCACCTGTCACTTAGTGACAGGGACACTGCCTGAGAAATGCCCTGTTGGGCAGTTCGGCCGCTGTACATGTATCATCGAGTGCACTTACAGCAGCGTCATAAGGCAGTGGCATCTGACTGTCCATATGACCCATCGCGGGGCCACATGTCACTAAAACACCGCTACGTGGCGCATAGAGGTATTTGTCCAGGCTGTTTCCAGGGCTAAGGATTCTCGGCTGGGCCCTTATTTCTTCTCTCACACTTTAAAAAAAAAAAAAAAACTTTTTATTCATTTATCTGCAAACAGAGAGAGACAGAGAGGAGAGAGACAAAGAGAATGGGTGCACCAGGGCCTCCAGCCACTGCAAACAGACTCCAAACACATGTGCCACCCTGTGCATCTGGCTTATGTGGATCCTGGGGAATCAAACCTGGGTCATCAGGCTTTGCAGGCAAGCATCTTAACCACTGAGCCATCTCCCCCCCCCCCACCCATTCTCTCAGACTATTGTTGGCATCTTCTCCTACCATTATACTTCCTCGGAGTTGGGGGAAAGCCACCAACTTTGCTGTTAATCCTTCTTTGTCACTTCAGCCATAAGAATCATTGGTGCCACCAGATGTGGTGGCGCTTGCTCGTCATCCTAGCTCTCAGGAGACTGAGGCTTGAGATCAAGAGTTCAAGGCCACCCTGGCTACATTGCAAGTTCCAGGCCAGCTTGGGCTCCCTAAGAAGACTCTGTCTTCAGAAAAGAAAAGATAGAAAAACATTAGTGCTGTCTGTGTTCAGGTGTTTCTGAAAACCCAGGAAGTAAGAAATGCGACCCCTTTTCCTAGATGACATGAGTCCCGCTGGAGTAAAGAAGTGAACGCAGCCGGAAGCTTGAGCTTGGGAGGCTGAGGCGCAGGCCTGGGGCTAGAACAAACGCATTTTGGTTTTCCGCATGAGAAAGGCAACTTCTTTCCTCTTAGACTCAGGACAAACAGGGAACTGTATAGCATGACTCAAAGCAAACCATGATAGTGTTGGATCTTTTTAAAAAATATTTTATTTATTTACTTATTTGAGAAACAGAGAGAGAAAAAGAGAGAGGCAGATAGAGAGAATGGACGCGCCAGGACCTCTAGCCACTGCAGACAAACTCCAGACACATGTGTCACCTTGTGCATCTGGCTTCACATGGGTACTGGGGAATAGAATCTGGGTCCTTTGGCTTTGCAGGCAAGAGCCTTTAACCGCTGAGCCATCTCTCCAGCCCGAGTGCTGGGTCTTTATAGTGATGTAGAGATGCCCCATCCCCATCCCCACCAAAGCAACAGACTCGGGACGGCCCCATGCCCTTTCCTCACTCACCCCTGCAGGCCCTTTGTCGGGCCTCTCATCGGCTCCCCTGCTTGCCCCCCTCCACTGAGTGAGTGGCCCCGCCCTGGCTCGGTGTCAGATGCTGCAGGTCCTGGGGAGGATGAGCCTTTGCTGTCTCCCTGGGGCCTTCCTGGAGGAGGCCAGTCCATACGGTTGCTTTAGGTGAATCCCTGTGGGTCGTTAACAAGACTGTGGTGACCTTTGCCCTTCACTTTTTTTTTTTTTTTTTTTTTTTGGTTTTTCGAGGTAGGGTCTCACTCTAGCTCAGGCTGACCTGGAGTTCACTATGGAGTCTCAGGGTGGCCTCGAACTCACGGCGATCCTCCTACCTCTGCCTCCCGAGTGCTGGGATTAAAGGAGTGCGCCACCACGCCCGGCTTGCCCTTCACTTTTTACACACTTCCTCTTCTTTCACTGTTAAGAAACAGTGAGGGGGCCGGAGAGATGGCTTAGCGGTTAAGGCGCTTGCCTGCAAAGCCAAAGGACCCAGGTTCAATTCCCCAGGACCCACATAAGCCAGATGCACAAGGTGGCACATGAATCTGGAATTGGTTTGCAGTGTCTGGAGGCCCTGGTGTGCTCTCTCTCTTTCTCTCTCTCTCAAATAAAAAAATAAAACTGAAAAAAAAAAAAAGAAAGGAACAGTGAGAAACTAGTATTTCTGCAACCCCAGTACTTGGGAGGCAGAGGCCAGCCTGGGCTACAGAGCAAGACCCTATCTCAGATAAAAAAAAAAAAAAATCGGTGGTGAGAGGACTCCCCGATGGGGAGTAGGCCTCCCATCACCCACCTGGGCCTGGGCTGAGCAGTAGGAGAATCACTGGTGACTTAGTTTACAGAAGAACAGGCCAAGTCTACAGAGGGACAGTTCCTCGGCCCACTGTCCACCTCTGTCCATGGGGCGGAACATTCTGGGCTGCAGACCTCTTTGGCGAGAGCAGAGGGAACGGCCCAGCTTGGTGCTCACACATCTAAACGCTTTCCACCAAGATTTAAATTCCAGGTTGTCATCAGCGGCCGAGAGTTTCCGCCAGCCGAAGCCGGCAGCAAGAAAGTGGCAAAGCAGGACGCCGCCATGAAAGCGATGACCATCCTGCTTCGGGAAGCCAGAGCCAAGGACAGCGGGAAGCCCGAAGAATCACCCCTGTGTCCCCTGGAGGACTCAGACAAGGTAGGCGTCTTGCCCAGAGCAAGGACGTCACCTGGACGTCGGTGCGCGTCCAGCCCAGACAGCAGACGCTCTCGGAGGCAGCCGCCCGCCCCACAGTGCACCCGCCCTCCTCTCACAGCCAGAACCCCTCTTCCTCTGTCAGGCCGCCCCAATTTGCAGATTGTCAGTCCGGGAAGAGACCTGAGGGACCCTGGGGTCCACTCTCCTCTCTCAGAACCTAACTCACCTCTTCGGCAGTCTCCAACCGACTCCTTTCTTTTGGAAGTCCAGCACCTAACACGTTGGTGTCCAAAAGAAACTCTCAGCTGGCCGTGGTGGCTCACGCCAGCGATCCCAGCAGCCCTTGGGAAACTGGGACAGGAGAGTCACTCATGTATTCAAGGCCAGCCTAAGTTTCAGGTCAGCCTGGGCTACAGAGTGAGACCCCCATATCGAAAAAGAGAGAGAGAGAGAGAGAGAGAGCTGAAGATTGATCCCACCCCCTCTGCTTGGTGGGCTGATCACAGGGTTGCCCTCATTGAAGGTTTCGTCTTGTGTTTTTCTTGTCCTTCTCTCCAGACAGCAGAGTCCCAGCCCCCCACCTCGTCTGCAACGTCCCTATTCTCTGGGAAGAGCCCTGTTACCACGCTGCTGGAATGCATGCACAAACTGGGGAACTCCTGTGAGTTCCGACTGCTCTCCAAAGAAGGCCCTGCCCATGACCCCAAGTAGGTCCCGTGGATCGTGTCCCCGTGGAGGTTTTCCTAAAGAGCCACAGAGACCTACCTCCCCCACCTCTTGCCCCCGCAAGGTTGAGAGATCCTTTCTCTGTTCGGTTTCTCCTGTGTCCCTTGGGGAGGGGCCTCTGCAGCCTGGTGAGGATCCGATTCTCTGTCGGTTCTCCTGTGTCCCTTGGGGAGGGGCCTCTGCAGCCTGGTTGCTGCTGTGAAGTGGAGAACCTGGGGTTAGGAGTGTGAAGTGGAGAACCTGGGGTTAGGAGTGTGAAGTGGAGAACCTGGGGTTAGGAGTGTGAAGTGGAGAACCTGGGGTTAGGAGTGTGAAGTGGAGAACCTGGGGTTAGGAGTGTGAAGTGGAGAACCTGGGGTTAGGAGTGTGAAGTGGAGAACCTGGGGTTAGGAGTGTGAAGTGGAGAACCTGGGGTTAGGAGTGTGAAGTGGAGAACCTGGGGTTAGGAGTCTGAAGGGACTGTGCCCGAGGCAGAGTCACCACCTGGTGGTCACCGCTGGGACCGAGAGGTGGAGGACCCTGGCATGCCTTAGCAGCTCCTGCTTGAGAGTCTTTATACCTCAAGAGAAGGCTTCCTGGAGAGGGCGAGACTGTTGATCTTGCATGATGAGGACTTAAACAGGTCAGAAGAGACTGGGAGATTTCCCGGTTTCCCCTCTCAGGACCTCTCTTAGCTTGGAAGGGTTTCTATGGTTTTTGTTTTCTTTTGTTTTTGTTTTTTTCAAGGTAGGGTCTCACTCTAGCCCAGGCTGACCTACAACTCACTTTGCAGTGTCAGGCTGGCCTCGAACTCACAGAGATCCAACTACCTCTGTCTCCTGAGTACTGGGATTAAAGATGTGCTCCACCACACCCGGCTTACTTTTCTGCTTTTTATTGTTGTTGTTTTTTGTTTGTTAGTTTTTTTGAGGTAGGGTTTCACTCTATCCCAGGCTGACCTAAAATTCACCATGTAGTCTCAGGGTGACCTTGAACTCATGGTGATTCTCTCTTACCTCTGCCTCCCAAGTGCTGGAATTAAAGGAATATGCCACCACATCTGGCTGCTTTTCTGCTTTTTGTCTTGTTTTTACTCTCTCTTAAAATAAATCTTTCATAATAAAAAAAAAAGAAGGACCAGAGAGATGGCTTAGCAGTTGAGGCACTTGCCTGCGAAGCCTAAGGACCCATGTTTGACTCTCCAGATCCCACGTAAACCAGACACACAAAGGTGAGGCAAGCGCAAGGTCACACATGCCCACTAGGTGGTGTAAGCATCTGGAGTTCGATTATAGTGGCTGAGGCCCTGGCATGCCAATTCTCTCTCTCTCTCTCTCTCTCTTAAAAAAAAAAACATTTAAAAAAACAGACACTGGGTACAGGAGGTAGGCGGGAGCACTGACTGTTCAAGGCCACAGTAACTGCACAGAAGTGATGTGTTCAAGAAGTAACAAGTGGTGAAAGATGACAGCCGAATAAAGGCGAGGCGGGTCTCCACGTCAACCACTGTGGTCCTCCCTTTATCTCTAAGGTTCCAGTACTGCGTTGCGGTGGGAGCCCAAACCTTCCCCCCTGTGAGTGCCCCCAGCAAGAAGGTGGCGAAGCAGATGGCTGCGGAGGAAGCCATGAAGGCCCTGCACGAGGAGGCGGCCAGCACGGCTGATGACCAGGTGGGGAACCGTCCTGCTCAAAAATGGCAGGTCAGGCAGGAGAGATGGCTTAGCGGTTAAGGTGCTTACCTGTAAAGCCTAAGGGCCCAGGTTCGATTCCCCAGGACCCACATAAGCTACATGCACAAGGTGGCTGATGCATCTGGAGTTTGTTTGCAGTGGCTAGAGGCCCTGCCGCGCCCATTCTCTCTCTCAAATAAATAAGTAAATTATACAAATCTAAAAAAAAAAAAAAGTCAGGCGTGGTGGCTCACGCCTTTAATCCCAGCACTTGGGAGGCAGCAGTAGGAGGATCGCCATGAGTTCGAAGCCACCCTGAGACTGCATAGTGAATTCCAGGTCAGCCTGGGTTAGAGTGAGACCCTCCCTCAAAAAAACAACAACAACAACAAAAAGTTACAAGTCATCTTTAGCAGCCGGGCATGGTGGCACACGCCTTTAATCCCAGCACTCGGAAGGCGGAGGTAGGAGGATCGCCGTGAGTTCGAGGCCACCCTGAGACTCCATAGTGAATTCCAGGTCAGCCTGGGCCAGAGCGAGACCCTACCTCGGGGAAAAAGAAAAAAAAAAGACAAGTCATCTTTAGCAACTCGTGCAGATGAGAACTGTCCCCAAGGCCCTCTGAGTGCTGATGGTCGCTCTGGCTACTTTTCCCCCAGTCTGGAGAGGGGAACACGGACCTGCCTGATAACGTGGAGTCGGGGACGCCCAACCAGATCCGGAGGATTGGCGAGCTGGTCAGGTACCTGAACACCAACCCCGTGGGCGGCTTGCTGGAGTACGCGCGTTCCCATGGCTTCGCGGCGGAGTTCAAGTTGGTGGACCAGTCCGGACCTCCTCATGAGCCCAAGTGAGTGTCTCGGCCCTGGCATGTGTCACCCCTGAGGGTGGCCTGTACCCGAGGAAGGCAACGATGTACGCGAATGATGACTGACCGGAGGGGCGAGTTGTGGAAAGAAGTCTAGCTCAGCCTCTTCTTTTTTTTAAGACATTAATCACTGTCCCAGTAAGCATGATTCTTTTACATTTCATCAGCTTAATTTTTTTTTTTTTTTTTGGTTTTTCGAGGTAGGGTCTCACTCTAGCCCAGGCTGACCTGGAATTCACTATAGAGACTCAGGGTGGCCTTGAACTCACGGCGATCCTCCTATCTCTGCCTCCCGAGTGCTGGGATTAAAGGTGTGCGCCACCACGCCCGGCTTCTTCAGCTTAATTTTAATTTCTGAAGGAATACGTACACACATACAAGATCATTCAGACATTTTGAAAAAGTATACAAGGAAAAGTCATTTCTGTCCCAGGTATCAGTTTCTCTCCCCAGAGTTACACACTATTACCTCAAGTCCTTCTAGAAATTTCTGTGCATAACTAGCACATTTTTCCTTTTTTTAAAAAAACAAAAATGAGCATATACCATAGTGTGTCCTTTTGTTGTTGTTGTTACTTATGTTTTTATTTTCAGGCAAGGTAAGTTGTCCAGGCTGGTCTTGAACTCACTCTAGTCCTGGCAGGCCTTGAACTTGAGATTCCCCCATCTCACCCTCCCAAGTAGCTGGAATTACAGGCCTGCACCACCAGGTTTGGCTTACAGTTTCTTTACTTACCAGTCTGTCTCGGCATTTTAAATCAGCATAGTCTCTTCCGTACAGGCGCTTGTAACTTTTTATTTCTTTATTTATCTTTACTTTTCATTGACAACCTCCAGACACATACACAGTGTATCCTGATCATAATCCCCTCCTCCACTCTCCTAGCTGTCTCCACTGAACCCCTTCTTTTCAACTAGTCCCTCTTCTGTTTTGATGCCATTGTTTTCCTCCCCCAAAATACAGGTCTTGTATGGGTGGCAACAGCCACTGTGAGGTTATGAATGCAACGGCCCCTTTGTGTCTGGAATACAGCGTTCCAACACACTCTTAACCATCCTTTAGCTGGTACATTCTTTGTTGTTGTTATTGTTGTTTATTTATTGACCACTTCCATAAATACAGACAATATACCAAGATCATAATCCCCTCCCACCACCTTCCCCTACCCTCACCCCCCCCCCCCAGTGAATCCCTCCTTCTTTCCAGCCAGTCTCTCTGCCACTGTGAGGCCATCATGTTTTCCCTCCTATCATGCAGATCTTATACAGGTAGCATCGGCCACTGCGAGGTCATGAGTACCAAGGCCACTGTGTGTCTGGGTGACAGCATCGTGAGCACTCCTCCCCTTCCGTTGGCTCTTGCCTTCCTTTCTGCCACCTCTTCTGCAATCGTCCCTGAGCCTTGGGGGTGGAGGGGCTGGGCATGGTGACGCATGCCTGTAATCCCAGCACTCAGGAAGCAGAGGTAGGAGGATCGCTGTGAGTTCGAGGTCAGCCTGAGACTCCATACTGACTTCCAGGTCAGCTTGGGCAAGAATAAGACCCCACCATAAGTAAATAAACAAAACATTAGCCCTTGATCAGAATGACCCAGATGAGAGCCCTTCCTTCCCACCGTCCCCCTGTGGCAGATGCTTTGCTTTGCTTTGCTTTGCATGGAGAGAAACAGCTTCCTCCAGCCACTCTTCTTTGAATTTTTATTTATCTATTTGCAAGGGTGGGGGAGGGCTAAGCTTCACGGCGGCAGTGAAGGCATGGCATGAGCAGAGGCTGGACATCACCTCCGCCACAGCAGCAGGAGGGTGAGGCGAGTTCTGAAAGGGGAAGCTGGCCATAACGAACATACCCCTCTCCCGTACCCCCCATCTTCTGAGGACCCTCCTCTTTCAAGGTAGTCCTTTCTCCGTTTTGTTTTGGTTTTTTAATATTCACTTATTTATTTACTTGCAAGCAGAGAGAGACAGAAGAGAGACAAACAGAGAGAGAATGGGCACATCCGGGCCTCTAGCCATTGCAAACAAACTCCAGACGTGTATGCCACTTTCTGTATCTGGCTTTACTTTAAAATATATATATATATTTATTTATTTATTTGAAAGAGAGAGAGAGGAAGAGGCAGAAAGAGAGAATGGGTGCTCTAGGGCCTCCAGCCACTGCAGGCAAACTCCAGACATGTGCTCCCCCTTGTGCATCTGGCTAACATGGGTCCTGGGGAATCGAGCTGGCGTCCTTTGGCTTTGCAGGCAATCGCCTTAACCATTCAGCCATTTCCTCAGCCCTGGCTTTACTTCTTTACGTGGGTCTGGGGAATCAAACATGGGTGGTTAGGCTTTGCAGGCAAGTGCCTTAACTGCTGAATCATCTCTCTGTCTCTGAAATAAATCAATAAAAATAAAATATTTTTAAAAATTGATGGGCTTAGAACCATGCTGGTCTTGTGGGGTACCACTGTGGGTTCATGAACATATCAGTCCATCTCTGTTGGGAAGATAGCACCCTAATGTGTGCCTGCATACCCTTGTAGCTCTTATACTCTTTCCTCTCACTCTTTGGCAATAATCACTCTTCACCTTATTTATTTATTTTTAAGCTTTACCTTAAATAATAGGGTCTTAATTTTCACCTTTCTAAATTATTCTTTGTTTAAATATTTTCTTTATTTAGGAGAGGGGCAGTCAGATAGAGAAATAATGAGCACACCAGGGCCTCCAGCCACTGCAAATTAACTCCAGACACATGCACCACCTTGTGCAGTTGGCTTACATGGATCCTGGGGAATTGAACCTGGGTCCTTTGGCTTTGTAGGCAAGCACCTTAACCACTAAGCCATCTCTCCCACCCCCACTTTATTTACTTATTTATTTATTTATTTTTGGTTTTTCAAGGTAGGGCCTCGTTGTAGCCCAGAGCTGACCTGGAATTCACTATGTAGTCTCAGGGTGGCCTCGAACTCATGGCAATCCTCCTACCTCTGCTTCCCGAGTGCTGGGATTAAAGGCATGCACTACCACACTCGGCCCACTTTATTTTTTGAGACAAGGTCTCTTGCTGAACCTGGAGCTCAAGGTTAGGCTAGACTAGCTGGCCAGCAAACCCCAGGGATTTGCCTGTCTGCACCCCCCCATACTGGGAGTTCAGGTGCATACTACCACACCCAGCTTCTCCGTGGGTGCTGGGGTCATCATCCAGTCCTCACATTGGGTGCCAGGCACCTTGTCCACCCAGAATCTCCCTGGCTTCTCCCAGCCCTCTCGTGTGAGCCGCCTTCTTCACGTGAATTTTGCCGGGCCCTTTCTTTGTCATATCTAGGTGACCCTGACTGACTTCTTGATTTTCATCGTCTAAGTGCCTGAAAGTGCTAATGTGTGTCTATGAGCCCCGATCTTCTCAGAGCTGCAGATTCCTGCGCCCAGTGACTCACTGGTCACTTCTGCTCAGATAGGCACCTCTACATGACTTTTCCTGAGCAAGTTCCTCCTCGATCCCTTTTCCCCTCAAGTCTTTCCTCACTCAGTAAACAACACTGTCATCTGTGTGGTATGTGATAGGTAGGGGAACGCCTGCGTGGGCTGTGTGTGCGTGTAGAGGCCAGAGAAAAGCCTCAGGTTCTTTAAATTTCCTTGAGATGGGATCTCTTCCTGGACCCCGAGCTGTCAGCATGCTCCTGCAATTCTCCAGTCTCTGCCCACCCTCCCTTCTCACCCTTCGCCCCCTCCTTCCCCCCATGCACGGACTGGGGTTACAGATGTGCGTGACCACACCCACTTTTCACGTGGATTCTGGCGAATCAAGCCTGGCGGCCTCCAGCCCAGGGAGCGCTCCTGCTAAAGTCGCAAGCTCTCACCGCTGAGCCACGTCCCCGGCCCCTGATTAGTATTTTTTTTTTTATTGTATCTGGCCAGACACGGTGGCACACACCTTTAGTTCCAGCACTTGGGAGGCTGAAACAGGAGGACACTGTGAGGTCCGAGGCCAGCCCGTGTTGAAGTGAGACCCTGCCTCAAAAGAAAACAAGCAAAAACTGCATCTGTACTGAGCACATACAGATATTCATTTCTTGTCATTATTCTCTGAACCATAACAAGCTAACGACCTCTTTACACAGCAGGCAGGAGCCTTAACTGCTAAGCCATCTCTCCAGCCCCCTTGATAATTTTAAATGGATGGGGTGCCGTTGGCCCCTTTTCCCAGCATTTTTCTGCTGAACTGTCTCTTACCTTGAGAGAACCATTTTGAGCCTTCGCCTCAGATTTCCAGCCAAACCCCTGCTCCCTGCTCTAAACTGATGTCCTTCATTTTCCTACTTCAGAAGCAAGAAGTACCTTTATCCTCCCATAACCGAGACACCGCCTCCCTCCGCACCTTGAATCTACTGGGAAGTATGAAAGAAGCATGCTTCCCCCCATCCCGGGGTCCCCCGCCCCCCAACACTCTTCTTCCCTCACCTCCCTTCTCATCACCTCCTCCTCCTGCTGCCTCTCTTAAGTCATTGTCCTATCTATCCTCAAGAGACCCTAATTCCTTCCCAGTTCCACTCATTTCTCCAAAAACCTGTCTGTAGCTCCGGTTGCATTTCCTTAACTCCCTCTGCAAAAATGCCTAATCATTGGCCACATGTGGCTACTGGGCACTTGAAACCTGTCTAGGGTGACTCTGGGACTGAATCGTGACATTTAATTTTAGCGCACTCAAGTTGAGTAGCTCCACGTGGCTTCCGTAGTAGAAAGCAAGTCTCTAAAGGCAGCTACCGCATAATTAACACGCGTAAGCCCCCCCCCCCGCCCTCCCCGCGTGGATGGGGTACCTCATGCACATATAAAAGCGTGCAGGGGCCCTGTGTGCGGGGGGGCTGCCTGTCTTCATCCCACCTCTCGTCCCAAAAGGTTCGTGTACCAGGCGAAGGTTGGGGGCCGCTGGTTCCCGGCCGTGTGTGCGCACAGCAAGAAGCAAGGCAAGCAGGAGGCGGCGGACGCGGCCCTCCGCGTGCTGATTGGGGAGAGCGAGAAGGCAGAGCGCGTGGGCTTCGCAGAGGTAACCCCAGTGACAGGGGCCGCCCTCAGAAGAACTATGCTCCTCCTCTCCAGGGCCCCAGACGCACAGCCAAAGACAGTTAAGACGCCTGCTTCTCGTGCTACTTGTTTTTTGTTTTGGCGGGAGGCTCTGCTCGCTCCTCTTCTGGGTCGGTTGCTGTTTCTCTTAACCATCCCGACGCTCCGTAGAGCCCGTGACCGGGATGCCAGATAGGAGACAGGAAAAGAGATGGCTTCTAGGTCAAGCAGAAGCGATCCCCCTGCCCGCTGTGACCTGTGGTGGATCCAGGCCGGGCTGTGGCGTCCTGACACGCCTCTGTCCCCACAGCTTCCCCTAACCGGCAGCACATTCCACGACCAGATAGCCATGCTGAGCCACCGGTGTTTCAACACCCTCACCAATAGCTTCCAGCCCTCCCTGCTTGGCCGCAAGATCCTGGCTGCTATCATCATGAAGAAAAACTCTGACGACATGGGTGTCGTCGTCAGCTTGGGGACAGGTGAGTGAGTGCACCTGGAAGCCGGTCCTCCTCGCCGTCTTCCTGGAGTTCATGTGGACAAGTCCAAGGAGGCTTCACAGGCTCAGCACGCTGCCATGATGCTCAACATGTTTGGGAGTTTCGAGCAGCTCAAAGAAATTTTTTGTATTCTCTCGTGTTTTATTTATTTGAGAGGTAAAGAGGCAGATAGAGAGAGAATGAGTGGCACCAGGGCCTCCAGCCACTGCAGATGAACTCCAGATGTGTGTGGCACCCGTGCATCTGGCCTGCATGGGTCCTGGGGAATTGAACCTGGGTCCTTCGGCTTTTCAGGCACTTAACTGCTAAACTCTCTCTCCAGCCCCTCGATTTTATTTATTTATTTATTCATTTATTTATTTAAGAGAGAGGCAGAGGCCAAGAGAGAAAGCGAGGAAGAATGGGCACACCAGGGCCTCTAGCCACTGCAAACGAACTCCAGATGCATGCGCCCCCTTGTGCATTTGGCTTTTGTGGGTCCTGGGGAATTGAACTGGGTTCCTTTGGCTTTGCAGGCAAACTCCTTAACCACTAAGCCAACTATCCAGCTACCCAAATTTTTAGAAATATATTTTTTTATTTCTTATTTGCAAGGAGACAGAGAGAAAGAGAGTGTGTATGTGTGCATCATGGCCTCTTGCCACTGCAAATAGACTTCAGATGCATACACCACTTTGTGATTTGATCTGATGTGGGTACTGGGAATTAAACCTGGGCTGCTGAGCCATCTCTCCAGCCCAGCAGCAGCTCAGATTTTTATTTTATTTTATTTTATTTAGGGGAGTGAGAGAGAAAGAGGCGGGGGGGGGGGTTGAGAATGGGTGTACCAGGGCCTCTAGCCACTGTAAATGAACTCCAGACTCATATACTACCTTGTGGATCTGGCTTACATGGGTCCTGGGGAATTGAACCCGGGTCTTTAGGCCTTGCAGGCAAACACTTTAACCACTAAGCCATCTCTCCAGCCCTGGGCTTGTGGGTTAACTGCTCAACAGTAAACTCTGTACAAATATCCCAAAACCCCAAGAACATTAGCATCTGAAAACCCTGGCCTTCAGCATTTCAGGTAAGAGATATTCAGCCTGCATTTCATTTTAGCTATAGTTAGCTCAGATTTGGGATGAGATTTTGATTTCATTTGGTGGTGTTTCTTGTGTTTCGTTGGTTGGTTGGTTGGTTGGTTTTTCGAGGTAGAGTCTCACTCTGGCCCAGGCTGACCTGGAATTCACTATGTAGTCTCAGGGTGGCCTCGAACTCAGGGCGATCCTCCTACCTCTGCCTCCCTAGTGCTGGGATTAAAGGCATGCGCCACCTCGCCCAGCTGTTTTTTGTTTTTTCGAAACAGATATGGAGCCAAGAATCTGATAACTTGAAGACATGTCTGTCTTTAAGCCTTAAGAACTAACAGTCTTGGGCTGGGGAGATGGCCTAATAGTTAAAGTGCTTGCTTTAAAAACCTGCCAGCCTGCGTTCGATTTCCCCAGTACTCACATAAAGCCAGATGCAAAAAGCAGTGCATGTGTCTTGAGTTCGTGCGCACCAGCAAGAGGCCCTGGCATGCTCTTACACACTCACTCACACACACTGTCAGTCTTCTCTCTCCCTCCTTGAAAATTAATTAATTAATTAGTAATTTTAAAAAAAAGAGCTAAGAGTCTTCACCGCCTCGCCATTGTTTCCCGTGATTTCTCCACTGTCATTTGGTCGCTTCCCCAGGGAACCGCTGCGTGAAGGGAGATTCCCTCAGCCTGAAGGGCGAAACCTGTCAATGACTGCCACGCGGAAATCATCTCCCGGAGAGGCTTCATAAGGTGGGTGAGGAGGGCGCGGGCACCCCTGCCCTGCGCCCTGGCCCGTCTGCACACCTCCCTGACACCAGAGCAGCGTGTTTCTGACGTGACACAGCCCGGGCACCCTTCACCTTCATCCCGTGTGTCGAGCCTGCCATTTGGAAGCAGGCCCCTCCGTGATCGGGCCACATGCCACTACTCAACCGTTTCTGAGCTTTTCCTGCTAACAGTGCTCCATGCCCGAGTTTCAAAACACCCAGTGACTTCTGGATCCTCCTGGGCCTTGGAGATGACCTGCAAATGGCCACAGCACTCTCTCCTCTAGTGCTTTTCTTTCTTTCTTTGAGAGTGACAGAGAAAGAGACAGAGAGAGAGAGAGAGAGAGAGAGAGAATGGGCACGCCAGGGCCTCCAGCCACTGCAAACAAATTCCAGACGTGTGCACCCTCTTGTGCATCTGGCTAACGTGGGTCCTGGGGAATCGAGCCTCGAACCAGGGTCCTTACGCTTCACAGGCAAGCGCTTAACCGCTAAGCCATCTCCAGCCCCCTTTTCTTTAACTTATGAATGGAGAGAGTGAGAGGAGCAGCGCCTCCTGGGATCTTGAATCAATCTATTCTGCCCCAAAATCCCTGTGACTGCCCCCCAAGGGCCACCCTTTAGAAGACACTGACCGGCTCCCATGGAGAACCTCCTAACGCCTCCTCCGTTAAGGCTCGGCCTTGCCTGGGCTCAGACCAAGGCCTGGAGCCTGCCTTCCTGAGCCAGCCTTTCTCTGGGCAGGTTTCTGTACAGCGAGTTAATGAAGTACAACCCCCACACTGCCAAGAATAGCATCTTCGAGCCTGCCAGGGGCGGCGAGAAGCTCCAAATCAAAAAGAGCGTGTCCTTTCATCTCTACATCAGGTCCGTACCCTCCACTTGCACCAGCCCGGCCCTGCCAGGCTCCGGGGCGAGTTACATACCCTGGGGGGGGGGGGGGGAAGGCCGCGTCCCGCACTTGGCCCCAGGGAGCATCTCTGGCTTCGCCCATGTCGCGTTTCAAGCTTTAACAGACGCCCTGTTCGGCAGCACGGCGCCGTGTGGGGACGGCGCCCTCTTTGACAAGTCCTGCAGTGACCGCGCCGTGGAAAGCACAGACTCCCGCCACTACCCCGTCTTTGAGAACCCCAAGCAAGGCAAGCTCCGCACCAAGGTGGAGAACGGTGAGTGACAGGACAGGCGACCTCGCTTCTGTCCACGAACCGCCCTGCAAGACTGGCGAAGGGCTAGTGGGGGCCTGTGAGCCACAGGGCAGTGTTGACCTGAGAGGGAAGGTCTGGGTAGGGAGGTCCAGAGGAGGATCGGGTTCTGTGTGGAATTTGTCAGCCTGGGAGGGCTGGACAGTCTCCGGCATACAGGAGGTGACGTCCCCATCTGGAACTCAGGGGAGACAGCTTGGCAAGAAATAAAAATATGAGGGCTGGAGAGATTGCCTAGTGGTTAAGGTGCTTGTCTACAAAGCCTAAAGACCCAGGTTCGATTCCCCAGGGCCCACATAAACCAGATGTACAAGGTTGCACATGCATCTGGAGTTCATTTGAAGTAACTAGAGGCTCTAGCGTGCCCATTCTCTCTCTCTCAAATAAATAAAAATAAAATAGAAATGAAAATATGAGAGTCATGGGCTAGAGAGATGGCTTAGTGGTTAAGGTGTTTGCCTGCAAAGCCAAAAAAAACCGTGGTTCAATTCCCCAGGACCCACGTAGGCCAGATGCACAAGGGGGCGCGTGCGTCTGGAGTTCATTTGCAGTGACTAGAGGCCCTGGTATGCCCATTCTCTCTCTCCCTCTCTGTGCCTCTCTCTCTCTCTCTCTCTCTCAAATAAATAAATAAATATAAATATTTTTAAAAATTAAAAAATATGAGAGCCATCATGTGGATGTCCATGATCATGGGAGCAGATGAGGAGGGCTGCAAAAATGAAGTTGAAAGGTGCGATACTAAGAGCCTGCTCTCCTCCCCAGTCAGCCCCCGCGGCTGTGCCCCATCCGCCAGCGTCTTCTCTCCTGCCCTCTCATTGGTTCCTCGCTGTCTGCTCACGTCACTCCTGTCCCTTCACAGTTCAGTAGTCATCATATGGTCTCAAACACAAATCCAGGTCATGTCACTTCCCTGCCAAACACCCGAAAATGTAAACACAGCCACCATATGACCTGGGCTCCACTCCTAGGAGTTTACCCCAGAGGAAAACCAAAGGCATAACATGTGCCCACAAATGTGGGCACAGGCAGCCAAAGTGGAAATACCCCAGTTGTCCATCTCCCAGTGAATAGGTAAATACAGTGTGATGTATCCATACAATGGAATATTAGCTTCCAGAAAAAGGAATGAAATCATGCTGATAGATGTCACACCATGGACCTGGGAAACATGCTAAACTGAAGAAAGCCAATCACAAAAGAACATATGTCATTGGACTCCGTTCATATGAAGTGGCCAGACTAGACAAAACCGTGGAGGCGGAATGTGAACCAACAGTGGCCTGGTGGAGTGGGTGGCACCCGAGGGAATGGGGAGTGGCTTTGTAAGGTGGTTCAGTGCCCTGAAACAGACCATAGTGATGGAGGCACAAGCAGGAAAATGCTGAAAATCAGGAACTGTATCTTTAAGTGGGTGTGGTCTGGCCTATGAACTGCATCTCAGCAAGGCTGGATTTTTTAATTTTTTTTTTAATACAAATAAGGGCTGGAGAGATGGCTTAGCGGTTAAGCGCTTGCCTGTGAAGCCTAAGGACCCCGGTTCGAGGCTCAACTCCCCAGGACCCACGTTAGCCAGATGCACAAGGGGACGCATGCGTCTGGAGTTCGTTTGCAGTGGCTGGAGGCCCTGGCGCGCCCATTCTCTCTCCCTCTCTCTATCTGCCTCTTTCGCTCTCTGTCTGTCGCTCTCAAATAAATAAATAAAAAAATTAAAAAAAAATACAAATAATAGTTTAAATGTACTACGTTTGCATATGTTAACTCATTTAATCTAATAATACAGTGGGACATTCCCAGTTATTCTCGTTTTACAGATGAGAACACAAAGCACAGAGACATGTAGTACACCCCGTATAACCTAGAGTAACGAAGGGAGGCTGGCACTCATGGGGGCACACTGCCAAAAACGCCAGCTTAGTTCTGAGTGATTTCTTAGGATTTTTTTTAATATTGTATTTATTTATTTACTTATTTGAGAGAGAAAGAGAGCGAGAGAGAGAATGGGTGCGCCAGGGCCTCCAACCACTACAAACGAACTCCAGAAGCATGTGCCCCCTTGTACATCTGGCTTACATGGGTACTGGAGAATCAAACTGGGATCCTTTAGCTTTGCAGGCAAACACCTTAACCGCTAAGCCATCTCTCCAGCCCTTTTTTAACTTTTTTTATTGACAACTTCCATAATTATAGGCAAACCATGATAATTCCCTCCCCTCCCCCACTTTCCCCTTTAGAAATCCATTCTCCATCATCTCCCCTCCCCCTCTCAATTAGTCTCTCTTTTATTTTGATGTCATCATCTTTTCCACCTATTATGAGGCTCCTGTATAGGTTGTACCAGGCATTACAAGGTCATGGATATCCATGCCATTTTGTGTCTGGAAGACTGTATTTGTTTGTTGTTTTTTGTTTTGGTTTGGTTTTTGGTTTTTCAAGGTAGGGTTTCACTCTAGCCCAGACTGACCTGGAATTCACTATGTAGCCTCAGGGTGGCCTCGAACTCATGGCGATCCTCCTACCTCTGCCTCCTGAGTGCTGGGATTAAAGGCGTGCGCTGCCATGCCTGGCACACCTTGTGTTTTGATCACCGTTGTTTCTGAGTACCAAACAACTCCTGGCACACAGTAGGTGCTGTGAATAAATGAGTAGCCAACAGCTCAGGAGCACCACAGATCATGCTAGCATGTAGTTCGGTCCCGTGACCTCCATGGGTCTGACCGGAGCCTCTCATCACAGGAGAAGGGACAATTCCTGTGGAGTCTAGTGACATTGTGCCCACGTGGGATGGCATCCGGCTCGGGGAGAGACTCCGTACCATGTCCTGCAGTGACAAAATCCTGCGTTGGAACGTGCTGGGCCTGCAAGGGGCGCTGTTGAGCCACTTCCTGCATCCTGTGTACCTGAAATCTGTCACGCTAGGTAAGGGGCTGCACGGGGAGCGGAGCCCATCTGCCCCTCGGCCCGTACTCCAGCAAACCGCCCACCACGTTCTCAGATGCTGACCTGATGTCTCCTCCTCCAAAGTGAGCTGCACTCCGCCCTCCTGTCAAGGCACTGAGGGCACAGTCTGTCATGACAGGAAGGTGGGTCTGGGCAGAAAATCACAGAAAGATGAGCCAGGTCGGCTCTCATCAAGATACGTTAAAACCACGCCGTGGTACTAACGTCTCCTCCTCAGCCTTTGGCCTTGCCTAGAACCTCCTGGTTTTGGCCTGAAATACTTGATGATGCCTGTATATCTTAGGCAGTCGTATCAAAGGAACTGGCTTCTGTCCTGACAACTCTTTTTTTTTTTTTTTTTTTTTTGGTGGGGGGAAGGTTTTTGAGGATCTCCCTCTAGCCCAGGTAGACCTAGAATTCACCTTACACTCCCAGGCTGGCCTTGAGCTCACATCAGTCCTCCTACCTCTGCCTCCCAAGTGCTGGGATTAAAAGCATGCGTCACCACACTGCCTATGCCTCTTAAAAGCATTTGGTGCAAACCCATGTTTGTAATAAAGCACATCATACCTTTTTTTCTTTTTTTTTCTTTTTGTACCCAGGTTACCTCTTCAGCCAAGGGCATCTTACCCGTGCCATTTGTTGTCGTGTGACGAGAGATGGGACTGCCTTTGAAGACGGACTGCGATATCCCTTCGTTGTCAACCACCCCAAGGTGCCGTGACCCACTCTGGTTACCCATGACATCTGTCTCCTTTTCAGGCAGTCCTATCAGCAGAGCACGATTTGGGGAAGGGGAACCTTTGGACGTTCAGGGCTTGGGGTTCTCGGTCATTGTCTGCATGAATCTGAGTCGTGGTGGACTTAGCAGGGTTCGGCTCTGCTGGGTCACGGCAAAGGGAAAGGTCAGATGTCCCCACACAACACACTCCCTTACCCCTGAGTCTCGAGACTCTACTCCAGACCTTGCCCTGAAAGGTCTCCGTCTTCCTCCCATCACCGGGGGTCCTAGGTCGGCCGAGTCAGCGTGTATGATTCCAAAAGGCAGTCCGGGAAGACGAAGGAAGCCAGCGTCAACTGGTGCTTGGCCGATGGTTACGACCTGGAGATCTTAGACGGCACCAGGGGCACTGTGGATGGGTAAGGAGCCGGGAGGGTGCAGGACTCCGGGAGGGCCGACCCACACTGGCTCCAGAGCTCCCAGGCCACCCGCCCCTACCTGCTTCCCACCTTGCCCTCCCCCAGGTGAATAACCAGTGCCTTTGTTTCCCCCAGACCAGGGCATGAATTGTCCCGTTTGTCCAAAAAGAACATTTTCCTTCAGTTTAAGAAGCTCTGCTCCTTCCGCTACCGCAGAGATTTACTGAGACTCTCCTATGGGGAAGCCAAGAAGGCCGCTTGGGACTACGAGCTAGCCAAGAACTACTTCAAGAAAAGCCTGAAGGACATGGGCTACGGGAACTGGATCAGCAAACCCCAGGAGGAAAAGAACTTCTATCTCTGCCCCGTGCCCAATGACTGATGGCGTGGACATCTCCTGCAGGGCCTGAGGGAGGTCACTGCATTCCTCATCACACTGGTGTAGTTTGGGGGGCTTTGTTTACCCTTTTTTTTTTTTTTCCTTTTAGTGGAACCATAATTGATGGTATGGTACCAAGAACTTCAGGTTCCTATTCATCCTGCTTGCTTTGGGATTTTGAGGTGGGGTCTGGCCAGCCCCCCTCCTTTTATCCCAAGCGAAGAGGCAGAAACTAACGGAAGAGAAAGGAGAGAAAGGGTTTGTCCTCCACCCAGAGCAGAAGCCGTCACTGCGCCCGCGGCCCATTGCCTTTCAGGGTTCCCCCACCCCCACCCCCACTTCCTTTTTCTTTGCTACACTGACCTCTTGTGGACTTAAGTGCCAGTCCGTTCTCTATGAATCATGTCACGATTTTATTTGTGGATCTGCAGGCCCCTCAGCCTCTCCTCCATCCCCCTCTGGGATTCCCTCCTGTGATCATTAAGTCTCTCCTTCCCCACCACAGAGAGCAAAGGGGTTCGCGAACCTAAGGACTCTGGAGAGCCGCTTACAAGGCAGGAGTGGAGAACTTCAGTCGGGTGTTTGCATGGGGTGGTGCTGTGGTGGGGGTCCGCAAGTCTTGCCCAGGTACGGGCTGCGCTGGCCAGCTGGGGAGCTGCTGCTTTGGGGCTCACTGTGCCCCTCCCTGGGCAGCAGGGAAAGAAGTTGAGAACCAGCCACGGGTTTGGGGAACTGTGCCCGAGCAGGAGTGAGATTTCCCCTGCAGTGGCCCACAGACCTGCTTCCTAGGAAGCACTGACTTCCCAGGGAGCAAGAACATTCCTTGGAATATGGCCACACTCCCATCTGCCCTTCCAGAAGCATTCCCAGGGAGAGGGCTCTGCCTGCACAGAGCGCGGGGCCACAGACCCCAGTCGACTGGGAGGACGGGGGGGGGGGGTATGTCGGGCAGAGGGGGGTGCCCAGGACACGTCCTAGAGGGCAAATCACCTCTGCCCAGTCAGTCGGGACCGAATAAGAGGTGTGTGATGTTTAGGTCATCGCTGTGCTGGGGAGACCTCTCGTGGCACTGATACCAATGGAAGTTGACTAAGCCTCGTGTAAATTAAGAGTTCTTAAAAGATGATGAGCGCTGCAGTTACATAGACTAAAGATTCCGATGCATTTCCCCTGCCCACACACATGCCAGGCTGCCTCAGAAGCTGGTTCATAGACAGGGCACAGGCTTGAGGTTGGTCCTGCCCCTTAGGGAATCCTGGGGTCGGTAGACACCACAGCGGCAGTAGGTGGCACGGCGGACCAACCCTCGCACTCGAGGATGGCCTCCCTTGCCTGACGCCGCACCCAGCGCCGACTCACGCGTGCGTGGCGCCTCGGGCCTGGTAGAGACCGTCTCTGACACCAGGCCAACCATCAGGCTGCTTGGTGGCGGCCCTGCCTCCTGCCAGGACGGAGTCCGCCTCGTTCCCTGGGGTCAAGCGTGTGTGCCAGTGCCTCACGACTCTCCACACCCCGTGCTCACCCTTCGAGCCGCCGACTGGTTCACCCAACCACCCACCCACCTCTTCAACAGTAGACACCCACGTGTGCACTTTTATCCAGGCTACTGTCTCCTGTGTACTTGAGATCACAAACCAGCCAACACGCTAGAGTCCAAGTGTTAAAAATACCCTAAGGATGTTTTTGCACAACATCGAAGCATCCCAAGGAACTGGTAGGGATGGTGCCGCCACTGGGGGGCCGGGGTCTGCTCGCATGCTTCCAGAACACTGCCCTACTGGCCCGAGGCACACACTCGGGGCGGAGCTATCTGGCGGCCAGCTCTGGGGAGAAAGCTCCTCCCCGGGGGATCCACCCACTGATTCCTCAGGATGCTTCTTCCCTCCCCCCCCCCCCAGCAATCCTGGGCTCTAGTTTGGCAGAGCTGGCCCCTGTAACTCCTCAGAAGACCCTAAGTCTCCACAGCCCCCAAAATGCATCCTGCCTAGCAAACTTGCTGCTAGCACTGGGTTTCTGCCACGGGAGGAGAGGGAGACGCCCTGCCCTCCGTGCACCTGCTGGAAGTGAGCCGCGCCCCCCCCCCCGCATCCCGCGCCCCGCACTGGAGAAGGGGGCAGCACCTCCACTCAGTGTCCCCTCACTTCTCGTCCAGTCTTTGTTTTTGAAGCGCAAGGCCCCTCCACGCCCGTGGTTTTAATGATTTTCATAGTTGATCTGTCCGAACTGTGACTGTCGTGCATCCTCGAATAATCACCCGTTTAAAAAAAAAATTTTTTTTTTGTTCAATGCTTGAAGCTATTTCCTGTACTCAAGTTGAAGGGGCTTCGTTGGCTTTTGGGGTCTTGGCAGTGACTCCAAGAGCCGAGTGGGTGAGAGCCCAGGCACAGCCTTGGTGCTGGCCGCGGTCCAGTTTCATGACTGCGCTTCTTGTGTCCCTTAGCGAGCATCAACATACATTCCTCAGAAATAAACACAGTGAGAGTTCAGAAGTGTCAGGTACTTTCGTGTCTTGATTACTTGGGAGAAGTATGCTTGGGGACAGAGGGACCTGCAACATTGGGATTTCTGCTACAACCCCAACAGCTGCCCAGGCCACCGGGCGTGCAGGAAGAAGGTGCTCGAATCGTCGGGTAGTCTGCGCTTACCCGGTCCTGTGACCTCTCCTGCTGCCCACTGCCCCCTCCATGTCCAAGCCCGCTACCCGGTGTCTTGTCCACAGGGACTTGCAGGGTTAAGGGACTTGCAGCTGGGACTGGGGCGGGCCCAAGTTCATTATCTCATCAGTTGGTACCCAAGTCTCCCATCTTGAATTCCCTTTCCACATTGTGACTGACTTCAGAATTTCTGGAAGGCCCATCTTTGGCTTTTCAACAGTGACAGGGTGTATGCACCCAATAACGGGGCGAAGTCCGTGAATGTTCCTCCCTCACCCTTTATGCAGATTGAACAACAGGCCAGAGGAACCAGTGACACTTTGGGGGGGGGCACTTAAGGACCAGGACCCTGCATGCTGTTGCTTGTGGCCTGTGGAAATACAATGCTCAGGGTACTGAGCAGTTCTTAAGTTTATTTAGGTGAGGGGGAGAGGCAACGTGCATCACTTTGTGTCCTGCTTTACGTGGATGCTGGGAAGGGAGGACAGGCAGGCTTTGCAAGTCAGCGCCCTTAGCCACTGAGCCATCTTCCCAACACCCTCGACTGAGGGTTGGTGTTTTTAAAAAAATATTTATTTGCAAGCATGGGGAAGAGAATGGGCACACCAGGGCCTCCAGCCACTGCAAACTCCCGACGCATATGCCTCTTTGTGCGTCTTGCCTTACGTGGGCACTGAGTCAAACTTGGGTCGTTAGGCTCTGCAGGCAAGCGCCTTAACCTCCAAGCCATCTCTCCAGCCCCCGGACTGAGTGGTTTTAAGGGCAGTGTAACGGTGAACTCCAGCTACGGTACCCCAGAGCCCCTGTGCTCAGGTCTGTGAGGAGAGGACAGCTCTGTGGGCCAGAGCCAATGGCTCAGGGCAGAGCACTGCTTAACATGCCCAGGTCAGACTTGATCCTTGGTCCCTAAATTGAAAAGCAGCAGCGGACAGTTTCCTTAAAGCCTAAGGCGAGCGCCTAGCCCTCCTCTGTCCTCTCCCACCATCCACGTCTGTCCTCTCCCACCAACGACGTCTGTCCTCTCACACCATGTACGTCTGTCCTCTCCCACCATCTGCATCTGTCCTCCCACCATCTAGGTGGTCTCAGCCAGGACTGCCCAGCATGCAGGCCAACGTCCTTCCACTCATCATTCTCATTGGTGCTCACCTGCATGTCACCCGGGGGCCCCCAATTTCATTCTTCCAGGATTTGGAAGCAGATCAAGCCTGGGAGCCGGCCTGGCCTACCAGCAACTGCAGCCTGGGCTTCCCACGAAGGGTGGTCTGCGAGAGGGAACCCCCGCCAGCCCTGCCCCTGACACGGGGGAAGCCCCAGGGGCTCTGGGCTTTGTCCACCCCGGACTCAGCCACCTTGTGTTAGTTACCTTCCCACCCCGATAGGGGCCCTATGAGGCAACAGGGGACACTGACTGAGCAGTCCACTGGCCTTTGTCCTTGTGCACCGCCTGACCGGCCAGAGTCCAGCTCCTCCGCACTTCCTCCTTTACCCCACACCCGCCAATGCTGGATGGTAAGGTCCCCCCACACACACCATCCCCCCGAACAGAACAGAGCAACAAGACGTCTTTGGAAACAACTTTTAACAGTCAAGGTCCTAATGAGTCCAGACGGGTGTTGTGGGCAACTAGAACAGTGCGACTATCCCAGGAGTGGAGACTGGGGGGGGGGGGGGAGGTGATGCAGGGAGACAAGTGCACCACGGGTGAGGTGAGCTCCGGTCCCTCGGGAACCACGTGACCAGCACCCTGGCCCACTTCTCGGGCTTGTTGGGACGAGGGTTCCCAGGTGGCTGCGTGCTCTGCCTGCCAGGTGTGCAGCGCGGGGAGCTGGCGTGACGTAACGGCAGCAGCCCACTTCCGCCTGGAAACAGGGTGACAGCCGGAACACGTCACTCTGGCTTGCAGGGTAGTTAATTCAGAGAATGCCTGGGCTTCCCTCCCTAGGGCATTCGCCACCTGTCCCAAAGGCCACATGGAAGACAAGCCAGAGCTGCGAGCCCCAGAGCCTCGCTTTTCTGCAAGCGGCGGCGCCTCCCCTGCAGGACCGCGAGGGACAACAGTGAGATCGAACCCCCAGGCCCAGCGCGGGTGGCTCCGAGAACTTGCCAGGCCTAGCGGCCATGCCCCAAGCTGTCTTCTCCTCCCCCCTCAGCTCAGCCTTTCCCCCCCGGCAGCACCATCTGAAGGGCCCCCGTGTCCGGTCACGGGCAGCTTTCCGAGGCCCGCAGGCCTCCACCGAGGCGGGTGCCTGGGAGCCCTCGCCCGGCAAGGAGCGCTGCCAGGCCACGGCGGCCTCGTCCACGATGAGGCTCTCTAGCTCCTTCGGTCAGCGTCACTCTTGTCCCGGGTACCCATTTAGGCTTCTCACCTACCGCCTGAAACCTGCAGCCTCCCTCGGGGCTGGCCCCTACCTAGCTGGGCGCCTCGGGGTCCCCAGTGGCAGAAGGGAAGTGTGGAAGGAGGCAACGGGGGGGGGGGGGGCCCTGACATCGCAAGGGTCTGGGTCAGAGTGCACAGAAGTGACAGGGCCTAGGGTTCCCCAGAGCTTCAGTGTCCACGAAGGCTCGCTCTTCTCCCACCGCCCCCCTCCCATTGTGATGACCCCTAAATGACTGCACCCAAGTGGAGGGACTGGCACTGCCCCACGACGCTTCCCATGCACTGGCTTCCACCTGCCACAGCCCCGCCGGCTGCCATTCCCACTGCCCAAACGCTGGGAGCCGCCTCGCGAGGTGGGCGCCGGGCTGTACGTCGCCAGGCCAGGCGGCAGTCCACCTCCGGGCCCCAGTTTCAACGACTTCAACAGGATCACAGCCAAGAGTTAGACAAGCTGCTCACGAATGCTCCTTCCGGCCGTTTGGTGGCTAACTCGACAACAGCCACTTGCAGGAAGTAGTAGAATCAAAGAGCAGCTGCGGGGCTCCCAGGAGGGTGGTGGAGGTCTACGGCCACCCTGGCACGCGGGGAGGGGGTGGCACTCCCGGGTGCTTTCTCCCAAGCCATGAGTGGGCCAGGACAAGGCCTCTGCCCCGGGGTGGGGAGAAGCTTGGCTGAGACGCCCACCCACCCACCAGACTTGAGGGTGATTTCTCTCCAGCCACAGACCCTTCTCCCCCAGACCCAAGGCCCTGCTCAGAGAAACCTGATCTGCTCAAGGAAGAGGGAAGGCAAGCACGGATCTGCGAACAGGGCTGGCGTGCCAGTCGCATGCCCGTCCCACGGGCTCTGACGTGGCCTCCCAGGCTGTTCCATGAGCATCCTTCATCCGCAAGAACACAAGACACGCTCCCTACGTCACAGGAAAGGAAGCTGCGACCTCACAAGTCACGGGGAACCTGCTTCAGACAGCGGCAGAGCCAAGACTAGAGCTCAGGGATCCCTGCCCAGACCCCACTACCTATGCCGTGTCCCCCCCCCCCACCCAGCGTGGCCTCTGCTTCCACTGTGCCCGGGAAAACCACAGTCCCCACTGGGCTCCAGAGTCAGAATGGCCTGCTAGGCCACATGCCTTGGATGCACTTGTACTGCAGACCCCTCGGTGACCGGTGACCCCGCCATCCGCTGGGCCCGAAGCACTCTCAGCTCAGGTGGGACTACGAGGCAGCCACGTGGTTCAGGTGGGGGTAGGAGATCTCCAAACAGGTCTGTTTCCCGGGGCTAACAGGCCAGACAGCCTCCGGCAGGGTCGCGATGGATGCAGCCTCTAGCGACCATGGGGGCAGATGGCTTCGGTTTCTTGCTCCAGAAGAGGGGGATCTCCCCACTGCCACCAAGAAGAGATGCCCGAGGACCCATTCTGGCAGGCGGGAGCTGCGATTCCTGCGCCAGGGGCAGTTACAGCCGTCCTCTTCCGGCTCTGCTTCCGCCTGCCCAGAGGTGGCTGAGACGGGGACTCGGAGCCAGAGGTGGAAGGACGGCACAGCCGTGAGGGGGGATGGAACAGGCGCCAACGCTGTTGTGACCAAGTCTGGCTGTGCGCCCCTGCTCGGTCGGCATCCACAGCCAGCTCCCCTGCCCTGCCCTGCCCAGCTCTGCCACGACCAAAGAGGCTGAGTCCGACTGAAGCTAACGTAACGCCTCCTTCAGAGCGGGGAGGAAAGGCCCCACCAGCCACGTCGCTTCATCTTCAACAGGGCTCCAGCTAGAATCTAGTGCTGTGAAGTCCTGGCGGCCATCTGTGAACTGTCCTCAGCAAGTTCAAGCCTGTGGACCTCAGACTCCAGGCTGGCCACTCGAAGATGCCCCTGATACCTAGCCCTTCCCAAGTGGGAAAGGAAGGAGAAGGAAGTCTAGGGCTTCGGAGAATTCTGCACGCGGTGGAAGCGGGCCCGAGGCGGGGTTCTGGAGCCCTCAGTCACACCGGGCCTCTCGCACCTGAGCCTCACCGTGTCACAGCCAGGCCTGCGGTGTCTGGGCCCCAATTCCCACTGTTCCCCCATGACTTGGAGGCCACGCACGACTCTATCGCCTTCCTGGTTCCTCCTCCAGCACCGTCCTGGGGTGGCCAGCTCTGACACCTCTGGCTTCTGCTTCCCTTCCTTTGCCTCTGCCATGCGCACTGCTGCGTGCGTCGGTTCGGGAGGGAGAGAGGAGAGCCTGAGTGCAGGTCAGCCGGGCCAGCCTCCGGACCGGCGGGCTGTGTGGACAGAGGTGTGAGACGGGGCTCCGGGGGAGTACGGGGACGGATCTGTGGGGGCAGCGCCCTGCCTCCATCTTCCACCCGGTGCTACTGAACCCTAGGGGTCAAGAGGTGAGGGGCAGAGATGAGCGAGGTCTCACTTGGAGCTGGGAGCCGAGTGGTCTGGGTGGAGGAAGGTGGCGGCCGTGTAGTTCTGGAAGAGAGGCTGTAGGAACATGCCGATGGTGCCAAAGACACACACGAAGACAAAGATCCAGAGGAACAGGCGGTCGATCACCATGGCGACATACTTCCAGTCCTCCCTCACCTGGGTGGAAGAGACAAAGGAGGCCTAGACATCAGTCACATGATGCGGAACAGTGCAGAGACGGTCCCGTCCCACAAACACACACCCCCCTATCTTCTCCCTTAGCCACCCTGCCAGGACCTTTCCCAGGCTCTGACCCTTCCAGCCTGACAGCGTCCAGTGCTCCAAGACCCATCCAAACCTCCAAGTATGCAGGCAGACCCTACTCGTGACTCCCACCCTAGAATCCAGACTTTCCAAACCCGAATGTTCTCTTAGGTCTGTCACTCCCTTCCTCCCTTCCTTTCTTCTTCGTTTTTTGTTGCTTTTGTTGTTTGTTTGTTTTGTTTTTGTTTTTGTTTTTCGAGGTAGGGTCTCACTCTAGCTCAGGCCGACCTGGAATTCACTTGGCCTTGAACTCAAAGCAACCCTCCTACCTCTGCCTCCCAAATGCTGGGATTAAAGGCGAGCGCCACCACGCCCCGCAGGACTTTATTTTTATGTGAAAAGAGCGAGAGAAGGAGAGAGAGTTGGCACACCAGGGCCTCCAGCCACTATAATCGAACTCCAGACTCATGCGCCTCCTAGTGGGCATGTGCGACCTTGCGCACCCACATCACCTTGCGTCTGGCTTATGTGGGACCTGGAGGGTTGAGCATGGGTCCTTAGGCTTTGCAGGCAAGTGCCTTAACCTCTCCAGCCCTCTCACTCTTTTCTGATAAGCTCCTACATATCCTTCAAAGCCCAAATCAAACGCGACTTCTTCATGAAGTCTTCCCTGACCCAAAGACGACAACGAAACACTGGCCCTTGTGCTTCCCTCAGCACCACGGCACGCTTTTCCCCCACAGTATTTATCCTTCAAGCTCCTCAACCGCACGGGCCCTGCTTGCTTCATCTCTGTAACGGTAGCATCTAAAACAGTGTCCAGGAAATGGGAGCCGCTGCGACCTCTAAGCTTGCTCCTCTCCCTCCTATGATGGAATGGAGCACTCTGTCCAAATGCACCTTTTTATTTTTTTTTATTTTATTATATATATATTTTTTTTTTTGGTTTTTCAAGACAGGGTTTCGCTCTAGCCCAGGCTGACCTGGAATTCACTATGGAGTCTCAGGGTGGCCTTGAACTCACGGCGATCCTCCTACCTCTGCCTCCCAAGTGCTGAGATTAAAGGCATGTGCGACCATGCCCGGCTCACACCTTTTTTTAAAAAATATTTTTTATATTATTATTTATTTATTTATTTATGTGAGAGAGAAAGAGAGGGAATGGGCGTGCCAGGGCCTTCAACCACTGCAAACAAACTCCAGATGCTTGCGCCACCTTATGCACGTTTATACCTTGCGTAAACATGGGTACTAGGGAATCAAACCTGGGTCCTTTGGCTTTGTAGGCAAGCACCTTAACCACTAAGCAATCTCTCCAGCCCCTAAAGGCACCTTTTAAGCACAGAGGACACAGATGTAATCAATCAGCCCAAAAGCTAATGGTCCCTGGGGTTTGAGAGACAGACTCTCCCCAGAGCTGCTCTGCTCCAGCTCAGGTCTGGCCTCTGAGCATACACCTCTCTGGAGCCCAGCCAGCTCAGGGCGTGGGGAGAAGCCCACCACCAGCAACAGAACAATCAGTCACTGGGGTCTCAGTTGGGCCAGCCACGTTCACGGCACCATGCTAGGCACTGGGGACCCAGGTGAGCAAAACAAAACAACCACACCCCCTGCGGTTTCCAGTCTCCTCAGAGTGACAGAGGCAGTAAGAACCCGACATCACACACTGCAAGGGAAACAAAGAACTGAGCTGCAGAAATGAAGGGAGAGGGAAACAGACCTAGAAAAGCATCTTTTTTTAATAAAATGACTAGGAAGTCATGAGTTTTTAATTTTTATTTATTTATTTAAGAGAGAGATGGGCTGAAGAGATGGCCTAGCGTTTAAGGCGCTTGCCTGCAAAGCCAAAGGACCCAGGTTCAATTCCCCAGGACCCATGTAAGCCAGATGCACAAGGTGACACATGCGTCTTGAGTTCATCCGTAGCAGATGGATGCCCTGGCCTGCCCATTCTCTCTCTCTTCCTTCTTTCTCAAATTTAAAAAAAAAAAAATTAAAGAGAGGTAGAGAGAGAGAGAAGGGGTGTGCCAGAGCCTCTAGCCACTGCAAAGGAACTCCAGACACACGTGCCACCCTGCACTTGGCTATGCAGGCAAGCACTTTAACCGCTAAGCCACCTCTCCAACCTAGAAAAGCGTCTTTGAGGAGGTGACACGTAAGCCGAGATCTAATGGGGGAGGAAGAGCCTCCATTCCAGGTACACGGCAAAGGCAATCAAGCAGACAGCCTGACCTGCACCTTCTGAACAGTTATCCCGGGGAAGACACTGCTGGGGAACTATTCCAGACTGAAGGATGCCGGAAAGACACAGCAACCAAATGCTGCTCAAAGTCGTGCAGTGGGACAACCGGAGAAACTTGAAATGTAGGCTCTGTATTATTATTATTATTAAATTTGGTTTATTTTTATTTATTTAGTTGAGAGCAACAGACAGAAAGAGAAAGAGAGAATGGGTGTCCCAGAGTCTCCAGCCACTGCAAATGAACTCCAGACATGTGCGCCCCCTTGTGCATCTGGCTTACGTGGGTCCTGGGGAATCGAGCCTCGAACCGGGGTCCTTAGGCTTCACAGGCAAGCGATTAACCGCTAAGTCATCTCTCCAGCCCGTTGGCTTTATATTAATAAAGGTACTGAGGCTAAATGTTCTCAATTTGACTTTCAAACCGGGGGGGCTTTGTGGCCTTGTTGTTGTTTTGGTTGTGGTGCTGGGGTGAACCCTAGTTCTCTCACATGCCAACCCCATACTCTTCCACTGAGCCACATGCCCAGCCCTCAGGCTGAGTTATGCAAGAGAGCTCCCCGTCTTTTAGGAGTCACTGAGGTATTTGAGATAAGCCCTTACAGTGTCTGCCATTTACTCTCAAACAGTAGAGCAAAATTAATAACAGTCATAATCTTTGTTTTTTTTTTTTTTCTTAAAGAAGGCCTCCAGGCAGATGGACCCAGATATGCAGGTGGGTCAAAGCAGAAGCTTGGACTGCTTAAGAAAAGTGAGCCGAGTGAAGGGACAACGGCACAAGACAAGGGCCACAGGTATTTGGCCGCAGGAGCACAGGTGCTGGACCAGGTTATGAAGAAACTCCCCTGTCCTAGGCAAGAGCTGACAGGGGCCCAAATCAGGAAGTGAGTGTGGAGAGTGGTGAAACTTGACAATCATTCTGGAAGTGGTACTAAGTGGAAGGGACTTCTGGCTGGCAGGAAGGGTCCAACGGGAGTCAGGGATCGTCCTAGGCTTCTGCTCTGAACCACTGGGTATCTGGTGATGTCACTTACTACAAGACGGTTGGAACCAGGGGCCCTTTGGTGGAGATATGGGTCAAGCACTCTGTTCTGGACAAGTTGAGTTCCAGGTGCCTGTGAGTCACCCAAGTAGGTCACTGTCTCCTAGGCACCTGGTGCAGGGAGGCAGGCTGGCTGGCTGGGCTGCAGCGGGAGGGGCAGAGGCCAGAGATCAGCAGCAGCTGAGCCCTGCACCCCATGTCTCTCACTTGGCCTCAGCTGGCTCTGAGGATACGACCCCATCTTCAGTCTCGGCTTCTCTTCCTGTCTCTGGGTTGGGTAAGATTCTCCCTGACCCAACCTTCTCCTCTGGTCCAGGAAGGGAAGACATCCGGACTTCACGCCCAACAGAAACCTTCCTCCTCCCCCATCAGGAACGGCAGAGTCCCAGAGGGAACCTGCCTAGTCACCATGGCAACAGCTGAGCCGTGGCCCAGAACCAGCCAGGTAGGAGGAGATTGGACTTCAGGGCGGCACAGCTGCTGCCCGAAGTGTGGAACATCAACCCCCAGCCCCTGGCTCAGTCTCAAGTCTGATGACCTTTGAGGGAGCCAAAACTCCCCGCAGGAAAAGCCGAAATCTAGATGCGCACAAAGACCATGAGCGAGGCAGGTCTGGGAGACCGGGCTTCCACCTGCCCCATCTCCATTAAAATTTCACGAGACACTTCCCTAGGACCCAGAAGAGCAGAAAAGGAATATTGATTTGGGAGTCTGCTTTCTCAGCTAGCACTGGGGAAGGGGGGGGCGGTCCCATGGAACCTTTTACCTCGCCCCACCCCCACATCTCCGCCGTCCTCAAATTCTGCCCACCACGTGGTCCAAAAAGGCCTCATCTCCATTTGCGCTAAGAGCTGCCCAGTAGCGACTTGGATGTGGTCCTGCGAGCTGCATTCCAGCCTCCAACGCCAAGGACCCTCTTCGTGTTGTGAACATAGAAGGTCACACCCACCGGCCACGGCCCCAGCAGAGGCCTTTAGCCCTGAATACTGTATGTCCTCAGGGAAGCCCGCAGGATCACCCGGTGCAGACCTCAACGGAGGCGGCCCAGCACCAAAGGCCTTCTCCACGTCACCGACGTGTCCTCCCACCTCACACGCTGCTGGAGACCGGGCAGCACGCCCCCCCCCTCTCTTTGGATGTTCTGCACGCTCGCCTTGCATGCACACTCGCCTTGCATGCACGCTCGCCTTGCATGCACGCTCGCCTTGCATGCACGCTCGCCTTGCACGCACGCAACGCGCACCCCGGGCCTGGTTAACTAACTCACGCTCTGGTCGTCGTCCTCGCTCCGCATGTGGTCCGCGATGAAGCGCACGCCGTCCACCGCTTCCCGGAGACCGCACCCGCAGCGCCCGCGACCCGCAGAAGTCGTCCCGGCAGCCGCCGCCCAGCCCGGCGCGCACGCGCGGTTGACGAAGCAAGGGCAGGGGTCTTCGGACGACCCCGGGCCCTCCCGGAAGAAGAGCGCGCCTGCGCCCTCGCGCTCCCGCTGCCGTCGGCGCTGGCGCAGGCGCTGTCGCGCGCAGCGTTGGCGCGGCTGCTGCAGGAAGAGCAGCGTGGGCAGCTTGTCCAGGAAGACCACCTTGACCCAGGGCGCCATGGTGTGCGTGGTGGGCGAGCGGTGGTGCACGTTGAGCACGCACACGCTGGTGACGATGGAGAAGGTGACCAGCACCATGGTGAACATGAGGTACTTGCCCACGAGCGGCACGTCCAGCGAGGTGGGCGGCACGATCTTGGAGATGAGCAGCAGGAAGACGGTGAGCGCCAGCAGCACGGAGATGCACAGCGTCATCTTCTCGCCGCAGTCGGACGGCAGGTAGAAGACGAGGATGGCCAGCGACGTGATGAGCACGCAGGGGATGATGAGGTTGATGGTGTAGAAGAGCGGCTTGCGGCGGATGATGAAGTCGTACGTGATGTCCACGTACGTCGAGTCGTCCGGGTGCTCGTTGCGCCTGCCTGGCAGCGCCACGATGTCCCACTCGCCGCTGGGCGTGAAGTCGTCCAGGCTGGCCACGTCACTCTTGAGGACCAGGTCGATCTCGGTGCGGTCGTAGGTCCACGAGCGGAACTTCATGGTGCAGTTCTGCTGGTCGAACGGGAAGTGTTTCACCTCGATCTTGCACGCGCTCTTGTAGATGGCCGGGGGCAGCCAGAAGATGCTGCCGTCGTAGGAGACCACCGCGTTGGAGTAGAAGGACACCTCGTACATGCCGTCGGCACTGCCGAGGAAGTGGGGACAAAGTGAACCCTGGCACTGAGCATCTCCGCCGCGCCTGTCAACCCTGAGCCAGAGAAGACAGCGAGAGAGAGACAGAGAGAGAGAAGCAGGGAGGAGGGCCCAGGCTGGGAGTGACCATCCAATAGAGAAGAGATTGAGCGGCAGTTCAGCGAGATGGGGAGATGTGCTGGGTGGCGAGAACAGGTGACCTGCTCAGGAATGCCTGTGCATCCCTTCAGCAAAGGGACCCGTCTTCCCACATGCAAGCTGGTTGGTCCTCAAGAGGGAGGAGACCTTGGAGAAGGCAGGAAGACCCGAGTGTGGGGTCCCAAGCAATGGGAGGAGGTGAGCACCCTCGCAGCAGTTGGGAGAAGTGAGTTTTGTACCTTAGAGGTGAGAGGGGGACTGTAGAAGGCAGAAGAGGATCCAGAGGAGAAACTCAGACCTCAGGTTTCTTTGATCCCACCCAGGCTTCCAGGAGCAGCCATTCTTTTTATCTTTGTTGTTATCATTCTTTCATTATTATTATTATCATTATTATTATTATTATTATTATTTTGGTTTTTAGAGGTAGGGTCTCACTCTAGCCCAGCCTGGCCTCAAACTCACAGTGACCCTCCTACCCCTGCCTCCCAAGTGCTGGGATTAAAGGCGTGCAACACCATGTCCAGCAAGGAGCAGCCCTTCTTAAGTCACTTGAGGAACTGGGAGTTATCAACATTTGTTTAACATTCCCCACCCCAGCTCCAAACGGAGAGTCCTAAGTGCCTTGGAGCACACTGGTCAAGGTCTAAGGCACCTTGGTTGTCCACACTTATCTCCCTGGTCTGGGTCTTTCTGCAATCTTCCAGAAAAAAAAAAAAAAAAAAGAGCCTTCCCTCTCACATCTATTCATTCCTCTTACCCCTCCCCCCCCCCGACTTCTTCCCCTCCCAGCACCCCTGTGGCCTCTCCCAACCTTCCCATCACTCCACAGTCACCTACTTGTTGTACAGCACCACATCTGGGAGCCAGATGTGTTTGGAAGGGAGCCGGACTTTCTTCATATTGTCGAAGTCTTCGGGCTTCCAGGTGAGGCGATAATCCTCCCACTCCTGGGAAAGGGTAACAGACAGGCCGTACCACCCTCTGCCCCCAACAGTGACCCAACGTCAAGAAAAGGAGCAAGAGGGAGCCCATATGGCTTGGGGAAATTTTTTTTTTTTTTGGTTTTTCGAGGTAGGGTCTCACTGTAGCCCAGGCTGACCTGGAATTCACTATGTAGTCTCAGGGTGGCCTCGAACTCATGGCGATCCTCCTACCTCTGCCCCCCGAGTGCTGGGATTTAAAGGTGTGCGCCACCATGCCTGGCTAGCTTGGGGGAATTTTTTAAAGCAAACTTTCTACCCAAAAGTGACTTCTGTAGCCCAAATGTAGCTCAACTGATGCTTCCTCAATTACCTTGCAAAGCTAAACCAGGGTATAGAGCCCACATTTCACAAATGAGAAAATGAATATTGGAGAGTTTAACATGTTTAAAATCACAGAGCTATAAAAAAAAAAAGCATTAAAAACAGGTGGGGCTGGCGAGATGGCTCAGCGGTTAAAGCACTTGCCTGCCAAGCCTAAGGACCCCAAGTTTAATTCCCCAGGACCCACATAAGCCAGATACACAAGGTGCTACATGTATATGGAGTTCATTTGCAGCAGCTAGAGGCTTTGGCGCACCCATTCTCTCTCTCTCTCCCCCTCTTTGTCTCACACTCTCTCAAATTAATAAATATTTAAAATAAAATTTAAAAGGCGGGGGCTGGAGAGATGGGCTAGCAGTTAAGATGCTTGCCTGCGAAGAGTACGAACTCATGTTTGAGTCTCTAGGTCCCACATAAGCCAGATGCACAGTGACGCAAACGCACAATGTCGCACATGTGCACAAAGGGGCACACAGGCCTGAAGTTCTTTTGCAGCGGCTTGAAGGCCCTGGGCCCGTTCCCTCTCTCCCACTCTCAAATATAAATAAAAATATTAAAAATAAAATCTGGCCAGGCATGGTGGTGCACACCTTTAATCCCAGCGCTTGGGAGGAGGTAGGAGGATTGTTGTGAGTTTGAGACCAGCCTGGGCTAGAGCGAGACCCTACCTCGAAAAAAGAAAAATCATGGTGTGTGACCCACCCAAGGTTCAAACCCAAGTTATTCAGGACTCCAAAACTTGTATCTTTCTGCCTCTCTTGAGGATAAAAAAGACTTCCATGAAGGAGGAGGAGGAGCACATGTGTGGGTGAGAAGAACACTCACCTGGGTCAGCCAGACATTGGTGGTCATGATTTGCTCCCGCTCATGCTGCAAGGAAACAGTAGTTGCTGAGAAGTCCCCCCCCCGCTCCCCCCCCCCCAGCCTGCAGACCAGCCTTTATGGTCCCTCCCACCTACGGAATACCAGATGACACAACATCTGGCTGTGCTGACTTGAGTCACAGGACAGAGCGTTTGGGACCCGTACTCACCACACTGATGAGCTGGGCCAGTGAGACCATGAGCTGTACGGTCACCAGCTCCGAGCCGTTGGTGGCTGGGCGGATCAGCTTATTGTAGCGGGAGGGGTCTAGGAGATGCTCCACCAGCCGCTCCTCTGTGTCTGTACCCCACACTCCTGGGACAGGCAGGGGCAGCAAAGGATTAGTCAACCGGAGGGCTCACGAGAGGTTCCACACTACCCAGGAAGTGGGGCAATCCGCCAGCCCTTCTAAGAGGCCTCCGCTTCCCGCAGCCCCATCCATCCCCGAGGACGCTGCAAAATGCTTACGCTACACAATGGGAGCCCCAGACTGACTCTCGTAGAGAAGTCCCTCTCGGGGCTGGAGGGATGGCTTAGCAGTTAAGGCGCTTGCATGTGAAATCTAAGGACCAACTCCCCGGGACCCACATAAGCCAGATGCGCAAGGTGACGCCAAGTGTCTGGAGTTCGTCTGCAGTGGCTGGAGACCCTGGTATGCCCATTCTCTTAGCTGCCTCTCTCTCTCTCTCTTGTCTCTCTCTGTCTCTCTCTCTCTGTCAAATAAGTAAATAAAATTTTTAAGAGAAGCCCCTCTCTGGGACCACTGAGCCAGGAGTTCAGGCAGCCCCGTAGAGGTGGCTCTACACTAAGAACGTGCTCTTTCAGGATTAATGGAGACGTGCTTCCCCACCCCACCCCCCAAGGTCTCAAGGCCAAGCTTCTGGGGGCTTGAGGGTTTCTGCATCCTGGGTTTCCTCAGATGAGGCTTATAATTCAAAGGAGCTGAAAGGGGGAAGCTGCATGTTCCTCTGCCAACCCTTTCTCCTTAATAGGCGCCTATTTCTGTGTGCAGACAACAGTATGTGTCGCACATGGGATGATCATGACCATACCCCCGCCCCGGGACAGGCAAGGGGTTGGAGCGTAACAGGCCCACTCTTGAGATGTCACGCAGGCTCATTCTGTCTGTCAGGCGTACATCCTCTGCACTGGCCCCTCTCGTCCTCTGCCCTCCTCGGTCACTGTGCACGACACACCCTCCCCAGCCTCTCTCAGATCCTCTTGCTCCTCCGCAGTCTGGCTGTTTCTACTCTCAAGTTTCCTTCCTATCCCACAAGAAGAGACTTGAGAATTCAGTGTTCTCCACTTCCTGCAGGTCCCTGTGGGGCAACCCAAGTCAGGAGCCGAATGAGGAGACTGGGAAATGGTGGGAAGTCAAGGGAGAAACTCCCTGATCACAAAGAGTCTAATGGTATTTCTTAGCTGACCCAGAAAGCTGGCGAGATTCCCCTCCCTCGCTCTCGCTCTCTTTTCTTCCTCTGTGCAGGCCCATACACCCCCCTGCCCGCTGTCCAGGCTTCTGTCCCTTCCTTGCCTCTCGCCTGCGCCTGCTGGCAGGCCCTCCAGATGGGTCTCCCAGGTGCTGACCCTGGGGTCTCTCCTCCATCCCCCAGCAGGCTCCTGCCCTCCCCTCTCCTCCAAGGGAACCTTTCTCTCCTGCCAGGTCCGCCCAGGGGTGACAGAGCCCGGCGTTCCGGACCACTGGCTGGGGCAAGAGAGCCTGGCCGGCCCCTTCCTACCTGAGCCCAGGCAGAGAAGGCCGAAGCTGAGCAGCAGCGCCATGGAGCTGGGGCGCCCGGCCATGCCGCGGTCATAGCGCGCCGCCTGGCCGCCTGCGGGGCCGCGAGCCGGGCGCTGTCCGTGGTCCTGAAGCTGCGGCGGTGGAGGAGGGCTCGCGGCCTCGGGAGCTGCTGCGCCCTGGGCGCGTGGAGGACACCCGCGCCAGTCGCCACCGATCTTCCCGGGAACACAATTGGGAAGGCGAGGGGGAGGAGTCTCCGCCCCGGAGGCGGAAACGCCGGTTCCCTAGGAAGGAAAAAAAAAAAAAATTAACAACTGAAAAAAAAAAGGCTAGAGAGATGGCTTAGAGGTTAAGGCGCTTGCCTGAAAAGCCACAGGACCAAGGTTCGAGTCTCCAGGACCCACATAAGCAAGATGCACAAGGTGGTGCATGCTTCTGGAGTTCATTTGCAGTGTTTGGGGGCCCTTTTGCACCCATTCATTCTCCCTCTCTCTCTCCCTCTGCCTCTTTCTATATCTCTCTCAAATAAATAAAATATTTAAAACCCGGGCGTGGTGGCGCACGCCTTTAATCCCAGCACTCGGGAAGCAGAGGTAGGAGGATTATCGTGAGTTCAAGGCCATCCTGAGAATAGAGAGTGGGTTTCAGGTCAGCCTGGGTGGGAGTGAGACCCTACCTGGAAATCCCCTCTCCAAAAATAAATAAATAAAATATTTTTTTTTAATGATGGTTCCTGGGTAAGCTATTCTTTGACTGGACCTGCCTAGAGCTTGGAGAAGGGCTGAGCAGTGGAAGTAAGGCAAGTAGCTCAGGGCCTCTTACGTGTGTGGCCGGGGGGGGGGGGGGGCGACCGGAGCAATGGAGAGAAGTTTCTAGGGTTTCTGCCCACCCTTTTTCTCTGGCCAAAAACAATGGCCCTGGAAAGACTGTAAGAGCCAAAGGAAGGGTAGGACTCCTTACAACGTCCTCCCTCCAGACATAAAATGGCCTGGATATCCATGACCTCATAGTGCCTGACACTACCTACACAAGACCATCATAAGAGGAGGAAAAGATCATGACATCAAAATAAAATAGAGACTGATTGAGATGGGGAGGGGATATGATAGAGAATGGAATTTCAAAGGGGAAAGTGGGGGGAGGGAGGGTAGTACCACGGGATATTTTTTATAATCATGGAAAATGTTAATAAAAATTGAGAAAAGAAAAAAAAAAAAAACGGCCCTGCTGTCCGGGAAGGCTGAGGATGCGGCAGGGAATGAGCCTGCTAGGCCTTTGGGGAAAGAGCTGGGTTTGCTATTTTCAGAAAGCAAACAGCTGTGAAAACCTTGGGACAGACTCCTTTCTTCTCCTGTCCCTTCTGTACTTGCAGAAGCCCCGCCACTCCCCTAGGTTGTCTAAGCCAGGAAGGGCAAGCCCTCTCCGGAAAGGAAGGTGACCTTGAAAGTTCTGAAGAGTGGGGAGACAGGCAGACTGTATGAATGACCCTCTCTCACGCCCATGCGCTCGCTCTCCCGACGTCCTCTGTGTTCTGGGGAGATCAGGGGCCATTTCACAGGAAAGGATGAAGCCCACACAAAGGACGGGAGAGATGAGAGGTGTCGCAACTCAATGACATCTTTGATCTTAAAAGCCCTGAACTTTTAGCTGCTGAGCCAATAAAGGTTCTCTTTTTCTTAAGTGCATTTGTTGTCACTTTCAACCCAAAGATTCCCATCTAAAGCACACTTAACAGCAGCAAAGCTGTCTGGTTTCATCAGCGCCCTACTTCTCTAACCGCCTCTGGGCCACTCTCCCCTCAGGTCCGCCCTCCAGCTACCAGCAGCGTCTAAAAGTCACTGACTCACTCCCGTCCTCACACATCAGATTTTGAAAAATGGTGGGTAGTTCCCTTTGGTTCTTTCCTTCCCCCCATTTCCCCCTAACTACCTTCTACCTAAAGGAACATTTGGTGGGAATTTCAGTTCCTCCAGGATCCTGTGCCTGACCAAGAATGTTGTCAAAGCCGGGCGTGGTGGCGCACGCCTTTAATCCCCCAGCACTCCCGAGGCAGAGGTAGGAGGATCACCGTGAGTTCGAGGCCACCCTGAGACTACATAGTGAATTCCAGTTCAGCCTGGGCTAGAGTGAGACCCTACCTTGAAAAGAAGAAAAAAGAAAATAACTGAGAGAGAGAGAGAGAGAGAGATATCTTGGAGACCAAGGAAAGGAGAGAAGCATAAAACTGAGAAGACCCGCCTTCTACAACTTACATCCACGTTTGTTGAGTATGTCCTGTGCACCAGGAATTATTTGGGGTTGAAAATGCAATGATCAAAAAGACTTATTTGTAGTTATTAAAGAGACCAGGCATGGTGGTGCATGCCTTTAATCCCAGGAGAGGCAGAGGTAGGAGGATCACTGTGAGTTTGAGGCCACCCTGAGACTACATAGTGAATTTCAGGTCAGCCTGAGCTAGAGCGAGTCCCTACCTCGAAAAAAAAAAAGAAGAAGAATGGAAGGAAGGAAGGAAGGAAGGAAGAGACCCACACTGACAGCACGCCGTTACCCACTGCGGTGGAAGCTGTCTAGCCATGAGGAAGGTGGGGAGAGCTTGGAGGGTGAAGGGGCTGTGGGGCTTAGAGAGCAGTAAAATGAAAGTCAAGGTTCAGATAAGGCAAAATTCAGTAAGGCAGGCTGGCTAAAAGTATTGCAAACCCCTGGGAGAGATGAGGAGCTTTCATGCAGGGTAGTTGGGGAGGCTGAGAACATCGTCCATTATGAAAATGAAACCTCTTTTTTTTTTTTTTTTTTTTTTTGAGGTAGGGTCTTGCTCTAGCCCAGGCTGACCTGGAATTCACTGTGTAGTCTCAGGGTGGCCTCGAACTCACAGCGATCCTCCTATCTCTGCCTCCCGAGTGCTGGGACTAAAGGCGTGCGCCACCACGCCCGGCAGGCTCGGCAGTGCTTTCTCCTCTCTGCGCAGCCTGGCGGTGACTCCCAGACCACAGCCTGTGGCGCCTGCTTGCCTCGGTCCTCCTCTTCTCAAGCGCCCAGCTTTTACTTTGAGCTTATGTCCAGCTTTGCAAGGATTGAGTCATTGAATTCAACCACCCACAGACCAAGGAGAAGGGACGGCCTCCTTCTCCTCTCTCCCCACAGTCCTTCTGTCCCCTGGGAAGAAAGAAAGACAGCAGGGCGGAGGACAGGCCCAGACCCGCACAGGGAAGGCAGATGCGGAAACGCTGATCCTGAAACAAGGCAGCGACGAGGGCAAATCCCTACTGGGCTGCTCCCATTGCTGCCTGTGGAAGCGGTATTTGCTCTTGAAAGCCATGAAACTGATATATTTCCTGTAACTTTTTTTATTGTGTTTTGTTATTCAAGGTAGGGTCTTGCTCTAACACACACTGACCTGGAATTCACTCTATAGGTCTCAGGGTGGCCTCGAACTCATGGCAATCCCCCTACCTCTGCCTCCCAAGTGTTGGAATTAAAGGCGTGCGCCTCCACACCCAGCTATTTCCTTTATTTAAGACACTTTATTTTTTTTATTTTTTTTATTTTTATTTATTTATTTGAAAGTGACAGACAGACAGGGAGAGAGAGAGAGAATGGGCACACCAGGGCCTCCAGCCACTGTAAACAAACTCCAGACGTGTGCGCCCCCTTGTGCATCTGGCTAACGTGGGTCCTGGGGAATCGAGCCTCGAACCGGGGTCCTTAGGCTTCACAGGCAAGTGCTTAACCGCTAAGCCATCTCTCCAGTCCTATTTAAAGACACTTTAAATGTTAAATTTTCAATTCCAGAGTAACAGCTGTGTTCAGGAAGACCAACTGGAAAACATAAGTTAGCAAAACAAAAAGCTCAAAGTGGATCCAAAACCCTACCTCCCAGGGGAGGTTTTGAAACCATTCTTGGCAAAAATACGTAATCTACACGTCTGTAGGCGTGGCACTTGTGAAGAAAAGCACATTCGCAGACTAGGGAGATAGCTCAGCAGTTAAAGGCACTTATTTGCAAAGCCCGCCAGCTCAGGTTCAATTCCCTAGTACCCACATAAGGCCAGGTGCACAAAATGACACACGAATCTGGACTTTGCAGGGGCAAGAGGCCCAAAGATGTCGATTCTGTCTCTTCTTTTTTCCTCCTCCTTCACCTCCTCTTCCTCTTTCTCCAGCAAATAAATAAAAACATTTTAGTCAGGCGTGGTGGTGCACACCTTTAATCCCAGCACTCGGGAGGCAGAGGTAGGAGGATTGTCATGAGTTTGAGGCCAGCCTGAGATTGCATAGTGAATTCAAGGTCAACCTGGGCTAGAGTGAGACCCTACAACAAAAAAAAATAAAAATAAAAATATAAACCGGGCATGGTGGCGCACGCCTTTAATCCCAGCACTTGGGAGGCAGAGGTAGGAGGATCACTGTGAGTTCGAGGCCACCCTGAGACTACAGAGTGAATTCCAGGCCAGCCTGAGCTATACAGTGAGACACTACCTCAGGGGAAAAAAAACAAAAACAAAAACAAAGCAAAGAAAAAGGGTACATTAGTTATAAATGTATATCTATATATCTAAGTATATTTCACAATATAAACACACACCGCGAGCCGGGCGTGGTGGCGCACGCCTTTAATCCCAGCACTCGGGAGGCAGAGGTAGAAGGATCGCCATGAGTTCGAGGCCACCCTGAGACTCCATAGTGAATTCCAGGTCAGCCTGGGCTAGAGTGAAACCCTACGTCGAAAAACCAAAATATAAATAAATAAATAAATAAATAAACACACACCGCCACCCAGGTTTTGTGTAAAGGGGCAAACATTCCCCATACCAGACCCTCTCCCGTTCATTATCCCTCCTCTTCAAAAGGAACACCACAGGGGAGGGAGACGTGAGCAGAGACTGCTTCAAGTTCCAGAACTGGATGGTGGTAATGGTTATACTATAGTATGTGATGACGGTTATGCTATGTATAATGGATGCAACTTACAAGGGCTGAAGTGGTCAATTTTATGCTATGTGTATTTTACCACATTTTTTTGTTGTTTGTTTCTCGAGGTAGGGTCTCACTCTAGCGCAGGCTGACCTGGAATTCACAATGGAGTCTCAGAGTGGCCTTGAGCTCATGGCAATCCTCCTACCTCTACCTCCCAAGAGCTGGGATTAAAGATGTGCACCACCACGCTCGGTTTACCACATTTTTAAACAACTAAATGAAAAGAAAGCCACCACTTTGACTTCTAAAAGCATTTTCAAAATCCTTCCTCCCAAGGGAAAACTTACTGTTAGCAAAATTTATATCTCAACTTTTTCTGCTGAACTAATCGTTGGGTTTTTTGTTTGTTTATTTGGTTTCGTTTGGTTTGGTTTTTGGTTTTTCAAGGTAGGGCCTTGTTCCAACCCAGACTGACCTGGAATTTACTATGTAATCTCAGGATGGCCTCAAACTCATGGCAATCCTCCTACCTCTGCCTCCCGAGTGCTGGGATTAAAGGCGTGCGCCGCCAAACCAGGCTTAAAAATTTTTTTAATGATTTTAAATATATATATTATTTATTTACTTGAGAGAAACAGAGAGAGAGAGAAAGAGAAAGAATGGGCACACCAGGGCCACCAGCCACTGCAAACGAACTCCAGATGCATGCGCCCCCTTGTATATCTGGCTTACACAGGTCATGGAGAGTCAAACCAGGATCCTTTGGCTTTGCAGGCAAACGCCTTAACTGCTAAGCCATCTCTCCAGCCTCCCCTTTTTTAAATGTTTTATTGATTTATTTGAGAAAGGAGAGAGAGCAGCAAATCGAGAGAGAATGGGTGCTCCAGGGCCTCTAGCCACTGCAAACGAACTCCAGAACCACGAGACACCTTTTGCATCTGGCTGACGTGGGTCCTGGGGAATCGAACCTGGGTCCTTAGGCTTCACAGGCAAGTGCCTTAACCACTAATCCATCTCCTCCAGCCCTTTTTAAAATTTTAAGTAAGATCATGCTGCTCCTAGTATGAAGTCCTCCCAAACTTTCCCACGGCACTTGGAGAAAAACTCAAACACCTTCGTGTGTCTGTGTAATCCAGCGCCTGCCTGCGTTCTCCACTGGCTCTGCCTTCCTCCACTCCCACTGCATCTGGCTAGGCAGACCCCCCACTGTAAAGACATTCCTTGAGCTCTTGTATGTGCTCAGTTCTGTGTATATTACCTGCATTCTTATATAATCTTCCCAACAACCTTCCTAGGTAGGTATTACTATGATCTCCACTTTATGAGCACAGAAACTGAGGCACGGTCAGGCTCACAAACTTACCCAAGACAGCACCATTAACATCTGGCCAAGCTACAGTTCTAAGCCATATATATTTTTTAAATTATTTTTTTTGAGGTAAGGGTCTCACTGTCACCCAGGCTGACCTGGAATTCACTATGTCATCTCAGGGTGGCCTCAAACTCACAGCGATCCTCCAACCTCTACCTCCTGCGTGCCGGGATTAAAGGCATGCGCCACTACGCCCAGCTTAAAAAAAACATTTTTTTTTTTAATTTCTTTGAGAGAGAGAAAGAGACAGATAGCGAAAGAGAGAATGGTTGTGCCAGGGCCTCCAGCCACTACAATTGAACTCCAGACATGCACCACCGTGTGCATCTGGCTTACGTGGGTACTAGGGAATCGACCCTCAGTCCTTAGGCTTCACAGGCAAGTGCCTTAACCACTAAGCCATCTCTCCAGCCTTAAGCCGTATTTTTAGCTACACCACATCAGCCTTGTCCTCTTGCCCTGTCTCTCCCTCTGCCTGGAGTGGTCTTCCTGATCCTGCCCAGGCCCGCTGCTCCTCTTTGTCAGAGCTCCACTCCACCCCTGCCTCCTTAGAGAGACCATCCCCAGCTTCCTGAGTAAGCCCAGGCACCCCCTCCCGCACCCCCCTGCTTTAACCCCTGGCATCGACTTCTGTCTGAAATTCTCATTTATGTATGCCTTTGGTTACTGTCTGCTCCGTGCGCTGGAGTGGAAGTGTCACAGGGCAAGGATCCCGTTCACGTGGTCTACTGCACGCGCCCATGCGTAGCAGTTATGTTCTTGTTGCTGGGACAAAATAACCAATCCCAAGCAGCCTAAGGAAAGAAAGGGTTTATTTTTGGCTTACAAGATTGTTTGCTTTTTCCGAGGTGGAGGAGTTCATCATGGTGGGGAAAGTGTGGCAGGAGTGGGAAGCCGGCATCTCATTGTTATATCAGCAGGGAGGAAGCAGGAAAAAAGACAGCAAGCGGGGATCAGGCAGACCCAGGTTCGATTCCCCAGGACCCACGTTAGCCAGATACGCAAGGGAGCTCACGCATCTGGAGTTTGATTGCAGTGGCTGGAGGCCCTGGTGTGCCCATTCTCTCTCTCTCCCTCCCTCCCTATCAAATAAATTAATTAAAATAAAATATTTTTTTAAATGCATAGTAGAACCTCAGCTGTTAGTATGGCTATGTTAGTTGCCAAAGCTCCCACCACTTCACAAAATTCTACCAATGTTTCGGTCTTCCTAGATCTTAAAATAAGTCCAAATTCCTAAGCCTGGCGTTAAGCACCTGACAAGACCTAGCCTTTGCCTGGCTTTAGACATAGGGTTTTTCTATTCCTTCCACAGCACAGTCCTGCTTCAAAATCTTTGGGTAGGCCATCTCTTCTGCCTAGGACAATGTCATCTCTCACTCTTCAGAAGTGAATGTGGCCCTTGCTCAGGAACACCTTTTCCAGACTCCCCGTCTTAGTCTTCTCTGAGGCACTCACTTCAACGGAAGTTAAGTGATCGTGTGACCACACATGAACCGTCTGAATTCTACCAGGCTGAACTCACATATGAAAATGTGAGGGCCGGTCCTGTCTCTTTCTTTCTTTCTTTCTTTCTTTTCTTTCAAGGTAGAGTCTCCCTGTAGCCAAAGCTGACCAGAAATTCACTATGTAGTCTCAAGGTGGCCTTAAACTCACGGTGATCCTCCTACCTCCACCTCCCAAGTGCTGGGATTAAAGGCGCACGCCACCACGCAGGGTCCTGAATGCACCACTTTTGTGCATCTGGCTTTACATGGGAACTGGGGAATCTAACTCAGGTCGTTAGGCTCTGCAGGCAAGGGCCTTAACTGCTGAGCCCGCTCTCCAGTCCTGGGTCTCTCTTTCCATGCTGCATACACAATGCCTCACATACAGGGGCTGCTCAGGACGTCCTGCAAACTCTGTAGAGCGCGGCTTTTCCCATGTCTGCTTCCCCTGATGACACGTAGGCTCCTGAAGGGTGAGCGTGTGCCTTGTGGTCACTGTGGGTTCCCTGCACCCACTATTCATGAAGGGAATATATCCATGGCTTGCAGTTCAGCTGGGCGCCACACTGCGTCCACTCGTTTTAGAAATGACTCCGCGTGAGGTTTCTCCAAGCCTAAGGACTCTCCAAGCAGATAGCTGAGGCACTCACTGGACAGACTAGCAGCAGAAGGCAAATTGCATTGGAGTAACCATGACTTTTAGGTTTCTCATGGGAGGGGGAGGGCTTAGGAGAGTCGGTGGAACCTCGTGAGACCAACTCATCAGGTTTTCTTCTAGTTCACTTCCTTATGGGATGCAGCTCAGTGGTGATGCACGTACACAGCACAGATCCGATCTCCAGGAGGATAATGAATAAGTATCCACATTTCAGACCTTTACAAGTACAGGATTCATTTCAGGCGTGGTGGCAGGCACATATAACCCCAGCACTTGGGAGGCTGAAGCAGAAACCTCAAGTTCCAGTTTCTTCAATAAGGACTAGAGTTAAGTGACCTGTGAAAAGCTCTTGACAGCCGGGCGTGGTGGCGCACGCCTTTAATCCCAGCACTCAAGAGGCAGAGGTAGGAGGATCGCCATGAGTTCGAGGCCACACTGAGACTACATAGTGAATTCCAGGTCAGCCTGGGCTAGAGTGAGACCCTACCTCATAATAAAAAAAAAAAAGAAAGAAAGAAAAGCTCTTGAGGGGCTGGGGACATGGCTCAGCGGTTAAAGGTGCTGGCTTGCAAAGCCTTCTGGCCTGGGTTCAATTCCCCAGGAACCAGGTATATAGCCAGATGTACAATGTGGATTCCATTTGCTGTGGCAAGAGGCTCTAACGCACCCATACTTTCTTTCTTTCTCTCAAATAAAAATAAATACTCTTGAGGAATACAAGGGGAAGGAAGAGGGCTGGAGAGATGGCTTAGCAGTTAAGGCACTTGCCTGAGAAGCCTAAGGACCCAGGTTTGATTCCCCAGTACCCATACAATCCAGATGCATGAGGTGGCGCATATGTCTGGAGTTTGTTTGCAGTGGCTGGAGGCCCTGGTGTGCCCATTTTCTCTCTCTCTGTCTCTCTCTCTCTCTCTCTCTCTGCCTCTCCCTGTCCCCGTCAAATAAATAAATAAAATGTTTTTAAAGGGTGAGGGCAGAATGGAGGAGGCAGGCAAGGAGGTATATGACTGTGCCTGTAATTCTAGCACTTGGGAGGCAGAAGTAGGATTATGAGTTTGAGGCCTGCCTGGGCTGCACAGCAAAATCCTGACCCCCATCCCTAGGTAGGGAGCATGGCCTTTGAAGACAGACCGAGGAAGTCTGCTTAGTAGCTGTATAACCTCAGACAGACAGCCTTTTCCTCCATTTGTAAAAAAGGAACAAAAATTGCCAGTCTTGGGACTGGAGAGATGGCTTAGTGGTTAAGGCACTTGTCTGTGAAGCCTAAGGACCCAGGTTCAATTCCCCACGACCCACATAAGCCAGATGTACAAGATGGCACATGCATCTGGAGTTTGTTTGCAGTGGCTGGAGGCCCTGGCATGCCCATTCTTTGTCTCTCAAATAAATAAATAAATAAATAAATAAAAATACTTTTTGAAAAATGCCAACCTGTAGAGTTGTTGGGAGATTCAGAAATATTTGCAAAATAGCCCTGGGTAAGGGGGAGCTTGATAAATTGTAATTGGTTTTTTTGTTTGGTTTTTCCAGGTAGGGTCTCACTCCAGCTCAGGCTGACCTAGAATTCATTCTGTAGTCTCAGGGTGGCCTTGAACTAACGGCAATCCTCCTACCCCTGCCTCCCAAGTGCTGGAATTAAAGGCATGTGTCACCACGCCTGGCTGATAAGTTGTAATTTTTTAAATTTTTATTTATTTATTTGGGAGTGACATACAGAGAGAGAAAGAGGCAGAGAGAGAATGGGTGCACCAGGGCCTCTAGCCACTGCAAACAAACTCCAGATACATGTGCCCCCTTGTGCATCTGGCTTATGTGGGTCCTGGGGAATCAAGCCTCGAACTGGGGTCCGTAGGCTTCACAGGCAAGCGCTTAAATGCTAAGCCATCTCTCCAGCCCTAGGTTGTAATTTTTACCACAGTCAAGTGCTGGGGATGAGTACCTGGCATCACACATGATAGGCAAAATTCTCCATCCCCAACCTTCATTGTTAATTAAGACAGACTCTAAGTTCCCCAGGCTAACCTGGAACTCACTCTATAGCCCAGGCAGGCCTTGAACTTGTGATCCTTTTGCCTTGGACTCTGAAGTAGCTGGGATTCCAGGCCTGTGCCACCAGGTCAGGCTTACCATAGATAGCTTTTTACACTACCAGCTTGTCCACCCAGCTACCAAGGTGGTATGCAGCAAAATGTGTAGGCTGTTCACACAAGATAACCAGCCCACAGGAGGATCAAGAACACACAATATCTTTGGATAGCCAGAGTTGGATGAACTTGGCCAATGAAAACCTTCTGCAAACACTACTGAATGAATGAGTCCCGCGTCCAGCCCCAACATGGTCAGCTGCCATCAAAGGCTAACTTATTTGAGTCCAGGTGGAAGCGGAAGGGGACGTCAAGGCCAGTGGCTCACACTCTTGGGTTGGCCAGGGCCAAATTCACCGGGCCTTACCAGAGACTGACACCTGCCCTTGGCAGAGGAACCTCCAGCTCTGGATTTCTGGAACCTCTGCCAGCTTTGTCCGTTGTGATAGTGGCACCTAGTGGGCACCTGGCAGTATTGCAGCCAATTGACAGCAGCTGCCAGGATACGTGCCACAAGGTGTTAGGTATTCAGGCTTGGGAGGGAAAATGAGGTCGGCCTGGGTCTGTCTCCAAGGCCAGTTAACAGAGAGCACCGTACACTCCCGAGACCGTGGAGGAAGCGGCGCGGAGCTTCGCCCGTCACTGTCCAGCGTGCGCACTCGACACGGCCTCCTCACATCCAACACAGGCAGGATACAGACCCACTTTTCTTTTTAATTCATTAATTAATCAATTTTTATTTTCTTGAGAGAGACAGAGAGAGAGAGAGACAGAGAATGGGCACTCCAGGATCTCCAGCCACTGCAAACGGAACTCCAGACACATGAGCCCCCTTGTGCAGCTGGCTTACGTGGGTCCTAAGGAATCGAACCTGGGTCCCTGGGCTTCTCAGGCAAGCGCCTTAACCGTCAAGCCATCTCTCCAGCCTCCAGCTCTACTATTTTAATTTATTTTTATTTATCTACTTAAGCGAGAGAAAGAGGCAGAGAAAGCGCACTTCTCTCTGTGTATCTCTCTTTTTTTTCTTCTTCTTTCTTGGTTTTTCGAGGTAGGGTCTCACTCTAGCTTGCCCGAGGCTGACCTGGAAGTCACTGTGTCGTGTCAGGCTGGTCTCGAACTCCAGATGCTCCTGCCTCTGCTTCCCCGAGTGCTGGGATGAAGGGCCAGGCTGGTGAGGGACGATGAGGCCCAAGGTCACGCACGTGCCTGGGCGGCAGAGAGGACCCACGTCAAGCCGCGGTAGCCTAAGTGCCTGGCTCCACCCCCGCAAGCTCGCGCTCCGCGGCCGCCGGGCGGGGTCCGCACCACCGCGCTTCGCCGGCCTGCGAGGCGGAGCAGGGCGAGCGGAGGCCCCACCCCCCCGCGAGCGCGCGGTTCCAGTCACGTGACGCCGGGGGCGCGCACGCACGCGCTCACGCACGCACGTCAGCGCGCCGGTGCTCTGGAGAGAGGCGAGCGGGAGGCGCCCGGGTCACGTGGGGAGGACGGAGTGGGCGGGCGTTCGGGGTCACGTGGCGAGGGCCGGCGGCGCGCGGGTCACGTGAGCGCCCGGGGGCGGGGCCTCCAGGGGCGGGGGAGGGGCGCGCGGCTTCCGGCGGCGAGGGGGGGGCGGCCGGCGAGCGGAGAAGGGGGGGGGGCCTGTCCCGGAGGTGGCGGCGGCGCCATCTTGGCGAAGGGGGGATCAGGAAGTGCGGACCGCGGCGGCGGCGGCGGCGGCGGAGCCCGGAGCGGAGGCCGGAGGCTCCCGGCCCGCCGGCCCCGGAGCAGAGCGGAGCGGAGGATGCAGCAGCCGCAGCCGCAGGGGCAGCAGCAGCAGCCGGGGCCGGGGCAACAACTGGGGGTCCAGGGGGCGGCGCCGGGAGCCGGGGGCGGCCCGGGGGGGGGTCCGGGGCCGGGGCCCTGCCTGAGACGGGAGCTGAAGCTGCTCGAGTCCATCTTCCACCGCGGCCACGAGCGCTTCCGCATCGCCAGCGCCTGCCTGGACGAGCTGAGCTGCGAGTTCCTGCTGGCCGGGGCCGGAGGGGCCGGGGCCGGGGCGGGGGCCGCGCCCGGGCCGCATCTTCCCCCGCGGGGGTCTCTGCCCGGGGATCCCGTCCGCATCCACTGCAACATCACGGTGAGGACCCCCCCTCCCTCGCGTGCGCCTCGGGGGAGCCCCCGCCCCCATCCCCCGGGCACAGACTCGGGATCACAGCGGCCGGGGGCTGCGAGGCCGAAGCCCCCTCTTGGGCTCGGCCCTTTCTCCCCGGGTTCCACTTGCTTCTGCAGCCTGAGGTTTCCGCCGCGGTTGATACTCGGTCTCTACCACTAACCCCTGAGAGCGAGGGGACACCCCGACATCTGGCCCCTTCTTCCACCCCCTTCCCGAGTCCACCCACATCCCCGAGGTTCATGATTTCGGTTCCTTTGGGCGACTCCTCCACAAGTTTACCATGCCACCCAGGAATGCTCCCTCCCTCACCCCAATACACACACACACACACACACAAAAGTTCCAGGCCTCTGCTGGGAGGACCAGATGGAACTCAGCACATTCAGGTGGTGACCCTTCTCAAATAGTTCCTTGACGTTACCACCTGTGGGACCCCTGCCCGGCTATCCTTCATACAGCCCCCTGCCGCTCTGAATTTCACCAAGGGAGAATTTTGGCGTTCATCGACTCCACTACTTTGGGTCCTCGTATTCCAGTGTAACCTCTAACTCTGTTCTCTCTCCGCCCCAGCTGGTAGCAGAGCTGCCCCTCCCCTCCCTCCCTGTCCCCCGTGAGTACGTCTGCTTGCCCTAGGTTGCTCCCTTTCCTGGCAGTGTGATGTGCATAGCTTACCTTATTTATTCTGAGCAGCAACGATTCCATTTCTCCCCGGGGCCCCTCTTACTTCCTAACTCTTTGCTAAACTAGGGGACACCTTGCCTGTGTCCTACCTCCATGCTGTGTCTCAAGCATCCCTTGTGGAGGGTTGGTTTGAGTTACTTTGGAATTTCTGCTACGGGATGGTATAGCGCTTACATCGGTTGACAATCTCTGCTGTGATCGTTCCTAGGGGGCTAACCTTTATCCAGACTGTGAGTGGTAGTAACATGGGGGGGAAGACAGTCTGGGTGAATTCCGTGGTACTTTTGGAGGCCTCAATTCAATTTGTATGGTGTTTTCTATTCCTTTTCTGCAATCAAACCTGGCCATAGTTTCGTGAGTTAAGCCTCAGCTTGGATGGATGGCGCCCCATCAATACACTACCCCAACGTTGCCATTGAAAGCTACCAGGAGTGGCTTTGATAGTCCAGCACTGAGCAGAGCCACGCTGTCCAATCGAAGTGGGGAAGGTTTCCTTGGCTTTTGTTGAGACCCCCAAGATTGCAGTTTGTTCCTGAAGTTAAGCTTCTCAGTGTTGAAGAGTAGGTTTGCCGCATCGCAGCTGCTCAGTTGCCAGAAGCTGGCTGTCATCTGTCTTTGGTGGAAAGTTAATTTGGGGGGTCCTCGGCTGCAGTTCCCATGCCCCATCAAAGGAACCTGGCCTAAACTGGCCCCCTTGCTTGGGGCGTGGGAGTCTGGTCAGGCTGTTCTGGCACCATGGCTCTAGAATGCTGGGAATGTCAGCAGTGTGCCGCCTTTCTCCCGGGCCCACCATGCGCAGCCCCACTGCCCACGTCGGCACCGAGAAGGTGGCATGTTCCCAAGGGAGATGGGCAGGATTGGTCTTAGAGGATCTGTTGGGACTGGACTGGGGGTACTCAGGTACCCTTTTACTCTTGGCTTCTAGAGCCAGTTTCATTTTCTGCCCTCCCCTACTGGGTACAGTCTGCATTTTTCTCATCACTGTGACAAGGTGATCCTCCCTCTGACTCTAGAGTTCGGAAAGCCAAAGCAGGGGAGGGCTCGCTGGAGAGCAGCACTCGCAGAGGCAGGACAGTCGACCAGGAGTCTCCTTCACTGCTGTTTGCCCCTGGAAGAAAGTTGCCAGGCTGCTTTCTGGAAAAAGGCTCTCCCAAAGACTGTTTCTCCCAGTGTGGGCTTCACAGGGAAACTGCCTGGTTAGACTCTAGCCTGCTGAGCTGGGTGTTTGAGTGTAGGGCAGGGAAGCAAAGGGACTAGAAGTGTTGGGCGGGGGGCAGGGCAGGCAAAAGCTGGCCTTTCTCAGGGTGCCCCTTGTGACTGCTGTCTACTCTCTCCCCTCAGGAGTCATACCCTGCTGTGCCCCCCATCTGGTCCGTGGAGTCTGACGACCCTAACCTGGCTGCTGTCTTGGAGAGGCTGGTGGACATAAAGAAAGGGAATACTCTGGTGAGGGGCTCTGGGGTAGGAGAGTACATACTCCTGGTGGGGTCCACGCTGTGAGGTATCAGTATCCACAGAGTGGGTGGTACCCCAGGCTGAACATCTTGGGGCAGACCTCTCAAGAGAGTTGCTTACTGAAGCCAGAGGCAGATTCCTGTAGCGTCGCCAGGGTTGGTCATTCCCACAGCCATGTGGCCCGTACAGTTTGGAGAGGCAGGCCCCATTTCGGGATCTGAGCTAAGAGCTCACGCGTGCGCCTATCCCAGTCGGAGTGGGTGAGGAGTATTTGATGTCTCTGGTCCCCACCGCAGCTCTTGCAGCATCTGAAGAGGATTATCTCTGACCTTTGTAAGCTCTACAACCTCCCTCAGCATCCTGATGTGGAGATGCTGGATCAGCCCTTGCCAGCAGAGCAGGTGAGCGGCCCAGGGCTCGGGCTGTCGTGCGGTCTCCCCATCTCGAGAGCAGTTGATAAGTACTTGATCATTGAGACAGATTTGCAGTAGCTTCTCCCCACCCCACCCCCCAAACACACACATGACTCTCAGCCTCTCTTCTCCAGATGGGAATCTAGCTAAATGGGACACTCCTGGCTTCCTCTCTCCTATCCAATCCCTCTCAGCAGCAGCGTGCCTCAGGTTGAGGGAGGAGGAAGTTTTAGAATTATCTTAGCAGTAGCAGTTGGTGACCAGAGACCCAGGCTCCTTGTTTAGAACCAAGAGTGCAGCATCATTGCAGAGGTCAGGTAAAGGCGGGGTTCTGGGAAAAGTTAGGCTGGGATCTGTGAAGTGGATGACACAAAAAAGCCATTTCCTTCTTGAACGTGCTAGAGGAAAGTAATGGGCTGGTAGGTAACAAACCCATCTGTCCTGGGTTCTTACTTCCACTCAGGTCTGGTTGCTGGACAGACCGTGGCTGAGGGCTTTATGGGTAATGTGCAGCTTGCAGACGTAAGGACCCAAGGCAGTAGGTCAGAGGCTGCATTCCAGCAGGCCACTGGCCCTCTGACCCCACCTCTCCCCCATCTCTCCCCCCACAGTGCACACAGGAAGAAGTGTCTTCAGAAGATGAAGATGAGGAGATGCCTGAGGTAGGCTTGATGGAATTGGCAGGAAGTTCTTGCCATCAGCTAGTAGCATTGCTCACTCACTGTGAACAGGGCTCTAGTCTAGAACTGGAGACAGAAAAATACCAATAAGCCGGGCGTGGTGGTGCACACCTTGAACCCCAGCACTCGGGAGGCAGAGGTAGGAGGTTCGCCATGAGTCCGAGGCCACCCTGAGACTATATAGTGAATTCCAGGTCAGCCTGGGCTAGAGTGAGACCCCACCTCAAAAAAAAAAAAAAGTAGGAGGAGGAGAAGAAGAAAAGAAAAATAGCAGTACAGAAAAGACAGATTTGCTGGCCTGAAGAAGGGGCCAGCGTCGAGAAGGAGCTCAGCATCTGCATCCTTGAAGTTAGGCAGGTGCAGCTCTGTTTTGGATCCCGGTGGGCTCTGCAGCCTGTCTGCGGTTCTCTTATCTGCAACATGGGATTGTCTTGAAGATTGAATGAGGCATAAAATGCTTCATATGAGTACTTGATGTACCTGATATGTTTGAAAAACACAGTTGGGTTTTGCTTATTTGTTTGTTTTTAATATTTATTTATTTGAGTGAGAGAGAGAGATAGGGAAGAGAGTGAGCATGCCAGGACCTCCAACCACTGCCAGTGAACTCCAGACACATGCCACCTTGTGTATCTGGCTTACATGGGCACTGGGGAATCGAACCTGGGTCTTTAGGCTTCACAGGAAAGTGTCTTAACCTCTAAGCCATGTCTCCAGCCCTTGTTTGTTTATTGAGACAGGGTTTTATGTCAGCCACGGCTGGCTTCATACTCAACCATGTAGTTGTGGCTGGCCTTGAACTCTTGATTCTCTTGAGTGCTTGGATTACAGGTGTATGCCACCATACCCAGCCCTGGCTGTTTTTGCAGAATTTAACATAATAGTTAAGAGTTTGAACTTAAAGCCAGGTAGAACTTAAGTCTTAGCTTTGTTAAATGTCTTGTAACTGTATGTGGTAATTAACTCTGCTGAACCTCAGCTTTGTCTCTAAAATGGAGCCTGTGGTAGGAGTGCGACACCGTGGTTGTAGAACTGAAGTGGTCTAGTTTGTGTAGCCCCTAGTACAGGGCTGACCTGAGTAGTCATCCTTTCGTAAATGTTGGCTGCTGACGTAGTAGTCAGGAGGCCAGGATGTCCTGTTAAGAGTGATGGCTCTGATCACTCTGGGTTTTTTGTTTATTTGTTTTTGGTTTTTTTTTTTTTTTTTTTTTTCCGAGGTAGGGTCTCACTGTAGCCCAGGCTGACCTGGAATTCACTATGGAGTCTCAGGCTGGCTTTGAACTCACGGTGATCCTCCTACCTCTGCCTCCCGAGTGCTGGGATTAAAGGCGTGTGCCACCATGCCTGGCCACTCTTTTTGGCATTGCATTTGTGTCCCAGGTTGTGCTGCTAAGACCCACAAGGACCTGGTGATGCGGCCTGATAGTAGTGCTGGGTGTGAGCACAGCGCCTGGTGTGCTCACTTAGGCCGGGGTGAACTGCTGTCGAACACCAGCTCCCGCTGCGGACCACCTCTTCCTTCCGTCTTGGCGGTGGCTCCCTCTGCACCTAGTCCAGGCCCTGCTCTTCCAGGGAGAGAAGAACATTCATGATCCAGTTTTCCTGTATGCCTAGGGTTCTCAGCACCCGGGGAAACATGAACTCTTAGCCACTCTGCCAAGCCAAAGTCACTGCTAGGAACTAGAAAGTTTCTGTCGCTGAGGAGAGTTTTGGGGACAGTTGGTGCAAGGTCGTCCTGGGAACCAAAGACCGAGTCCTTGTTGCTGTGCTGCTGTTGCTTGAGAATTGAGAGACTTGCCTTGAGGGGCCAGGTGCGGTGGCTCATACCTGTAATCCCAACACCAGGGAGGCAGAGGCAGAGGGATCACTGCAAGTTTGAGACCAGCCAGGACTGTGTCATAAGACCCTGTCTGAAAAAAGCAAAAGCTGAGTGTTGGTCCGCACCTGTCATGCTATCACTGGGGAGGGTCAGGGTTGCAAGGTGCCCTCGGCTACATAGCAAGTTCTAGCCAGCCTGGACTACACGAGATGCTCTTGGAAAGTCAAAACAAACTTTGAGTCAGAGAAGAAACTTGCCTTGGTCTTCAGACTGCGGCATGGACGGAGCTGGCCACACCGTTCCAGAACTGGGGGACGTGTGGGCGAGGCTGTAAGAGGAGACTGCGGCTCCTGCTGGGGCTGCAGGACCAGCGGGACTGGGAAAGTGAGGGTCTTTACCCACTACCTATGCGGTGTCTTCCCTCCTCTGTCTGCTTCCACCCAAACCTGCCTCAGGACACAGAAGATCTGGATCACTACGAAATGAAAGAGGAAGAGCCCGCTGAGGGCAAGAAATCTGAAGATGATGGCATAGGAAAAGAAAACTTGGCCATCCTAGAGAAAATTAAAAAGAACCAGAGGCAAGATTACTTAAATGTACGTGCCTTGTAGACAGACGGGCAGAGGGGTTGGTGGGTACCCACTGGGAAGTAGCAGGCCATTGCATATCAGTTTGGGGAACTGTCCTTTTGGGGGTGTGTCTGATGCTTTTGCTAAGTCCTAGGCGGACTGCCCCAAGCTCTAGCACATTGGTTTCCAAGCACGTGATGGAGAACGCTGTCTTCCTACCCCAGGGTGCAGTGTCTGGCTCGGTGCAGGCCACTGACCGGCTGATGAAGGAGCTCAGGGATATATACCGCTCACAGAGTTTCAAAGGCGGTGAGTCCCCTGCGGGGCCGCCTGCACGCACAGCCGCGGGCCCCGCCGTCACGGGGGCTCTGGGTTCACAAGTGCTTGTAACTCGGGACTGGAGCTCCTCTGGGCAGTAGCATGGTTTGGGTGCATGTCCATTTGAGACAAACCTGGAGCCCCTGAATTTTGTTGTTTTATTTTTTTTTTATTATTTTTTTCCTCAAGAAGGATCTGCAGAGGGGACCATGTCCAACCAGACCATCTTATTAACACCTTCTCTCCTTCCAGGAAACTATGCAGTCGAACTCGTGAATGACAGTCTGTATGACTGGAATGTCAAACTCCTCAAGTGAGTGGTGACTCTGGGAGTCTTGGGAATGGTGGGCTGTGGGGCCAGGCCTATGCAGTCTGTTGATTACTGGGCCCCAGAGCCCTGTGGGCCGTGGCGATGGTGCCAGGCTGGGCAGTGGAGCCCTGAGGAGGCTCCTTAGTGGAGACGGGAACCTGAGCCCAGGATTCGCTGCTCTGCAGAGTTGACCAGGACAGCGCTTTGCACAACGATCTCCAGATCCTCAAGGAGAAGGAAGGAGCCGACTTCATCCTACTTAACTTCTCCTTTAAAGTAAGATGGCCTGTTCCCAGCTGCCCCTCCTTGGCCTCGGCTCCCTCGTGTGCCGCGAGCCCTGCGGCCTGACTGCTGTCTCTGCCTCTCTCTCAGGATAATTTCCCCTTTGACCCACCGTTTGTCAGGGTTGTGTCTCCAGTCCTCTCTGGAGGGTGAGTGGCTGGGCAGAGGGAACAGGCTGCTCCTGAGGCAGTGGGTGAAGAAGGGACGGGTGTTCTGTCGGGCACAGCTGACTAACCCTCATCTGCAGGTATGTTCTGGGTGGAGGTGCCATCTGCATGGAGCTTCTTACCAAGCAGGTGAGCCCGGCACGGCGGGACGGGGCTCCTCTGGGCTGAGGTTTACCTGATGGGTGGAGGCACAAGGCACGAGTTGTGGCCGTAACGTGGCCTTTTCTGCGGCGGGCATGGCCTGTACCCCTGCGACCTAGGTGGGCAGGTGGAGGCTGCAGCGGGAGTGGAGGGCAGGAGCGGAAGGCGTCTCGGGAAGCTGTGTCTTGACTTGTTCTGTCCCGCCCGGCCCCAGGGCTGGAGCAGCGCCTACTCCATAGAGTCGGTGATCATGCAGATCAGCGCCACGCTGGTGAAGGGGAAAGCGCGAGTGCAGTTTGGAGCCAACAAAGTAAGGGCCTGGGCACGTGTGGGAGCCAGGCATGGTTTGGGCCCCTCACAGGCCAAGACTGCCTTTGAAGAGACCATGAGGATGGGTCCCTAGAGGAGAGGGCCTTGGTGGGAGGAGGCCCACCCAAGTGTGAAGAGGAAAGGGCCTTGCACCCTCACACTTGGGGAGGACATGGCTTTAGAAATGGAAGCCTGTGGCATCGGGCCACAAGGGATAGCTCAAGTGGGGTACGTCATGTTGCCACAGCTCAGTGTTGGGAGTTGGTCATCCTGGGTGGGAGAGGAGGGGTTGTAAGGTCATGGCTGGCAATGGCTTAACCTGGTGTCTTCCTCCCCCAGTCTCAGTACAGTCTGACAAGAGCACAGCAGTCCTACAAGTCCTTGGTGCAGATCCACGAAAAAAACGGTGAGGCTGCAGCCAGGCCCAGGTTCCACCTGCAGTCAGAGAGCAAGAACCTTCTGGGTCTGAGCCTTGGCACCTATTCCGCATCCGTCCAGTTGTCAGGAGGTCTCGGAGGTGGCTGATGCCAGTCTTCTCACTATGCATCACCAGCAGTGGGGTCGGGGTGGACTTGGTGCTGCCCTCGGCCCACCACCTTTTGAAAAGTTCATCCAACTGCTGTACCTCAGGGTGCACTCACAGTTCTCCCTCCTCAGATCCCTACTCCCGGACATCTGCTTTCCTGGACCACTGGCGGTATCCTCCGGGACCAGGTGGGCAGGATGTACTTTGGCCTGCCCCTCACTGTGCTGTTTCTTTGCAGGCTGGTACACACCTCCAAAGGAAGATGGCTAACGCAGGAGTGCCGCCCTCCTTCCCCAGGCACCACGGACCATCCCCTTTGAATGCTGTATTTGGATCTCATGCTGCCTCTGTGGTCCCCTCCCTCACTTCCTGGACGGGATAGCTCTGCCTATTGCAGGACAGTGATGGCTATTCTAAACGCTAAGGAAAACAAAACAAAACAAAACAAAAAACACAGAACTGTTTCAAGTACTCAAGACTGACTACAGACAACCAACCACCTTGCTGGAACCCTTGCTAGCAGGCGTTCTTACCAAGAAACTCTCTCAAGCCTCCTTATATTGCTGGAAACTCAGCTGTGCTCCAGACTAGAGCCTCCTCACCTATGCTATGGATTTTAATTTATTTTCTCTTATTTCATGTACACTGCTTTTTTTGGTTACAGTGTATGATGGATGTGTATGGAAAAAAATGTATCTTTGGGAAAACAATTACAGTTTGTTAATTTGAAGATCCTGGTGTTGACTCATCTTTATTTTTATTCCCCCATCCCCCCACCCCCATCCCCTGAGTGCTTGGGAGGTGGGGGAGGGGTGCCAGGCCCACCGTGCTGCTGCTGCACAAGACGGAGTTGAAGCGCCGGCCCGGCCCTGAAGAGCTCTGAGAGTCAGCAGCGGTCCTCAGGAGGCAGAGCCCGTCCGACGGTGGAGGCCCAGCGTGATCCTGACCCTTGGGACGACTTCTTACTAGTCTCAGCTTTCAAGTTCCTTTTTTTTTTTTTCTTTTGAGTTTTCAAGTTTCTAGGTAAAAGAAAATGAGACTCAAGTGACTGCTTCATGAAATTACTTGTAAAGGAATGGCGTGGGGATGGGGCCCAGGGTCCCCTGTGTGTATGTGGCCCTCCCACCGCAGCAGGCCGCGGGGCAGCTACCGCCCTGCCCGGTGCCCCCTTCCGGCAGAGTGGCTCCTGGTGGACGGTGGCCCGCGGCCTCTTCCTCCTGGCTCGGGCTTCCCTGGGTTTTCTGAGAGAAGATGCATGGCTCTGAAGTAGTTAGGCTTGTAGAACTGTGGACTCTCGAGCCATCCCTGAATGGCGAGTCCTGCTGGAAATGGCTAGCTCTCTACACGGGCATCCCATGCACGAACTGCAGGCAGGGGAGGAGTCCGCACTGCGGCGGGCGGCACTGTTGGTGCTGTGCTGTGGACCTGCTGTTGTAGAAGTCGGGGTGTGGTTTGCATGTGGCCAAGGCTGCCTGCATCTCCTGGTCAGGGAGCTCACTGTGGGATGACTGCCTACTGATTGGATGAAGAACCGAATGACAGGCCAGGGGCAGCCAAGACCCAAGTTTTCGAAAACCCAGACCTGGGGCAGCTGCCTGGAAGCGTTGTTTGGAATGGGGCCGTTTGCCTTCGCGCGTCCTTGCCGGGCCCTCGTGGAGGGAGTGGAACATCTTGCTGCTCTTCGTGGATGGAGACTTCACCAGTGCCACGCAGTGCTGCTCCAGCTCTGCCTACGCCCACCTGATCAGGTGCTAACCCATGCTGAGGCTGAGCTAGAGGGGACACGGGAAACGCATTCCGCAGAGGGAAGTCTGTCCCACACCCGTGTGGCTTCCTTCTGAACTTACGACCAGTCCTGGCTGGAATGTAGATTTGTGTTTTTAGTAATGTGTACTGTGATCTGTCCTCTGTATAATGTATTTTGTAATGTATTTTTCTCATCTACCAAAGGATGAAATAAATAAAGTTATTTAAATAGTTTGGCTCTAATAAGTTTATTTAAAGAAATAATGGGTTCTGATTCACTTGACAGCAAGAAAAATGGCAGCTGACACAAACTGTAATGTTAACTGAGAATCCTTCACTTTTCTTGTCAATCTAACATTCCCTTTTTTTAAAAAAAAAATTATGTTTATTTATTTATTTGAGATAGAGAGTGAGTGAGTCAGGGCCTCCAGCCACCCAGATGAACTCGACACATGCGCCACCTTGTGCATGTGGAACACGTTTCCTGGGGAATTGAATCTGGGTCCTTTGGCTTTGCCAGCAAACACCTTAACCGCTAAGCCATCTCTTCAGCCCCCTAACATTCCTCATTATAACTTTAGGGTCCTCACACAGTTGCAGTGTGGGCCTGGAGAAATGGCTCAGTAAAGTACTTGCTTCCAGAGCCTGACGGCCTGGATTCGATTGCCCAGTACTCATGTGAAGCCAGATGCACAAAGTGGCGCATGTATTTGGAGTTTGTTTGCAGTGGCTAGAGGCCCTGGCACACCCATTTTCTATCTGCCTCTTTCTGTCTCAAAATTATATATATAACATTTTAAATATTTTTATTTATTTGAGAGAGAAAGAGGCAGTTAGAGAATGGGTGTGCCAGGGCCTTCAGCCACTGCAAGTGAACTCCAGGTGTGTGTGCCACCTCGGGCATCTGGCCTTACATGGGTCCTGGGGAATCAAACCTAGGTCCTTTGGCTTTGCAGGCAAGCGCCTTAACCACTAAGCTATCTCTCCAGCCCAAAATACATTTTTTAAAATATTTTATTTATTTATTTATTTATTTATTTATTTAAGAAAGAGGGAGAGAGAGAATGGGCACGTGAGGGCCTCTAGCCACTGCAAACGAACTCCAGACACGTGCGCCCCCTTGTGCATCTGGCTAATATGGGTCCTGGGGAATCAAACCTGGGTCCTTTGGCTTTGAAGCAAACACCTTAACCGCTATGCCATCCCTTCAGCCCCCAAAATACATTTTTTTAAAAAAAGAAAAAAAGAAAAAAATACATTTAAAGTAGCCGGGCATGGTGGTGCAAACTTTTAATCCCAGCACTCAGGAAGCAGAGGTAGGAGGATTGCCATGAGTTCAAGGCCACTCTGAGACTACATAGTAAATTCCAAGTCAGTCTGAGCTAGAGCGGGACCCTACCTCGAGGAAAAAAAATTAAGTTATGATGCATCTAACAAGGCCATGACCGCAAAGGGCCGGTTTCTTCTGCAGTACGACAGCAGGGGGAAATGCACACGTGTGTCCCAGGCAGGGCTGTGCGGCTGAGCCCACCACCCGGGAGCTGAGCCCACGAGGCCACAGCAGCTCAGGGTCACTGCGGTGGTGCACAGGACACGCTAGGGCCACAGACGGTGGCAGGGAAAAAGTCACTAGCACATAAAACATGCCAACCTTTATTAGCCAAGGTTCATTTGGTTCACGGGCCAGGTGTTCTCCGCCAGAGAGCATTCTACATGCAGTGTTCTTTCCTCCTCCAGGATCCGCCCCCCGGGGTGCGAGGAAGATACATGGAAACCCCGCTGCCTCCAGCCTCCAGCCTAGTGGACGCTTCCTGGGTTTATGGTCCAAATGTTTTTGTCATGACAAGTAAGGCCTCACTCCTTCGAAAGGTGAGCTGGAGTAAAGGCAAAATGGAAATCATCTGGATGCCAAGGCCTCTGAAGCGAAGGGCAGGCAAGTGAGGGACTGAGCCGGGCGTGCCTGGTTAAAGCCTTCAAACTTCCAGACTGGAGTGACTGGAAAGAGAGAAGCCCCCGCCCCCCGCAACTCCCGCCACGCCCACACACACACATGCACATCCTTCCACTCAGTTCCCTAACTTGGGGTAACTTAGTTTGTTTTGTCGAAGATGATGCCCAGGAAACCCACAGAATTTTAGCCAGGGCAGAGGTTGGAAGGATTCCAAGGCCGGGGCTGCGGGAGGGATAGCTAGCTCTGCACGGCACCAGTGAGTTTTTCCCCCCGTTGAGGATTTGATGGACATCCTGATGTGAATTCCAAATGTCTGCAAAACAAAACACAGCAAAACTCAGTGGCTCACGGAGGGGCAGGGAAGGAAAGCCAAAGGTGGAGGCCACAGGGCAAGGGCTCTCTGGCTGCAGACCAGCTTGCGGACAAGTCTCTGTCAGCTCCGACCCCCTGCCACCGGGATGAAAAGATGAGATCTGGAGATGTGGGGAGGGGTGGGCACAGTGGAGCTTACCTAAAAAGAAGCAGCATTATCATTTTGTTAAAATAGTTGCAGGGGGGCTGGAGAGATGGCTTAGTGGTTAAGCCTGTGAAACCAAAGGACCCAGGTTCGATTCCCCAGGACCCACGTAAGCCAGATGCACAAGGGGGCGTGTGCATCTGGAGTTCGTTTGCAGTGGCTGGAGGCCCTGAAGCAACCATTCTCTCTTTCTCCTTGCTATCTCTCTCTGCTTGCAAATAAATAATTTTTTAAAAAAAGAATAAATTTAAAATAGTTGCAGGGGGACAGGAGAGATGGCTCAGCGATTAAGGTGCTTGCCCGTGAACCTTAAGGACCCAAGTTCGATTCTCCAGTGCCCATGTAAGCCAGATGCACAAAGTGGCACGTGCGTTTGGAGTTTGTTTGCAGTGGCTAGAGGCCCTGGTGCTCCCATTCTCCTCTTCCTCTCTCCCTCCCTCTCTCTCTCTCTCTCTCAAGTAAATAAATAAGATATTGAAAAATAGTTGCAGGGATCTGGGATTTTATGGTCTCTACTGGAGATAGGAAATGATGTACACTCAGTTTTAGTTGAAGGTTAAAGAGAAAAAAAAAAAAAGGTTTCATCTTGGTAAAATTCACCTTTAGCTGGCCGTGGTGGCACATGCCTTTAATCCCAGCGCTCAGGAGGCAGAGGTAGGAGAATCACCATAAGTTCGAGGCCACCCTGAGACTCCATAATGAATTCCAGGTCAGCCTGGGCTACGATGAAATTCTACCTTGAAAAACAAAAACAAAAAAAGCAAAACCTCACCTTTCAGGCTGGAGAGATAGCTCAGCAGTTAAGGTGTTGGCCGGCAATGCGTGAGGACCTTTTGATTCCCCAATACCCATGAAAAGCCAGATACACAAAGTGTTGCATGCATCTGGAGTTTGTTTGCAGTGGTTAGAGACCCTGGCACACACATTCTCCCTCTCTCTCTCTCAATAAAATAAATATATATATATTTAAAACTCACCTTTCTCGGGGCTGGAGAGATGTCTTAGTGGTTAAGGCGTTTGCCTGCAAAGCCAAAGGACCTTGGTTTGATTCCCCAGAACCCAGATACACAAGGTGGCACATGCATCTGGAGTTCATTTGCAATAGCTGGATGCCCTGGTACGCCCATTCTCTCTCCCTCCCTCTCTCTCTCAAATAAATTTTATATATATCTAACTTTGGTTTTTCGAGGTAGGGTCTCACTCTGGCCCAGGCTGACCTGGAATTCATTATGTAGTCTCAGGGTCGCCTTGAACTCACTGTGATCCTCCTACCTCTGCCTCCTGAGTGCTGGGATTAAAGGCGTGCCCACCACACCCGGCTTTTCTATTTTTTTAAAAATATATTTTATTGCCAGGCATGGTGGTGCACCCTACCTCGAAAAATCAAAAAAATATATAAATAAGTAAAGAAAAAGAAAAAGAAAAAGAAAAGTGAGCAGACAGGCTAGGCCTCCTGGCAGCTGTCCCTTGAGTTAGGAAGACTCCTCAGGGCCACCTTCCAATATTCACAGCAGGAAGCTCTTGACCCTCTTCTTCCAGGGGCCCTTTTCATGCAATGACCCTAGATGTCCTCTGGGTGGAGCTCCCTGACCACAGGGCACAGCCCACCAGCCTGCCAGGGAGCCTGAGCTGTGCACCTCACACCTTGGGGAGCCCCTCGGCCCTGGTCCTCACCAGCGAGTGGGAGGTCTTCTCTAGCATCAGCCAACGATCCAGAGGTCGTCGCTGTCGCTGTCGCTGTCGCTGTCTGGGCCACGCAGGGGCTGCACAGACAGGCTGGTTGACTGCCCCAAACCAAAGAGCTTGACCAGAACCCAGCAGTCCACCCTGTCCAGCACCCAGCCGGCCGGAAGGGAGGGGAGAGGACCATTGCTCTACCTGACTCCTGGCACAGAAGCCCCCTCCCTACCCCCAGGAGGTTGTGAAGTCAACAGTGAACACTCTGACCCCAAAGGGGAGTGACCCCAAGCAGAGACAGCCGTGAAAGCATGACAGGCCTGCAGGTGAGCAGCCAGAGTCCAGAGGAGGGAGAGTCAGACAAGAGGCGGCTGGGCCGGGCGTGGTGGCACACGCTTTTAATCCCAGCACTCGGGAGGCAGAGGCGGGAGGATCGCCGTGAGTTCGAGGCCACCCTGAGACTACATAGTGAATTCCGGGTCAGCCTGGTCTAGAGTGAGACCCTACCTTGAAAAAAAAAAAAGAAAAAGAAAAGAAAGAGGCGGCTGTCCAGCCTGTACCTGTCGTCCTTCCACGTTACAGGCACATCGTCCCGGTGGTGCCCTGCCAGACAGCGGGTCGTGCGCCACACAGCTAAGTCATCCAGGAAGGGCAGCAGCTCCTCTGCCTGTGCCAGGGTTCTGAACAGGCTGTGGCCGCAGGCCTCCCACTGCGTCCTGCCCAGCACGTCCGTCCTGCAGATGCCCTCGCCATTACAGCAACCCCACCGTCTTGTTCAGAAGACGCTGGGGACGAAAAAGAGGCCGAGAGCAGGGATGAAGAAGCTAAGACGGTCCTAGATCTCTACCAGCAGCCGGTGTCCGTCACCAACCCACCTATGTGCCCCGCGGTGATGTGAAGGGTCCAGAGACAGGGAGTCTGCTGGTCGCCAGCAGCCCCCACGGACGCTGTGGGTGAAGGTGCGCCGGTTCACGCCCTCAGCGGGGGCACCAGGAAGAATCTGTCCTCCCTCCCAGAGAACAAGGGGAAGCCAGGAAGCCTGGAGAAAGAGCAAAACTTCTGCAGGAGGCTGTGCTTACCAAGGGACCGGGCGACTGAAGCCCGATGAGATGTGCCCACCTCTCCAACAACGTGGCACAGGCCAGGGGCACCGGTCCTGGAGAATTCCAGAAGGGAGAGGGCAAAGGAAACAGACCCAGCAGGAAACTCCTCGGGGAAGGGGCTCGTTGCTAAAGTGACTTAGAACTTATAAACGATGGCCGTGGGCATGAGCTTGCAGTCTCAAAGGAGCTCCCCGCTGACCTCTGAACTCTCCCAACCTCATCCTCCCACCTTACCACTCTAGCACCTGCCTGGGTCACGGGTAGTTGGGGAGGTCGGTGTGGGGGCACGGGGGGGGGGGGAGAAGGGAGCTGGCGCCAGGATGCCAGGCATGCAGGTTATTCTGGCATTCCTAACATTAGGGGTGGAATGATGTCCTCTAATAAACACGAAGCTGTCGCGCCGGGTGCAGCGACTGCCCTGGCATCCAGGGACGAGGACTGTCACCAGCTTCCAGGGAAGACAAACAGACTGCTTTGTAAGCTAGCGTGGCTCACAGCCTCCAACTTGAGTTTGATGCACTTCGTGAAAAAAAGTCCCCCTGCCCCTCCCCCAGGCACACACCATCACTGTCCCGCCCTCTGGCAGCAGAATGGAGTCTGTCTTCACTGGAAACCCTTCACCCCTTGCCCACCCATCTCTGTGGGAACTGCAGATGCTGCCCTGCCCTCAGGTCCCCCCATCTCATGGCTGCCAACAGAGGCCTGAGGAGTGAGCCCGGTGCACGCTAGAAAGTGAAGATTGTGCGCTGGAGAGATGTCTCAGCAGTTAAAGGTGCTTGCTTGCAAAGCCTGCCTTTTCATGTTCGATTCCCCAGCACGTGCACAACGTGGTGCATGTGTCTGGAGTTTGTTTGTAATGGCAAGAGGTTCTGGCATGCCCATTCTCTCTCTCTCTCTCTCTCGTGCACGCGCTCTGTCTCTCTTTCTCTCTCTTCTCTCAAGTAAATAAATTAAATAAATAATTAAAATTTTTATATCCAAGCTGGGCGTGGTGGCACACACCTTTAATCCCTGCACTCGGGAGGCAGAGGTAGGAGGATCGCCATGAGTTCGAGGCCACCCTGAAAATACAGAGTGAATTCCAGGTCAGCCTAGACTAGAGCGAAACCTACCTGGATAAAAAAATTATATCCTTTATTTATTAGAGACAGGCAGATAGAGAAAGAGAGAATGGGCATGCCAGGGCCTCTAGCCACTGCAAACGAACTCCACATGCATGTACCACCTTGTGCATCCGGCTTATGTGGGCATTGCAGAATTAAGCCTAGGTCCTTAGGCTTCATAGTCAAGTGCCTTAACGATTAAGCCATCTCTCCAGCCCTAAATAATTTTTTTTTAGGTAGGTTCTCACTCTAGGCCAGGCTGTCCTGGAATTCACTGTGTAGTCTCAGGGCGACCTCAAACTCGCGGCAATCCTCCTACCTCTGCCTCCCGAGTGCTGAGATTAAAGGTGTGCCCACCACACCTGGATAAATAAATAATCTTTAAAAAGTGAAAGCTTGGCTGCAGAGATGGCTTAGCATTTAAGGTGCTTGCCTGTGAAGCCTAAGAACTCGTGCTCGAATATCCAGGTCCCAAGTAGCCAGACGCACAGTGACACAAGTGTGCAATGTCACGCAAGGGGGCACGCATGTCTGGAGTTCATTTGCAGTGGCTGAAGGCCCTAGCACACCCATTCTCTCCCTTTCTCTCTCTCTTTGTCTCTCTCTCTCTCTCTCTCTCTGTCTCAAATAATAAAAAATGTGAAGATTATAAACCTTCAATCTCAGCTCTTAGGAGGCACTGGGAGGAGGATCACCATGAGTTCAAGGCTAGCCTGAGACTGCATAGTGAATTCCAGGTCAGCCTGGGCTACAGCAAGACTTTACCTCGAAAAACCATAAACAGATAAGAAAGAAAGGGAGAGAGAGCCGGGCGTGGTGGCGCACGCCTTTAATCCCAGCACTCGGGAGGCAGGGGTAGGAGGATCACCGTGAGTTCAAGGCCACCCTGAGACTCCATAGTGGCTAGAGTGAAACCCTACCTCGAAAAAAAAAAAAAAAAACAGAAGAAGAAGAAAAGAGAAAGAAAGAGAGAGAGAAGGAATGCACGCTCAGAAAGGAGAGAGGGAGGGAGGAGGGAGGCTGTTCCAGCTATGCACTTGCATGCAGCTCTCCCCACACAGGGGACGGAGGCCGGTCAGGACGGCGTGGTGGAGGGGAGAACGGCAGGCACTTCTCAGAGGAAGGTGAGAGGTGGAGACAGTTACGCTATGTGGAGACGAGAAGGCCTGGGTGTCAGCCACTGCCTACAGCCCGATGCCGACGCCGCCAGCCTAAGCTGCCTTTCCTTTCTCACTCTTCTTGCCTGGGAACCTCAGTCATGGTTAAAACCAAAGATCTGTGCTCCCTCCAAATGCACGTAGTCATGCACACGCGTGCACGTGCGCGCGCACACACACACACACACACACACACACACACACTGCTTCTCTGCACCCAGCAGCTGCCAGTGAACACTCAACACCACAACCGCAGCAGGGCCTTGGTGGCTCATGCCTGTAGTCCCAGCACTCGGGAGGCTGAAGTAGGAGGGTTGCCATGAGTTCAAGACCATCCTAGGCTGCATCACAAGATATTGTCTCAAGAAAAAAACAAAAGCTGGGCGCACGCCTTTAATCCCAGCACTCAGAAGGGAGAGGTAGGATTGCCTAGAGTTGGAAGTCACCCTGAGAGTACATAGTGAATTCCAAGTCAGCCTGGGCTACAGTGAGACCCTACCTCAAAAAAAAAAAAAAAAATCAGGGCAGGAGAAATGACTCAGTAATTAAAGGTGCTTGCTTGCAAAGTCTGATGACTTGAGCTCAGTTTTCAAGTACTCGGGTAAAGCCACAAAGTGGCGTACGCACCTAGAGTTCATTGGCAGTGGCAGGAGGCTCTGGCACACCCACATACATTATCTCTTTGCCTTTCTTTCTACATATTTGCCGGGCATGGTGGCACATGCCTTTAATCCCAGCACTTGGGAGACAGAGGTAGGAGGATTACCGTGAGTTTCGAGGCCACCCTGAGACTCCATAGTGAATTCCAGGTCAGCCTGGGCTACAGTGATTTGGCAGTGGCAGGAGGCTCTGGCACACCCACATACATTATCTCTTTGCCTTTCTTTCTGTCTCCCTCAAATAAATAAACATATTTGCCGGGCATGGTGGCACATGCCTTTAATCCCAGCACTTGGGAGACAGAGGTAGGAGGATTACCGTGAGTTTCGAGGCCACCCTGAGACTCCATAGTGAATTCCAGGTCAGCCTGGGCTACAGTGAGACCCTACTTCCAAATACAAAAATTCAGGGCTGGAGGGATGGCTTAGCAGTTAAGGTGCTTGCCTGCAAAGCCTAAGGAACCCAGGTTCTATTCCCTAGTACCCACATAAAGCCAGATGCACTAGGTGGCACATGTGTCTGGAGTTCCTTTGCAGTGGCTAGAGGCCCTGGCATGTCCATTCTCATTCTCTCTTTCTCTCTCTCTCTCTCATACATAAATAAATAAAGTGTATATTTAAAAAAAAAAAAAGCAGAGCTGGACATGGTGGTTTACCTTTAATCCCAGCACTGGAGAAGCTGAGGTAGGAGGATTGTCATGAGTTCGAGGTCAGCCTGCAGCTTCAGAGTGAGTCCAGGTCAGCCTGGGCTAGAGTGGAAAAAAGAAAACCTATAAAATAAATAAATAAACTGGTAAATATATAAAGCAAACACAAAACCCCTATTACCACCCCTACCAAAGTCCCTCTTAAGGGCTGGAGAAATGGCTCAGCAGTTCATGTGCCTGCCTGCAAAGCCAAAGTACCCAGGTTCAATTCCCCAGGACCCACATAATCCAGATGCACAATGTGCATGTGTCTGGAGTTCATTTGTACTGCTAGATGCCCTGGGGTGTCCATTCTCTCTCCTCCTCCTCCTCCTCCTCCTTCTTCTTCTTCTTCTCTCTCTCTCTCTCTTTCTCTCGTTCTCAAATAAATAAAATTTAAATAAATTTTTTTAAGGGCCGGAGAGATGGCTTAGCTGTTAAGGTACTTTCCTGCAAAGCCAAAGGACCCAGGTTCAATTCCCCAGGACCCACATAAAGCCAGATGCACAAGGTGGCGCATGCATCTGGAGTTCATTTGCAGTGGCTGGAAGCCCTGACACACCTATTCTCTCTATAAATCTGCCTCTTTCTCCCTCCATCTCTCTCTCTCTAATTAATAAGTAAATAAAAATTAAAATAAAATTTTAAAGCCTGTTAAGTCTACTTGTCTCTCTCCAAACGTACTAGTCATACGTTCTCTTCTCTTTAGAGCCCATCCCTTCACACTCTACCCACCTGGTGAACTTGCCTCCTCCTCTCTCCTTGCCATTCATGCTGCCAACTCCCTGTGCCACCCTCTCAGCTAATCCCCAACTTACCTCACCCAGCAAAGCTCCCTCTCCTGTACCACTGTCTCGCTCCTGTGGGGACCACTCCTACCAGAAAGCAGGCGTCTTGTCCCAACTTGAAGGGAACCTGACCCCATCCAGATTGGCCTCTGTCAAACCTTCTCTGCTCGCTTCACCTTCAGAGCGCAGCGGGCTGTCTGCTTTCTCAGGGCCCCTCCACACGGCTCTGCACAGGACCCGCAGTGACCCTCACGCTGCCCAATCCAACGGCCACGTCTCTGATCCAAATTTTGTGGCCACTCTCCTCCCACCCCGACTTTCTGTTTTGTTTTGAAGTAGGGTCTCACACTAGCCCAGGCTGACCTGGAACTCACTCTGTCGTTCAGGTCGGCCTCGAACACACGGCGATCCTCCAATCTTATCTTCCCAAGTGCTGGATTTAAAGGCGTGGGCCACCATGCATGCCCAACAACACTATCCCTTTTTTTAAAAATATTTTTATTTTATTTATTAGAGAGAGAGAGAGAGGGAGAGAGTGAGAATAGGTGTGCCAGAGCCTCTAGCCACTGCAAACGAACTCCAGACGCATGCCCCACCATGTGCATCTGGCTTACATGGGACCTGGAGAATCGAACTGGGGTCCTTAGGCTTCGCAGGCATATGCCTTAACTATTAAGCCATCTCTCCAGCCCAACACTATCTTTTATAGGCAAAAAAAAAAAAAAAAAATCAGGTCCTGCCAGAATTCATCAGTAGTGAAAACAGTGGACACTGGAAGCCTCAAGTTTGGCCAGCCAGGCCAAATGACTGGGTGCAATAGTGGCATGTCTGTTATGAGGGAAACCAACTGCTCTCTAATTGTACTGGAGGCTGGCTCTGAAAACCTAAGCAAAAGCCTATGGTGGGGGAAGTCATGAGCCTTTGGAGTGTAATGCCTGCTCTTGTCTGGCTAATTGCATATATTATGCTCACCAAACTGTGCTGTAAGCAATTCACTTAATGTTCGTATCCATATATTAATGTTACTTTCACTTTTGGTTAGAGAAGCTTCCCTTTTATGTTTATTTTTTTTTGCGGGGGGGGGGGGGTTCAAGGTAGGGTCTCACTCTAGCTCAGGCTGACGTGGAATTCACTATGTAGTCTCAGGGTGGTTTCGAACTCACAGTGGTCCTCCTACCTCTGCCTCCCAAGTGCTGGGATTAAAAGCGTGAGCCACCACGGCCGGCTTACTCTCACTTTTGGTTAGAGAAGCTTCTCTTTTCAGATGACAATGACCTTGGGACAGCTCAGAAGCCACCATAGTGCTGAGAAGAAGTGACAGAGGAGTGTTCAGCACTGAAACATCTCTATCACTCCCTCCAAGGCTCAGGGTCCATTGTGGAGGAGGTGGCGGAAAGAATGTAAGAGCCAAAGGAAGGGTAGGACTCATTACAATGCAATCGTCCAGACAGAAATTGGCCTCGATATCCACAACCTTCACAGTGCCTAGCAATACCTTCATAAGAGCCTCATGATAGGAGGAAAAGACGATGACATCAAAATAAGAGAGAGACTAATGGAGAGTGGGAGGGGATATGATGGAGAGTGGAGTTTCAAAGAGGAAAGTGGGGGAGGGGAGGGAATTATCATGGCTTATTGTCTGTAAGTATAGAAGTTGTCAATAATTAAAAAAAAAAATTCAGGGGCTGGAGAGATGGCTTAGTTGTTAAGCGCTTGCCTGTGAAGCCTAAGGACCCCAGTTCAAGGCTTGATTCCCCAAGACCCATGTAAGCCAGATGCCCAAGGGGGCTCATGCATCTGGAGTTTGTTTGCAGTGGCTGGAGGCCCTGGCACATCTATTCTCTCTCTCTCTCTCTCTCTCTCTCTCTCTGCCTCTTTATCTCTGTGTCGCTCTCAAATGAATAAATAAAAATGAACAAAAACAATTAAAAAACAATTCAGGGCTGGGAAGATGGCTTAGCAGTTAAGGCACTTACCTGTGAAGCCTGAGGACCCAGGTTCGATTCTCCAAGACCCATGTAAGTCATTTGTAGTGGCTGGAGGCCCTGGCACACCCATTCTCTCTCTCTCTCTCTCTCTTTCTCTCTCTGTGTCTCAAATAAATAAATAAAAATAAATCATTAAAAAATTTTAAATACAAAAAAAAAATCAGATCCCACCACTTCCTGATTCCCTGGCATCTTTCTTCCCTTAGTGTTTACAAATAAAACTGGGCCTCCACTGCTGATCTAATTCCTCTCACTGACTTCCCCCGCCATCTCTGCAGCCCACCAAGCTCACGCCCTGGGGCCTTTGGAGGTGTTCCCTCCGCTTGGGATGTTCCTCCTGGGGTCCTCTTCCTAGGACTTGCTCATGAGCTCCCAGTGGAGCCCTCACTTCTCCTCAAAGGGAGTTTCCCTCGGAACCATCTAAAGAAAGGCCTCACTCCCCGTCCCCTCCTCGCTGTCTGACTCGCTGTTGTCTGGTGTTTTCCCGCAGGCCGCTTCCCACAGGGAGGCAAGCTCTGTCTGCTGACAGTTACCTGACTGCCTCGATCACTGTAGCAGCCCTAGGGCCAGAAAACGCCTGGTGCGCTCGAAGTAAATAGATGTCAAACAAACAAATGAAAGAAATATGATAGGGAAAATTCTAATCCTTTTTTTCTCTTTTTGTAAATTAACTTATTTATTAGAGACAGAGAGAGAGAGAGAGAGAGAGAGAGAGACAGAATGGGTGTGCCAGGGCCTCTAGGCACTGCAAACGAGCTCCAGATGCATGCCCCACCATGTGCATCTGGCCTACATGGGACCTGGAGAACCGAACCTGGGTCCTTAGGCTTCGCAAGCATATGCCTTAACCACTAAGCCATCTTTCCAGCCCTAATTCTTTTTTTGTTTGTTTGTTTGTTTTTGTTTTTCAAGGCAGGGTCTCACTCTATCCCAGGTTGACCTGGAAATTACTACGTAGTCCCAGGGCGGCCTGCAAATCACAGCAATCCTCCTACCTCTGCCTCCCGAGTGCTGGGACTAAAGACGTGCGCCACTATGCTGGGCAGGAGCCAATTCTTAACTCTCTTAGCCCAAGACGGCCTGGAACCTGCTACATAGGCCAGGCTAGCTTGAACCTGTGGCAATCCTCTTGCCTTCTGAGCGCTGGGTAGTGTGCGCACAAGGCACATAGCTGGGTAGTGTACGCACAAGGCACATAGCTGGGTAGTGTACGCACAAGGCACATAGCTGGGTAGTGTACGCACAAGGCACATAGCTGGGTAGTGTGCGCACAAGGCACATAGCTGGGTAGTGTACGCACAAGGCACATAGCTGGGTAGTGTACGCACAAGGCACATAGCTGGGTAGTGTACGCACAAGGCACATAGCTGGGTAGTGTGCGCACAAGGCACATAGCTGGGTAGTGTGCGCACAAGGCACATAGCTGGGTAGTGTGCGCACAAGGCACATAGCTGGGTAGTGTACGCACAAGGCACATAGCTGGGTAGTGTGAGCACAAGGCACATAGCTGGGTAGTGTACGCACAAGGCACATAGCTGGGTAGTGTACGCACAAGGCACATAGCTGGGTAGTGTACGCACAAGGCACATAGCTGGGTAGTGTACGCACAAGGCACATAGCTGGGTAGTGTACGCACAAGGCACATAGCTGGGTAGTGTGAGCACAAGGCACATAGCTGGGTAGTGTACGCACAAGGCACATAGCTGGGTAGTGTGCGCACAAGGCACATAGCTGGGTAGTGTGCGCACAAGGCACATAGCTGGGTAGTGTACGCACAAGGCACATAGCTGGGTAGTGTACGCACAAGGCACATAGCTGGGTAGTGTACGCACAAGGCACATAGCTGGGTAGTGTGAGCACAAGGCACATAGCTGGGTAGTGTACACACAAGGCACATAGCTGGGTAGTGTGAGCACAAGGCACATAGCTGGGTAGTGTACGCACAAGGCACATAGCTGGGTAGTGTACGCACAAGGCACATAGCTGGGTAGTGTACGCACAAGGCACATAGCTGGGTAGTGTGAGCACAAGGCACATAGCTGGGTAGTGTGTGCACAAGGCACATAGCTGGGTAGTGTGCGCACAAGGCACATAGCTGGGTAGTGTGAGCACAAGGCACATAGCTGGGTAGTGTGAGCACAAGGCACATAGCTGGGTAGTGTACGCACAAGGCACATAGCTGGGTAGTGTACGCACAAGGCACATAGCTGGGTAGTGTACGCACAAGGCACATAGCTGGGTAGTGTACGCACAAGGCACATAGCTGGGTAGTGTGCGCACAAGGCACATAGCTGGGTAGTGTACGCACAAGGCACATAGCTGGGTAGTGTGAGCACAAGGCACATAGCTGGGTAGTGTGAGCACAAGGCACATAGCTGGGTAGTGTACGCACAAGGCACATAGCTGGGTAGTGTACGCACAAGGCACATAGCTGGGTAGTGTACGCACAAGGCACATAGCTGGGTAGTGTACGCACAAGGCACATAGCTGGGTAGTGTGCGCACAAGGCACATAGCTGGGTAGTGTACGCACAAGGCACATAGCTGGGTAGTGTGCGCACAAGGCACATAGCTGGGTAGTGTGCGCACAAGGCACATAGCTGGGTAGTGTGCGCACAAGGCACATAGCTGGGTAGTGTGCGCACAAGGCACATAGCTGGGTAGTGTGCGCACAAGGCACATAGCTGGGTAGTGTGCGCACAAGGCACATAGCTGGGTAGTGTGCGCACAAGGCACATAGCTGGGTAGTGTACGCACAAGGCACATAGCTGGGTAGTGTGAGCACAAGGCACATAGCTGGGTAGTGTACGCACAAGGCACATAGCTGGGTAGTGTACGCACAAGGCACATAGCTGGGTAGTGTACGCACAAGGCACATAGCTGGGTAGTGTACGCACAAGGCACATAGCTGGGTAGTGTGCGCACAAGGCACATAGCTGGGTAGTGTGCGCACAAGGCACATAGCTGGGTAGTGTGCGCACAAGGCACATAGCTGGGTAGTGTGCGCACAAGGCATATAGCTGGGTAGTGTACGCACAAGGCACATAGCTGGGTAGTGTACGCACAAGGCATATAGCTGGGTAGTGTGCGCACAAGGCACATAGCTGGGTAGTGACCCAGCAAAGTCAGCGTTTCCTTCCGCCCCAGGAATGGCCCTACCTGGATGTGAGAGTTTAGTGGCACTACTATGCCCAGGGCATGGCACATAGTAGGCACTTTAAAAAATAGAAACAGGGGGCTGGAGAGATGGCTTAGCGGTTAAGAGCTTGCCTGTGAAGCCTGAGGACCCCGGTTCGAGGCTCGGTTCCCCAGAACCCACGTTAGCCAGATGCACAAAGGGGCGCACATGTCTGGAGTTCGTTTGCAGTGGCTGGAGGCCCTGGCGCGCCCATTCTCTCTCTCTCTCTCTCTTTCTCTCTCTGTTGCTCTCAAATAAATAAATAAAAGTAAACAAAATATTTTAGAAACTGAATTACTCTTCTAAAAAAAAAATAGAAACAGGGCATGGAGTGATGGCTTAGCAGTTAATGCACTTGCCTGCAAAGTCTAAGGACTCAGGCTCGATTCCCACGTAAGCAGATGCACAAGGTGGCTCACGTGTCTGGAGTTCATTTGCAGTGGCTGGCTGCGCTGGTATGCCCATTTTTCCTCTCTCTCTTCCTCTGCCTCATTCTGTCTCAAATAAATAAATATAAATATAAATGATTTTTTATTTATAATGAATAAATTATAAATTATTTTTACATAAAAAATTTTGTGTGGGGGAGAGAGAGAGAGTGAGTGACAGAGAGGCGCCAGGGCCTCCAGCCACTGCAGTCGAATGCCAGATACTTGCTCCACCTTGTGCATCCGGCTTATGTGGGATCTGGAGAGTCGAACATGGATCATTGGGCTTTGCAGGCAAGCGCTTTAATGGCTGGGCCATCTCTCCATGCCCATGAATACATTTTTTTTCTTTTTCTTTTTCTTGTTTTGTTTTTGTTTTTCTTGAGGTAGGGTCTCACTCTAGCCCAGGCTGACCTGGAATTCACTATGAAGTCTCAGGGTGGCTTTGAATTTATGCTGATCCTCCTACCTCTGCCTCCTGAGTGCTGGGATTAAAGGTGTGCACCACCATGCCCAGCACCCAGCTGTATTTCTTTCTTTCTTTCCTTCTTTTTCTTTTCTTTTCTTTTTCTTTTTCTTTTTTTTTTTTTTTTTTTTTTTTTTGAGGTAGGGTCTCACTCTAGCCAAGGCTGACTTGGGGAATTGACAATGTAGTCTCAGGGTGGCCTTGGACTCACAGCGATCCTACCTCTGCCTCCCAAGTGCTGGGATTAAAGGCATGCACCACCACACCTGGCCAGGCTTGCATTTCTAACAGGGATCAAGGGGCATCTCAACTGCTGCCACATTAGTCAAGTTTAATTAAGTTCTAAGTTCATAGAAACCCTCGTGCCAGCTCAACCAACAGCCGGAAATGACCCCTTTACTTTGGCCCTTTTTTCTTTCTTTTCTATCAGCTGGTCAAATATTTTAAGAGCCAAGCCTGCCCCAGAATCACCTGAAAAGCTTGAGAAGTGTGAGAGACTAATGAAGGCTTGAGAAGGCCGGAGAGCAGAGGCTTTGCAGAGACAGGCAGCTCGGCCCCCCGGACGCACGGGACAGGTCCTCACACGCTGCTCAGCAGGGACTCCGCCTCGTCACGCACCTCTCACCCTGCAGCCTGTCTGTTCACAGCCACCCTGAGTGGGTCTCTTGCCTGGGAAGCAGCGTCTGGAGCCACCCAAGGGGAATGTCCTGGTGGGAACATTTACAACCTGCACCCTCAACATCTTCCCTCTCACAGACATTGATCATTGTGGTAGCTTGAATTAGATGCCCTCCCGTAAATGCCTGTGTTGTTGTTGTTTTGTTTTGTTAAGGTAGGTTTCACTCCAGTCCAGGCTGACCTGGAATTCACTCTGTAGTCTCAGGCTGGCCTCGAACTCACGGCGATCCTCCTACCTCTGCCTCCCGAGTGCTGGGATTAAAGGCGTGCGCCACCACGCCCAGCTACACCTGTGTTTTGAATGCTTGGTCCCCAGCTGATGGAGGTGGAGCCTTGCTGGAGGAGGTGTTGAAGGAGGATAGGATAAAGCTAGCTTTTTTTGTTTTTTGTTTTTTTGTTTTTTGAGGTAGGGTCTCGCTGTGGCCCAGGCTAACCTGGAATTAACTGTAGTCTCAGGGTGGCATCGAACTCATAGCAATCCTCCTACCTCTGCAGCCAGTTTCCCTTTTCCAGTGTTTGGCACACTCTCCTGCTGATGTTGTCGGCTGATGTGGGCAAGGAGGTGATGTCCACCCTCTGCTCATGCCATTATTTTCACCTGCTATTATGGAGCTTCCCCTCAAGTCTGTAAACCAAAATAAACCTTTCATTTTTCCCAAAAGCTTCTCTTGGTCAGGTGTTTTTTTTTTTTTTTTTTTTTTTTTTTTTTTGCCAGCAATGCGAACCTGACTGCAACAGTAAAGTTGGTACCAGAAGTGGGGGCATTGCTGCTTGAAACCTGACTGTGTGGCTTTGGCCTTTTAGAGCTGATTTTCAACAGGAATGTGGAAGGATTTGAAACCTTGGTCTAAGAGATGCCTTGCAGTGCTGTAAGTACAGCTTGATGGACTTTTATTCTGATCAGAAGAAAAAGATCTGAGTGCAGTAAGAACTAAGGACTGTGAGGTTTGGCTTATAAAGGTGAGAAAGAGCTTTGCCTGCTCTGGGCTAGAAGCAGTTTGTGTGAGAGGCTTGCTGTTATGTCCATGTCCTGAGAAGTTGTGCGGGGTTGCACTGTGTAGAAATGGACTGGTGTGAGCAGAGGGATGTGGCACAGTGAAAATGAACTCTTTTGGGCTGGAGAGGTGGCTTAGCAGTTAAGGTGCCTGCCTCCAAAGCCAAAGGACCCAGGTTCAATTCCCCAGGACCCATGTAAGCCAGATGCACAAGGTGGTGCATGTGTCTGGAGTTCATTTGTAGCAGCTGGAGGCCCTGGGGCACCCATTCTCTCTCTCTCTCTGTCTTTCCCTTTCTCTGTCTATCTGTCTCTCTCTCCCCCTCCCTCTTTCTCTGTGTCAAATAAATAAATAAAAATAATATATATATATTTTTTAAAATGAACTCTTTGGGCCAAAACTGCTGCTGTTTTAGCTGCAATTGTAGGAGAGATTACAACCGTTGAGATTGGGCCAGCTGATGTGCATTGAGAAGCTGGCAGACTGCAGACTCTTGGCGGGGCCTGAGTGCTGAAGGAGTGTCCTGTTCTTCAAAGTCTGCTTTTTTCCCCCCGGATTAACAAATTGGCACCCTGCCTGGTATTATGGAATATAAGAAATGCAGGAAAGAGAGAGTCATTGAGTGTGCAACACGGTCTTGCATTTCGGAAATGGCCAAGGACACTGTGAATCAGGTTTGCTGGATGCCCTCATGGAGACCGGACAGAGCCATGAGAATGGACTGTGGGTTGCAGTGGAGACCCATTGGAGATGCCGGGACCATGAGAAGGCCGCTGAAGAGAGCTGCCGGCCACAGATGAAGTTTTCCAGGACTGTGAGTAGCCTAACTGGAGGGGCGGAATTGGAACTCCAGAGACTTGTTGCTGGTTAGGATTGTTGTCATGGCTCATTAGCTCAGGCCCCATTCAGAATCTATAGATGACCCTGGTTTGGGTCACGGGTGAGCTTTACACCCCCTCTTGCCTTCTGCATGGTGGGAACTCTGTGTACTTCCTCCTCTTTTCTTCTCTTAATCTAAGAAAGTATCTCTAAACCTTCAAAAAAGCAATACAAAGAATGAATGAAACAAAGAGTAGGTTCTTTGAAAGGATAAACCAAAAGAAAGAGAATACTCAAATTAATAAAATTACAGATGAAAAGGAAGTCATTATGACAACACCAAAGAAATGTTAGAAATCATAAGAGTAGGGCTGGAGAGATGGCTTAGTGCTTAATAAGGCATTTGCCTACAAAGCCAAAGCTCCCCGGTTCGACTCTCCAGGACCCACATAAGCCAGATGCACAAGGTGGCACACGCATCTGGAGTTCATATGCAATAGCTGGAGGCCCTGGTGTACCCATATTCTCTCTCTTTCTCTCTCTCTCTGTATCTCCTCTCTCTCTCAAATAAATAAATAAATATATTTTTAAAAAATTTTAAAAATCCTAAGGGTATATCTTTATTTTGCCAGGTGTGATGGCACACACCTTTATGAGAGAGAATTGGTGTGCCAGGGCCTCCAGCCACTGCAATCGAACTCCAGATGTGTGCGCCCCCTTGTGTATATGTTATGTACATATTATGTACAACCTTGCACATGTGTCACCTGTGCATCTGGCTTAGGTGAGATCTGGGGCGTTGAACATGGATACTTGGGCTCTGCAGGCAAATGCCTTAACTGCCAACCATCTCTCCAGCCCAGGACATATCTTGGGCTGGACAGATTGCTCAGTGGTTAAGGTGCTTGCCTGTGAAGCCTAAGGACCCAGGTTCTATTCCTCAAAACCCACATGCATCTGGAGTTGTTTGCAGTGGCTAGAAGCCCTGGTGTGTCCTCTCTCTCTCTCTCTCTCTCTCTCTCCTCTCTCTCTCTCTGTCTTTCTCTCTGCTTGAAATAAATAAATAAATAAATAAATTTGAAAAATTAAAAAAGGATTGGAGAGATGGCTTAGCAGTTAAGGCACTTGCCTGCAAAGCCAAAGGAGCCATGTTCAATTCCCCAGGATCCACATAAGCCAGAGGCACAAGGTAGCACATGTGTTTGGAGTTTGTTTGCAGTGCCTGGATGCCCTGGCATGCCCATACTCTCTCTCTCTCTCTCTTCCTCTCTCCCTCTTTCTGCCTCTTTCTCTGTCTCTTTCAAATAAATAAATAAAAATAATAAATAAATTAAATAAATAAAGCTCTCAACTCAAGAGTCCAGGCACAGATGGATTCCACAGTGAATTTTATCAGACCACACAATGAATTTCAGGCCAGCCTAGGATAGAGTGAAACTCCCCTCCGCCCCAAAAAAGAAAAAACCTCAAAAGTTAAAGGCACTTGCTTGCAAAGCCTGGCAGCCTGGGTTTGATTCTCCAGTACCCATGGAAAGCCTAACACAGGCATCTGGAGTTCCTTTGCAGCAGCGGCAAGCCCTTGCAAGCCCAGGCTCTCTCTGTCTCTCTCAGTTTCAGCACTAAGACATCTTTACCACACCCTCCAAGGCTCAGGGAACATTGCTGAATAGGTGGAGGAAAGAAAGTAAGAGCCAAAGGAAAGGGAAGGAGTGCTTACAATACTGTCTTCCAGACACAAGGTGACTGTGATATTCTTGTCCTCACAGTGTCTGACATGACCTACAGAAGACCTGCATGATAGGAGGGGAAAGCGATCGAATTGCATCAAAATAGAAGAGGCCAGATGTGGTGGCACACGCCTTTAATCCCAGCATTTGGGAGGAAGGGGTATGAGGATCCCTGTGAGTTCTAGGCCAGCTTAGGGGACCCATGTTCAACTCTCCAGATCCCACATAAGCCACACGCATAAAGGTGAGGCAAGTGCAAGGTTGCACATGCCCAGCAGGTGGCGCAAGCGTCTTGAGTTGGATTTCAATGGATGAGGCTCTTGCGTTCCAATTCTCTCTGTCTCTGTCTCTCTCTTAAAAAAAAAAATGCCACAATCGGTTACACTCTCATTTTCTTTTTATCCAGACTTCAGACATACTACAAAATTTAAGTAATTTGTTTTTTTAATGTTCAAGGTAGGGTCTCCCTCTAGCCCAGACTGACCTGGAATTCACTATATAGTCTCAGGCTGGCCTTCAACTCACAGTGATCCTCCTCCCAAGTGTTGGAATTAAAGGCGTGCACCACTATGCCCAATGAAACTCAAGCCGGCAAACTCAAGCAGCAATTTCTAAAATCAAATATTCTAATACCATATGATCCAAACATTCACTAATTTGAAAATTACACGCAAAGTAACGATGGTAGAGAAATACTGAGCTTCTGTTTCCCACAGTTAAACCTTATGCTTCTAAATGGGCAGAAAACTGCATGTAGAGAAAAAAAAAAAAATTCAGCCAGGTATGGTGGCTCATGCCTTTAATCCCAGCACTAGGGAGGCAGAGGTAGGAGAACTGCCATGAGTTCAAGGCCATCCTGAGACTACAAAGTGAAATTTAGGTCAGCCTGGGCTAGAGCAAGACCCTACCTCAAAAAAAAAAAAAAAAAACATTGAAAACATTGTAGGGCTAGACAGATGGCTTAGCAGTTAAGGCACTTGTCTGCAAAGCCTGAGCACTCAGGTTCGATTCCCCAGAACACACAAAAGCCAGATGCACATGGTGGCACACGTATCTGGAGCTTGTTTGCAGTGGCTGGAGGTCCTGACGTGCCCATTCCCTCTACCTGTCTCTTTCTCTCTGTCTCTTCAATAAATAAATAAATAATTAGTGTATGTATATATATATATATATATATTTGTCTGTTTGTTTTGTTTTGTTTTTCAAGGTAGGATCTCACTGAAGCTCAAGCCCACCTGGAATTAGTCTTAGGGTGCCCTCAAACTCACGGCGATCCTCCTACCTCTGCCTCCCAAGTGCTGGGATTAAAGGCGTGCGCCACCAAAACTGGCTAAATAAAATGTTTTTTTTTTAAAAACATGGCAACCTATAATTACGAGGGCCCTGAACGTGAGCTGAGGCGTTTCAGACACGGATCGCTGGTGCCACACGGCGTGATGACAGCGGCGTGCTGTGCGAGGCCCCTGCTGTGAGTCCCAGAACCACAGCTGCAGTGAGGACACGGGACGCCACACAGGCAGAACGGCCAGGAATGCCTCACGCTCATTAGGTGTTTGAATTTTTGTTGTTTGTTTTTGTTTTCTGAGGCAGGGTCTTCCTCTAGCCCAGGTTGACCTCAAATTCACTGTGTATTCTCAGGGTGGCCATGAGCTCACTGCGATCCTCCTACCTCTGCCTCTCTCTCGAGTGCTGGGATTAAAGGTGGGCGCCACCACACTGGGCTGAATTCATTTTTTTAAATATTTGTATTTACTTATTTGCAAGCAGAGAGAGAACGGGCATGCCAGGGCCTCCAGCCTCTGCAAGTGAACTCAGATGCATGCGCCTCTTTGTGCATCTGGCTTTATGTGGGCATTGGGGAATTGGACCAGGGTCGTTAGGCTTTGCAGGCAAGCACCTTAACTGCTGAGCCATCTCTCCAGCCTTTTTGAATTAATTTTTGTTGAGTATTCAGAAACCTTTTACTGTTGTCAAATTTTTACCCTTCCCACATGAGTTATGCAACAACCCAGTTTATTTTTTATTTCTTTTTTAAATATATATATATTTTGGGGGGTGTGTGTATGGTCAGACACAGGCCACTCATGTACCACTTTGCATCTGGCTTTACATGGGTGCTGGGGAATTGAACCCAGGCAGCAGGCTTTACAAGCACGTTCCTTTAACCCCTGAGCCATCTCTCCAGCCCCCACAACCCAGTTTAAAAAGCTGCGTTGATCTGGAGAGATGGCAGTTAAGGCGCTTTGCCTGCAAAGCCTAAGGACTCATGTTCGACTCTCCAGATCCCAGGTAAGCCAGATGCACAAAGGTGAGGCAAGCGCATTGGTCACACATGCCCACTGGGTGGTGCAAGTGCCTGGAGTTCAATTGTAGTGGCTGAGGCCCTGGCTTGCCAATTCTCTCTCTTTCTCTAAAAATAAATCATCAGTAAATAAAGCTGGGTCAAGTTGGGAAGATGGTTCAATGGGTAAAGGCACTTGCAAAGCCTGAGTACCTACATAAAGCCAGATGCACAAAGTGGCACGTGCATCTGGAGTTTGTTTGCAGCAGCAAGAGGCCCTGGAGTACTCTCATTCTCATTCTCTCTCTCCAGCAAATAAATAAATAAATAAACAAACAAACAAAATATTTTTTAATTCCCTTGGTTTTGGGTCCTTTTATGATTTTTTTTCCCCCTAGTGTTGAGGACTGAACCCAGGGCCTTGTGATTGCTAGGCAAGCACTCATCTACTAAGCTACATCCTTAGCCCAAAAATATTTTTTCAAAAAGCTGTGTCAGAGCTGGGCATGGTGGCGCATGCCTTTAATCCCAGCACTCGGGAGGCAGAGGTAGGCAGATAATCATGAGTTCGAGGCCACCCTGAGACTACAGAGTGAATTCCAGGTCAGCCTGAGCTAGAGTGAGACCCTACCTTAAAAAAAAAAAAAAGCTGTGTCAGGCTGGAGAGATGGCTCAGTGGTTAAGTCATTTGCCTACAAAGTTTAAGGACTCAGGTTCAATTCTCCAGTACCCATGTAAAACTATTAGGTGGCCCATGGGTCTGGATGTGGAGAGCCGAGAGAGTGTGATCGCCATTACAAGATGGCGCTGACATCCGGCCTCGGTCCTGGTGTACAAGTAGAATAGCGCATGTGCAAGTGGTAAAAGCGCGCCAAGTCACTGCCCAGCCCGGGGCGTCAAGTGGCTATGGAACAGGGATCATCTCCTGAAATTTGGTTAAGAATTAATTAGACTGAGACCCTCAGTCGATGCACCTCAGGGGTTTAGCCCATTGCACTGAGTCGATGAGAGATCTAAGTCTAATCAGCCCTTGCCTAAGCGGCTACAGCACCAAAATATGAGATTGACAGCCCTTGCACCCCCAGGAACAATATTCCATTGCACGGGGATGGGTGTCAACTCCCCTTTTTGTCTCTCCCTTGGCCTTTGCACTCAGAGGACTTGTCTCCATTGCACCTGATAAGGTGAGGGAGTGAGCTCTTGATCGCTTATTCCCCAAGGAAGAAATTTGCTTGATCGAACATAGGGTTGTTTGGTGCCGCGCTGGTTGGGCTATGAGGCAGTTGTCATCTTATTAAAACAAAAAGGGGGAGATGTGGAGAGCCGAGAGAGTGTGATCGCCATTACAAGATGGCGCTGACATCCGGCCTCGGTCCTGGTGTACAAGTAGAATAGCGCATGTGCAAGTGGTAAAAGTGCGCCAAGTCACTGCCCAGCCCGGGGCGTCATACGGGGTAATGAGCACACAGCCAATCAGCAGAGTACACGCTGCCTAGGGGCTATATAAGCGGCGCCATTTCGGGGCTCTGGGTCTTCCTCTTTTCATCTGTTCAATAAACGCTTGCTGCAGAAGGATCCTGGTGTCCGCGTGCGTTCTTGCTGGCGAGACGACTACGCGGGCTACATCTGGAGTTTGTTTGCAATAGCTAGAAGCCACGGCGTGCCCATTCTCTCTCTACATATATATGTCTCTTTTCCTCTGTCTCTCTCAAATAAATAATTTTTGTTGTTGTTGTTTTTAGAGGCAGGGTGTCACTCTAGCTCAGGCTGACCTGGAATTCACTATGTAGTCTCAGGGTGGCCTCGAACTCACAGCGATCCTCCTGCCTCTGCCTCCCGAGTGCTGGGATCAAAGGCATGAGCCACCACGCCCGGCTTAAATTAAATATTTTTTAAACGCTGTGTCGTAGGTGACGAGGGTGAGACCCAGCACTTGCTATGTGTTAAGAACTCAACAAGTGGCAGCCACTGCGCTTATTCTTGTGGCTTCGCTGGTACTTTCCTAGCACTCCGTGAGGGCATTTTCTTGTTCCGTTCTTCTGTGGTGCTGGGCACGGAGCCTGGGCTCAAGCACAAGTGCAACCACTGAGCGACACTCCCGGCTACTGCTGTTCTGGAGGTGGAACTCTAACTGTCCAAGGTCATCAGCTGAGGCAACTCAGGCCTGTGACTCCACCGCCTTCCTTCTATTCCTGCACATGAGAGAGCTGGAGACTCTTTCTTTCTGGTGTTTTTTTTTTGGGGGGGGGGTTAATTTTTTTGAAGTAGGGTTCCACTCTAGCCCAGGCTGACCTGAAATTCACTATGTAGCCTCAGGGTAACCTTGAACTCACAGTGATACTCCCACTGTGTGTGTGAGAGAGAGAGAGACAGAGAGGGAGAGGGCAGAGAGAAGACAGAATGGGTGCACCATGGCCTCTATCCACTGCAAACGAACTCCAGACACATGGTACCACCGGGTGCGTCTGGCTTATGTGGATTCTGGGGAACTGAACCTGGGTCCTTAGGCTTCACAGGCAAGTGCCTTAAAGGCTAAGAAATCTCTCCAGCCAACTTCTTTTCTTTTCTTTCCTTCTTTCCTTCCTTCCTTCTCCCTCTGCTTCTTTCTCTTCTTGAGAGAGAGGGAGAGAGAGAGAGGAAGAAGCAGAGAAAGATGGGTGCTCCAGGGCCTTTCAGCAGCTGTTAAACAACTCCAGACGTACGCGCCCCCTTGTGGGCATCAGTGGTATTGCACGCGTGCATCACTGTTGCGTCTGGCTATACGTGGCATCTGATGGATTCGAGCAGGAGTCCTTCGGCTTCGCAGGCAAGCGCCTTAACCACTAAGCCGTCTCTCCAGCCTTGTTTCATGTTTTGAGACAAGCTCATGTAGCACAGGCCGGCCTCAAATTCATTATGTAGCAGAATATGGTCATGAGCTCCTGGTATGCCTCTGTCTCCCAAGTGCTGAGACTACAAACAGCACCACCAGGCTCAGCTGAAATGTTAAACATTAAATATTAAAACAGAAATAGTTTTCTCTAAATTGCTCCCAGCTGTGAGAGAAAACAACTTTAGCTGCAAATAAATCTAAATAAAACTAAAAGCAACAAAGATAATTAAAAGACATAGGAAGGAATGAATAAAACTGATGTTTATGGGTAAAATTTTTATTACAGACTGTCCCAATTTCCAGTAATCCTCAGAAATGTGTATGGGCATCTGGAACAGGGCATGTACCAGGATGTGCCAAGCAAAAGCCCTCCCAAAACCTTTCAAAGATGCCTTACTGGCCTGACAGGTATCATCTGCGTCTCAGAGCACATAGCTTCGTAATTTCACCAAGACTGTTAAGGTCTATGCCCACAATCAGACAAGTCTATTTTTCAATTTTTTTGTTAGTGTCACATGACACCAAAGTCCTGAGCTTCCTATACTCTATTTACTGCTTGGTCTAGAGAAGTAACTTGTGTGTGTGTGGGGGGTAAGAATGCATAAAGAACTCCAGTGCCAGGCATGGTGGCTCATGCCTTTAATCCCAGCACTCTGGAGGCAGAGGTAGGAAGATTGCTGTGAATTTGAGGCCACCCTGGGACTACATAGTGAATTCCAGGTCAGCCTGAGCTACAGGGAGACCCTACCTCAGAAAACCAAAAATAAATAAATAAATAAATAAATAACAATAAAAAATAAAAAGTAGGTAGTGCCAGGCATGGTGGCACGGACCTTTAATCTCAGCACTGGAAAGGCAGAGGTAGGAGGATCGCCATGAGTTTGAGGCCACCCTGAGACTACATAGTGAATTCCAGATCAACCTAGACTAGAGTGAGACCCTACCTCGAAATAAATAAACAAACAAACAGGGGCTGGAGATGGCCTGCAAAGCCTAAGAACCCAGGTTCGATTCCCTAGTACCCATGTACAACCAGATGCACAAAGTGGCACATGCATCTGGAGCTCATTTGCGGTGGCTTGTTTGCAGTGGCTAGAGACCCTCTCTCAAATAAATAAATAAAATATTTAAAAATAAAACAGGCCGGAGAGATGGCTTAGCAGTTAAAGAGCTTGCCTGCAAGCCAAAGGGCTCAGGTCCGATTCCCCAGGACCCACATAAAGCCAGATGCACAAGGGGCGCCTGCATCTGAAGTTCTTTTGCAGTGGATAGTGGCGCCCATTCTTTCTCTATTTACCTCTCTCTCTCTCAAATAAATAAATAAATATAGCCCAGGGTTGGGGCAAAGGAGAGGGGGAATGCTAATAATTTCAAGATTTCTTTCTGGGGTGGAGATGTTCTAAAACTGGATTGTAGTGATTTGTGTAAACACAGAAATTATTTAAAATATTTTTATTTTTTCACTTATTTATTTGAGAGAGAGAGAAGGAGAAAGAAAGAGGCAGATAGAGAATGGGCATGCCAGGGCCTCTAGCCACTGCAAACAAACTCCAGATGCATGTGCCAACTTGTGCATCTGGCTTATGTGGGTCCTGGGGAGTTGAACCTGGGTCCTTTGGCTTTGCAGGCAAACACCCTAACCATCTCTCCAGGCCACGAAAATTATTAAAATCCCCAAAGTAAATGGCTGAATTTTAATGACCCCTAAGTTATATTTCAAAGCTTTAACTAAGCTTTATTTTCAGCATTTTTTTCCACCTCACCCACCACAACCATGAAGCCCAAGAAGTCTGGGGCTGTCCCATTTCCACACCGTGTCCCTGGGCATTTAGAACCTGTTATCAGCCCCTACAGCACATTCAGGGTTGTTTCGTTTTGTTCTAAGATGGAGAACAATCTAAGAATTTGGGCTGGAGAGATGGCTTAGCCGTTAAGTCCTTGCCTGTGAAGCCTAAGGACCCCGGTTCGAGGCTCGATTCTCCAGGACCCACGTTAGCCAGATGCACAAGGGGGCGCACACGTCTAGAGTTCGTTGGCAGTGGCTGGAGGCCCTGGCATGCCCATTCTCTCTCTCTCTCTCTCTCTCTCTCTCCCTCTGTCGCTCTCGAATAAATAAATAAAAATAAACAAAATTAAAATAATTTGAGAGAAAAAGAAAAGAGCAGGCAAGCTGTAAATATTGGACTGCCACATTTAATTTATTAACTGAAGATCTTGTTTTATAAAGCTTCAACTTACTATTTATTTGCAAAAAAGAGAACGGGCACACCAGGACCTCTAGCTGCCGCAAACTCCAGATGCATGTATTACTCTGTGCATCTGGTTTATGTGGGTACGGGGGAATCGAACCTGGGTCATTAGGCTTTGCAGGCAAGCACCTTAACCAGGTCAGCTTGGGCTAGAACGAGACTCTACCTCAAAAATAAAAAAGCTGGGGCTGGAGAGATGACTCAGTGGTTAAGGTGCTTGCCTGCAATGCCTAAGGACTCCGGTTTGATTCCCCAGTACTCATGTAAAGCCAGATGCACAAAATGACACATGCATCTGGAGTTCATTTGCAGCAGCTGGAGGCCCTGTAGTGCGCCTATTCTCTCTGTCTCTCTTCTCTCTCTCCCTGGTTGCAAATAAATAAATAAACAAAATTAAAAAAAATAAATTTAAAAAGCTTTAAAACTGCTTCGATGACAGGGATAGCAAAGGTATCTTCTACGACAAAGAGCCCCGGACTGCCCCACAAAATGGTCACATGTGCAGAGCTGGGTCAACGAGGCTCCTTTCCGTCCTGGAGTGGAAATGAGATGCAATTCTCACAACTGCGCCCCAACACCTGGGGGGCCACAGCCTGGGCCTGGGAACCAACAGCAAAACAGACACCTCCTCTCGGGAGTCCTCCGATCCTTCATCCCCCCCCCCAACCCCACCCACCGCAGCGCCCCCTCGGACCCCAGCGCCAGCAGCCCTCGAGCATCTTGCCTTGGAGCTCCGCCCCTTCTTCTTCCCCCAGCCAATCACCATCCGGCTGCGGCCTGGCGGGGCGGGGCGGGGGAAGGCCACGCCCCTCGGCTCGCTGGCGGGGGTCGGGGTCCCTTCGTAGGTCTCTCGCTACCCGTCACCCACCCCACCCCAAAGACAAAGTCGCGTTTGCAGAAACGGTGCCGTGCTCCGGCCCCGACGGGTCAGTCTGCGACCGAGGAGGGTCACGCGCTCGCGGGGGCAGGGCTGGCACGTGCAGCCGCCGCCGCCCCCTTCCCGCCCGGGCACGACCACGCCCCGTCCCCCACCCCCCACATCCATCCCCCGGAGGCGGTCAGCCCGGCTCGGGGCGGGAGGTGGCCGGGGGCTGGAAGGCGCCATTGCGGAGGGGCGGGGCATCCGTCCGTCTGTCGTGTGTCCGTCCGTCCGTCCGGCCAGCCAGCGCTGCACCAGGGAACACCCCCGCCTCGGCCCTTTGGCGTCCCTTCGAAGTCCCTGGGAGCGCGTGGACAGGAGCAGCCCAGGGGTGTCCACCTCTCCGGGACAAAGCGGAGGGAACCCCCCCCCTTCCCATCCCCGCGGCATCCCGTGCCCGGGCGGGGTCCCCGTGCCTCCTCGTCCAGGCCCTGTGGCCGTCGGTGTCCGCAGCGGCCCGGCCAGCGCCCTCTCCGTCCCCCCCTGCCCCCCCCGCGACACACATCGAGGGTTGGGGGGACCCCACCCTGCAGAGCATCGACGACGACGACGACACTCGCCCGCGGCCCCGGGGGCGCACGGAGCCGGGCCCTCCAGCGCGCCAGCCCCGGGGAATGCAGTGGCCCCCGGCCCCGGGCGCCGCCTCGTCTCGGGGTCTCGGCTGGGCATCCTCGCTCGTTCGCCGTACGGCCTCGAAGCTCGCGCACCCGGCCGGCCTGGACCTCCTGATGGCCGCCAAGTGGTTCAAGGAGTTCCCCTTGAACTTGAAGACCGCGACGGAGCGGGCCAGGCCCGGGGCCGGCGGGGCCAGCGGCAAGCTGCGCAAGAACTCCGAAGCCGGAGGCGCGGTGCCCACCCCGGGCAAGGGCCGCAAGAACTCGGCCGTCGAACTGGGCAGCGGCGGCAGGGCGCTCAGCGGGCCCCCCAGGGACAGCCGGCTGTCCAGGGACAGCCTGCAGGGTCTGATCCAAGCCGCGGCGGGCAAGGGCCGGAAGAACTCCCGGGCCACCGAGGAGGACCCCCACCGCGGGGCGGCCAAGAGCTCGGGCTGCAGCACCTACATCAGCCGACTCATCAAGGTGGACACCCAGGAGAAGAACGGCAAGGGCGGCTACCCCGCCGCCGCCGCGGGCAGCAGCAGCAGCAGCAGCAGCAGTGGCAGCTGTTCTTCTTCGGCGTCCTCCTCTCCCTCCTCCCTGGGCCCCGAGCTGGACAAGGGCAGGATGGTAAAACAGCAAGACACGGTAAGAAAACAGGCTCCCAATCGGGGCGGGGCGCCACATGCCCTTAATCCCAGCACTCGGGAGGGCAGAGGTAGGAGGATCGCTGTGAGTTCGAGGCTGCCCTGAGACTGTATGGTGAATTCCAGGTCAGCCTGGGCTAGAGTGAGACCCTACCTTGAAAAATCCAAACTAAGCCCAACAAGAAAGGAAAGAAAGAAAGAGAGGGAGGGAGAGAGAGACAGGCAAAGAAAAATGTTTCCTTCAGACGGCCCCCTGTAGGTGCCAGGGCAGTGCACAAGCCTGTTGAACACCCTGGCTTCAGAGAAAGTGAAGACGAGCTTGCTAAGGTCCCTCCCCTGGAACCATTCTGATTCCTCTGTGAACCTTTAAAATCACTAGACTTGGGCAGGAGAGATGGCTTAGCATTAAGGCATTTGCTTGCCAAGCCTGAGGACCCAGGTTCGATTCTCCAGGACCCATGTAAAGCCAGATGCACAAGGTGGCACATGTTTCTGGAGTTCATTTGCGGTGACTAGATGCCCTGGCATGCCTATATTCTCATATTCATTCTCCTTCTCTCTCTCTCTCTCTCTCTCTCTCTCTCTCTCTCTCTCTCTGCCTTTCTCTCAAATAAAATAAAACTATTTAGGGCTGGAGAGATGGCTTAGCAGTTAAGTGCTTGCCTGTCAAGCCTAAGGACCCTGGTTCTAGGCTCGATTCCCCAGGACCCACGTTAGCCAGATGCACAAGGGGCGCATGCATCTGGAGGTCCTTTGCAGTGGCTAGAGGCCCTGGCGTGCCCATTCTCTATCTATCTATCTGCCTCTTTCTCTCTCTGTCGCTCTCAAATAAATAAGTAAAAAACAAATTTTTTTTAAAAAAATAAAACTATTTAAAATCATTAGAATTTCCGGGCGTGGTGGCACCGCCTTCAATCCCAGACAGAGGTAGGAGGATTGCCAGGAGTTCGAGGCCACCCTGAGACGACATAGTGAATTCCAGGTCAGCCTGAGCTAGAGTGAGACCCAACCTCGAAAAACAAAACAAGACAAAACAAAAAACAAACAAACAAAAAAAAAACCTTGAAAAGTCCCTGTCCAATGTTGGAGAGCTCTGCAGTCTATTCAAAGTACTTAGTATTGTTAGTGGTGCAGAAGAGTAACTGAAGAAGTTGTTTCCCTTGTTAAATTTGAGCCTTTAAGGCAGGTGTGATGGCCCACATCTGCAGTCCTAGCACCTGGGAGGCTGAAGGAGAGGAGTGGAAAGTTCCAAGAAGCAGACTGGGCTACCTAGTGAATTTGAAACCACCATGGAGTGTGAGGTAAAGAGACCCTGTCTGAAAGAAAGAAAGAAAGAAAGAAAGAAAGGAAGGAAGAAAGAAAGAAAGAAAGAAAGAAAGGAAGGAAGGAAGGAAGGAAGGAAGGAAGGAAGGAGAAGGGAAGGAAGGAAGGAGAGAGAAAAAGAAAGAAGGAGAGAGAGAGAGAAAGAGAAAGAAAGAACGAAAGACAGAGAGAAAGAGAAAGAGAGAAAGAAAGGGAGAGAGAGAGAAAGAGAAAGAAAGGGAGAGAGAAAGAAAGAAAGGGAGAGAGAAAGAGAAAGAAAGGGAGAGAGAAAGAAAGGGAGAGAAAAAGAGAGAGAAAGAAAGGAAGGAAGGAAGGAAGGAAGGGAAAGAGAAAGAGAGAGAGAAAGAAAGAGGGGCTGAAGAGATGGCTTAGTGGTGAAGGTGCCTGTCTGCAAAGCCAGAGGACCCAGGTTCAGTTCCCCGGGACCCACATAAACCAGATGCACGAGGTGGCGCATGCGTCTGGAGTTCATTTGCAGCAGCTGGAGGCCCTGGTGTACCCATTCTCTCTCTCCTCTCTCTCTCTCTCTCTCTCTCTCTCTCTCTCTCTCAAATAAGTAAGTAAAAATAAAATTTAAAAAATTACAAAAAGAAAAAGAAACTGGCCCTTTATAGGTGCCGTTACTTGAAATTTGACTTTTAGTCTGAGCCGAAGGAACTGTCCATCCTGGCCGAGTGTGTGTCAGTGTGGGCTTCCCCGCTGCAGAAATTGTGGGGAGGGCATCTGGGCACCACAGCCACGCAGGGGAAAGCCCACGGGGCACTAGGGATGTGGAGGAGACAGACCGTGCCGAGGAAATGCTCTTGAGGAAATTACAGATCAGCGGAGAAGGTGCTTCCTGCGTGTTAGTCACCGCGCCTTTTCTGGGTGCTGTCCAGCGCGGGAACGGCTCCGGCCCGGCGAGCGGACTCTCCCTGCTTGCCAGGACAAGCTGGTTTGGTTTGCTTTTTCTCTCCTGTGTCATAGGGGGGAAAGAGAAGAGCTTCAGCTGAGATTTGAGACTCCAGTCCAGGCGATGCCTCCCTGTTAGGAGACTTCTAAGTTTTCTTTGGCCAGGCTTTCTGCACGGAGTCAGGAGCTGCAGCTCATGCCGAGCGGCGTGGATCACGCGCCTCCGTTCACCGTGCCTGGCCCTGAGCAGGGCCACGGAAATGTGGACAACGAAGCCACTTCCTATGTAACTCAGTGGCGTGCCTCGCTCCTGGGCGCCTTAGAGCCGAGGACTGACGGTCCCATCCGGTCTTCCTTACTACGTCGTTCTTTTTCACTCCTTCCAGATTGCATTTTTTTTCTTTTCTTTCCTTTTCTTCTTCTTCTTCTTTTGTTCGTTTGTTTTTCGAAGTAGGGTCTCACTGTGGCCCAGGCTGACCTTGAATTCACTATGTGGTCTCGGGCTATCCTCGAACTCACGGCGATCCTCCTACCTCTGCCCTCACGCCTGGCTCCTTACTGCGCCTTTCCACTGCAGTACATGTAGTGGCTGGTCCAGGAGGATGGGCCGGAGTGAGAGTGTGATAATCACCGACCTCTGTAGTGGTTGCATAGTTATTTCCATAGATACCACTTTTGTGTTGTTTGGTTGGTTGTTTTTCAAGGCACCTTGTGTTTTTGGAATGACAGTGATTCTCTTTTTTTTTTCTCCAAAATAGGGTCTCGCTCAAGCCCAGGCTGACCTGGACTTCACTATGTAGTCTCAGGCTGGCCTCAAGCTCTCTGCCTCCCACCTGGTTTCCACAGTGATTCTTAACCACAGATGCGTTGTGGGTGGATCGCCATGAGTTCGAGGCCAGCCCGAGACTCCATAGTGAATTCCAGGTCAGCCTGGGCTAGAGTGAGACCCTACCTCGAAAAAACAAAACTCTAGCTGATCTGTAGACTAGGGTTTAGCTTGCCAGTGAACTGGGGAACTTAGAACCCCTGCGGTGCAGTTCATTGCTAACCCATTTCTCCTTTGGAGCTCTTAATAAATTCCGTGAGGACGGGAAGTGGGTCTCGGGTTCATTCAGCTCCCTCATGGCACTCCGGGCAGTGCGGGCAGATGCCTGACTGACTAGGACTGTGTTGCTCACCAGCGCTGATACGTGGCGGAGCAGCTCATCACATGCAGTAAGCCACAGACACCCCCTCTTCCCACCACCCACCAATGCCACTTCTAACCCTCCACTTCCCACCACTGACCCCGCCACCTTTAACCCGCAAAGGTTTCATTGCTTAGAGAGAGAAAGGAAGTTAAAAAAGAGCCTTGAGGGCTGGAGAGGTGGCTTAGCGGTTAAGCGCTTGCCTGTGAAGCGTAAGGACCCCGGTTCGAGGCTCGATTCCCCAGGACCCACATTAGCCAGATGCACAAAGGGGCGCACGCGTCTGGAGTTCGTTTGCAGTGGCTGGAGACCCTGGCGCGCCCATTCTCTCACTCTATCTGCCTCTTTCTCTCTCTGTCACTCTCAAATAAATAAATTAAAAATGAACAAAAAAATTTTAGAAAAAGAGGCTTGAGGATATGTTTTTTAATTTTTTTTTTTTTTTTGGTTTTTTCGAGGTAGGGTCTCACTCTAGCCCAGGCTGACCTGGGATTCACTATGGAATCTCAGGGTGGCCTCGAACTCACGGTGATCCTCCTACCTCTGCCTCCTGAGTGCTGGGATTAAAGGCGTGTGTCATCATACCTGGCTAAATTTTTTTTTTTTTTTGATGAAGCTGGACGTGGTGGTGTACGCCTTTAATCCCAGCAGTCAGGAGGCAGAGGTAGGAGGATCACCGTGAGTTTGAGGCCACCCTGAGACTCCATAGTGAATCCCAGGTCAGCCTAGACTAGAGTGAGAACCTACCTTGAAAAAAAAAAAAAAAAAAAAGAAAAGAAAGAAAAATTTGTAGATGAGTCATTTCAAATCAGTTACAATACCAAAAAATAAAAAATAAAAAGATGCCCAACTGAGAGACATGATCAATTGCAGCGTGTTTGGGACTGCTGAGACATTTTGATTCTCTTCAGATCTGTAGGAGATTTCAGTAGCCATTTTGACACCGTTGCTATTTTGGTATCTGGTCATCTTTGGCAACTGTCCTTTCTTGTTGTTGGGCAGGTTATTATTCTGGAAGATTACGCTGACCCTTACGATGCCAAACGGACAAAGGGCCAAAGGGATGCAGAGAGAATAGGCGAAAACGACGGCTACATGGAACCCTATGACGCCCAGCAAATGATCACAGGTTTGTGACTGGGTTCCGCTTAACTCGGACAGAAATCTCACTCTCACTTGGAGCGTTAGAAAAGCCGCAACCAGAGTGTATTTGAAAGAGAACAAGTGATTTAACCAGATCTTGCTGACTGGAGCAAACAGAAGTTAAGCCCAAATCGAAGGACAAACGGTCTTAACTTCTTTACAGTGTATTTTTTTGGAGGGGGGTGTTGGTGAGGTAGGGTCTCCCTCTGGCCCAGGCTGACCTGGAATTCACTATGTAGTCTCAGGGCGGCCTCGAACTCACGGTGAACCTCCTATTTCTGCCTCCCGAGTGTTGGGATTAAGGGCGTGTACCACCACGTCTGGCAAGTTTTATGGTTTTGATGTTTTAAGTTTTCCCAATTCTGTACAAGATGACACTCGAGGGCTTGCGGATTTGTTCAGTGTGTGGCCTTCTGTTTTTAAGATTGTTGATGTGCAGTATATTGGTCACATCCAAAGCATGGATCCACAGTGGGAATCATTCCTCAGTAGCAAGAGACAAAGACATACTTAAGTAAAAAGTCCCGAATGTAACATGACCCCCTGTATTGTGGTAGATGGTTTCAAGTGCTACAACACTGCAGCGAAACAGTTACTAAAGAACCATTGTGGATCACTACCAGCATTGCAGGCAGGTCACCTAAAACCAAACTAAACTCCTCACTTTTCAAGTCGGAGTCATTCCAATTTGTGAACTAAGCAATCTGTGTCATTTCTGGGGTCAGACTTTTCCTCTTTTACCTACAGTTCTCTCTTAGAGTGGATGGAAGCAGCACTTAGTCAAAGCAGCATAATCTTGTTATTCAGATGTGTTTTCGAACTGTCAACTGTTAAGCTAATTTTCCTTAAACGTCCATCATGAAAAGAACGTGGTTTCTAAGTGCGGATTCAAGGGAGTCGTGTTGGAGTGTCATGGGTGTCGTGGCCGGCAAAGGCAGAACTGTTACATGTTAAAGACCGATGTGTTGAAACAGGCTGAAGTTGGGGCGCTCAGGCTGGGTGAACTGCTCCTGCACAGAGCTGAGCCGAGGGCTCCCCCCTGGCAGGGCCGGACCCTGAGGAGGGGAATGCTCTGAGCTGCAGGAGAGCTGGGCACTGGTTCCTGCTTCTCTGCTTAGAGAGATAAGGGCCCGCTGTGGGGAGGGTGTGCCCTGGCCAGCCTATGACCGCGTGGGTCAGTGGAGTGTGACCTCTTAATGAAATCTGTGAATGAAAGGAAGTGAGAACGAATTAGTCAGTTTTAAAAAATATCAGAGGCTTAAAAGAAATAAGAGAAAGGATTGACTTTTTCATACAAACGAGGAAAAGGTTTTTCGTTTTTAAAAATCTTTCTATTTTATTTATCTTAATATAGCTTACTCATTTATTTGAGAGAGAGAAAGAGGCAGAGAGAGAGAGAGAGAGAGAGAGAGAGAGAATGGGTGCACCAGGGCCTCTAATCGCTGCAAATGAACTCCAGCTGCGTGTGCCACCTTGGGCATTTGGCTTTGCCTACGTGGGTCCTGGGGAGTCAAACCTGGGTCCTTAGACTTTGCAAACAAGTGCTTTAACCACTAAGCCATCTCTCCAGCCCTTCTTCTTTCCTTTTTTAAAGTCGGGCGTGGTGATGCATGCCCTTAATCCCAGCACTCGGGAGGCAGAGTCCGTAGGAGGATCGCCGTGAGATCGAGGCCACCCTTGTACTACATAGTGAACTCCAGGTCAGCCTGAGCTAGAGTGAGACCCTACCTCGAAAAACCAAAAAAAAAAAAAAAAAGAAAGAAGGAAAGAAAGAGTCAAAATTGGGCCTTAGGTGGTAGTTTATGCTTATAATCCCAGCTCTTATAGGAGGCTGAGGCAGGAAGATCTTGAATTCAAGGCCGGCCTGGGCTAGTCATTTTGATGCCAACATTAGATAAATATAATAACATTTAGAATTTGAGTATTTGACTAAGTTCCCAAGTGTGTTTTTGGGGAAGAGGCTGCATGTGTATGGTGTGTGTGTGTGTGTGCGTGTGTGTGCGTGTGTGTGTGTGTGCTGACGTGGCGTCCTGTGTACTTGCCTGGGGCAGCCGGAGGAAAATACTGGGTGTCACACACTCTATCCTTTCCCTGTTTCCCCTGCCGCCAGGGCTTGTCATTTGTGAGCCCGAGCAGTTCTCTAGTCTCTGCTCCTCACAGGACTAAGGCCCACAGATGTGTGCGACCACACTCAACTGCTTATCCGGGCTTTGGAGATTCAAACCCGGGCGGTCCCAGGCCCTCATGCCCTGTGCAGGAAAAACGCTTAACCACTGAGCCGTTCGAACAGCCCCTGAGCTCTATTTCAAACAGTATGTGAAGCTGGGCGTGGTGGCCTTTAATCCCAGCACTCTAGGAGGATCGCTGTGAGTTCGAGGCCACCCTGAGACCTACATAGTGAATTCCAGGTCAGCCTGGGCTAGAGAGTGAGACCTTACCTTGAAAACACCAAAAAAAAAAAGAGAGAGAGAAAAAAAAAAACAATATAACGTAGTCTCATAGACTACACAGCTGGACTGAATAACAGGAAGTGAGTTATCGGAAAGTGGAAATAAAAGATTTGCTACTAGTTGGATTTTTTTTTTTTAACCTTTTACTTTTAAAACTTCTGTTTGGCCGGGCGTGGTGGCGCACGCCTTTAATCCCAGCGCTGGGGAGGCAGAGGTAGGGGGATGTCCTGAGTCTGAGGCCATCCTGAGACTACATAGTGAGTTCCAGGTCAGCCTGGACTAGTGTGAAACCCTACCTCGAAAAGCCAAAAAATAAAAATAAAAATAAAAATTTAGTTTGCTTCTTGGTATGCTTGGCTGTCAAGTGCAGGTTCACAGATTTTCCTTCTTTCTGGTTCATGGGGTGTGTGTGGGGGGGGGGGTCACACCCTGCTAGACAAGCTTTACCTCTGAGCTGTATCCCCAGCCTCAGAAACAGCCCACGTTTCCTGAAAAGGTTTGGGTCGCTAGTTTGTCGGGCATTTGGTAGGTTGGGGAAAGGAACAAGTGAGCGAGGCCTGACTGTGGAGGACGGTCTGTTTTGCCCTATGCTGCCCTTTTCCCACCTGCGAAGTGGGAACAACTCACCTGGTATATAAACAGTATCTTGGGGCTGAGGATATAGCTAAATGGCAGAGTTTTTGCCTAACGTACATGAAGCCCTGGGTTCGATTCCCAGTACCGTAAAAAGAAATAAAAATCTTTTGTTTTATTTTTATTTATTTATTTATTTATTTTTATTTTTATTTTATTTTTATTTATTTATTTTTTGGTTTTTCGAGGTAGGGTCTCACTCTACTTCAGGCTGACCTGGAATTAACGGTGTAGTGTCAGGCTGGCCTCGAACTCACGGTGATTCTCCTACCGCTGCTTCCCAAGTGCTGGGATTAAAGGCGCGGCCCAGTGAGCACAGTGTCTTGTGCATATGGAGTGCACTGTGTGTGTTGCTCCTCTGGGTACACAGGAAATGAAAACAAATGTGCTTTCTGCCCTTGGACCTCAGAAGCAAAGGGAAAACAGACCTGACGCTAGTCGAGAAAATAAGTCACTGGAAGATAAGGCAGGTAGCCGGGCATGGTAACTCACAGCTGTAATCCCAACACTTGAGGGGCCGAGACAGGAGAATTGCTGCAAATTCAAGGTCAGCCTGGCCTACAGAGTGAGACCATCTAGAAAAGTAAAAAATAAAAAGACGGGCGGGGGAGGAGGACAAACCTTTTATAGTTAGGCATTTACAAATAAATTCTCACTGGGATTTACCCAGAGGATTATTCATAAAAAGATTTGGTTATAAGTAGAAGGCAATTTCAGCTCCTACCTGTTGCTTTTCTGCTCAATTAACAAGACATTTCAGCTCAGTGATGGATGGAAATATTTCTAAGTAATTTAGGAGCGTTCATTTTAGCTGCCAAACTGAAACTTTCTCATTGGACAAGCCTTCAGAGGTCCCAAGACCGTGGCCTGTTAGCACGGGGACCCTGTCCACACAGGTTGCTATACACTACAGCTTGATGGCTCACTAGGTGCCAAATTTGTCAAATGACCTTACCGCAGCCTACAGCAGTTGTATAAAGCCAGGGTCTGTTACACAATGGGAAGCTGGGTTCAGAAAGATGAAATCATTGTCCTGTGGTTTCTGACGACTGAGCCCCAGCCAGAGATTGTTTTTAAGCATTTTGTTCTTGCTTCCAAATTGGTTTGCCTCACGTCATTTCATGAAGAGAACCTCCATGTTAGGGTCTGCATTTTAAAACCTGTTACAGACAGAATACACGTGAAGTCTTGCAGCCGGGCGTGGTGGCATACTCCTTTAATCCCAGCACTCGGGAGACCGAGGTAGGGGGACTGCTGTGAGTTCGAAGCCACCCTGAGACTACGTAGTGAGTTCCAGATCAGCCTGAGCTAGAGTGAGACCCTGCATCAAAAAAAGGGGGGGCTGGAGAGATGGCTTAGCAGTTACGCGCTTGCCTGTGAAGCCCAAGGACCCCGGTTCGAGGCTCGATTCCCCAGGACCCACGTAAACCAGATGCACAAGGTGGCACATGCATCTGGAGTTACTTTGCAGTGGCTGGAGGCCCTGGTGCACCCATTCTCTCTCTTGCTCTCTCTCTCAAATAAATAGAAATAAACAAAATTAGAAAAACAAACATGAAGACTTGCTTTTTCCCCTGGTGTTAGAGAGATTGAACCATGGCCTCACACCTGCTAGCAAGCGTCCTGCCATTAAGCTATGTCCCGCCCACTTAAAGTTTGTCTCTTCTTGTTAAATTTCAGAGTTTCTGTATCCCACTTGCTTTTGTCCAAGTATTTAGATTTATCTGATAAGAAAATACTAACGTTAAGACTGGAGGTGACTCAGTGGGTAACACTTGCCGTGCAAGTATGATGACCACAGTGTGGACCCTCAGCACCCACAATGCCAGGTGGACACGGCGGCCGCCTGTAGTCCAGTCTTTGGGAGGTGGAGACAGGGCCACCGGGCAGCCTGGCTGGCTAGACTGGCTGGAGCCCACGAGCTCCGGGTTGAAGTAGAGACTATATGCTTCTGTAAAACAGAGCGGAGAGCCGGGCGCGGTGGCGCACGCCTTTAATCCCAGCACTTGGGAGGCAGACGGAGGAGGATCGCTGTGAGTTTGAGACCAGCCTGAGACTCCATAGTGAATTCCAGGTCAGCCTGGGCTAGAGTGAGACCCTGCCTCGAAAAATAAAAAATAATAATAATAATAAATAAAAATAAAAAATAACCCCCCCCAAAAAAAAGTGGAGAGAGGGCCAGAAAGACACCCAACATCAACACATGGGCACCTGCATACAAGTGGGCTCAATATGCATACATACACACAACTTCAGATCAGATGCTTGAGCACTGATAAAAGATAGGAGCACCCGCCGGTGGCACACGCCTTTAATTGGCAGCACTTGGGAGACAGAGGTAGGAGGGTTGCCGTGAGTTCGAGGCCACCCTGAGACTCCATAGTGAATTCCAGGTCAGCCTGGGGTAGAGTGAGACCCTACCTCGAAAAACTAAAACAAACAAACAAACCAAAACAACCAGAAATATATGAGTAAAAAGATTGCCTTTAACAACCTCGTTTCTGATTCCAAGAAGAAAATCACACTTTCTGAGGCTCTATGTTCAATATTTTAGAAACATGAAGGATATTAGGAAGAAAGTTATGATAGAGTTGGGATTAAGATTTTACCAAAATCTTTTTTTTTTTTTTTTTTTTTGGTTTTTCAAGGCAGGGTCTCACTCTAGCCCAGGCTGACCTGGAATTCACTATGTAGTCTCAGGGTGGCCTCAAACACATGGCGATCCTCCTACCTCAGCCTCTAGGGTTCTGGGATTGAAGGAGTGTGCCACCATGCCAAGCAAGAGTCCCATTTCCAAAGAGAATTCTTAAAGGCGTGCGCCACCACGCCCGGCTAGCTTTTACCAAAATCTTTTTCATGAGGAGGCATAGGGTAAATTTTGATAGAAAAACGCAGGCTCTGGAATGTGACAAGTGGCTCCCTACTAAATGTGCTGCGTGACAGGGACCCGAGTCATTGCATTCTGCGGCTTCCTTGAGGTGCTGGTGCAGCACACCTATGATGCGTCAACTAACAGCTGTGATGTGATGTAGACACTTGGGCGAGAATCCCATTGCTTTTTTGTTTTTTGTTTTATCGAGGTAGGGTCTCACTCTAGCCCAGGCTGACCTGGAATTCACTATGTGGTCTCAGGGTGGCCTCGAACTCACGGCGATCCTCCTACCTCTACCTCTAGGGTTCTGGGATTGAAGGAGTGTGCCACCATGCCAGGCAAGAGTCCCATTTCCAAAGAGAATTCTTGGCAATAAAAAGCGGGTAACAGCAATTAACCCCAGCCCTCAGAAGACCGAGGCAGGGGGATTGCTGGAGGTTCAAGGCCAATCGGTAGTGAATTTTGTGTAAACGGGAGCAGCTTCATTACGCGTGGTGAGAACTGGGGGCCGAGGGGGGGAAATTTCCAGCCGGTTAGGCTTCATACCAGCCGGCGGCCGTTTTCACCGGCTTGGGGCAGGCTGCAAAACGAGTGTTTATCCCGGTCCCTCCGGCTCTGCCTCTGCCGTCTGCCACGGTGAATGGCCTCTATCGGCAGCCAGGGCGTAGCTTCCTCTGGCCGCTTCCTCCTTCTCAGCCCGCTTCCTCTCGGAGCCGGCTCTGCCCGCCGGGGCGATCTCCCTGCTGGAAGGGTCGGCTTGCAGCCTGCCATTGTTTCTGCTGTGGTGCCTCAGGTTGGGGGGCAGCCAGGTGTTACAATGAACTGGAAGGTTGCCCCTCTTAAAGGTCCCCCCCTCCCTAATTAAACACTATTTCAAAATCCGACAATACAGACTTTTCCCAAAGGAAGGGACATTGCCAACTGCATGGTTTCCAGCCAGAGCCAGGAGTACCTGAAGTCGGGGGGGACCCGGGAGTGAGCCCCACCGCAAAGGAAAACCTGCGAACACTTGTAGAGAACAAGATGCCAGTCACAGTGCCCCTCTGAGGGCAAGTTTCTTGAAATTTTCCTGTGAGCAGGGCTCCGACCTTAAGGTCGCAAATCAGGCTTCCTCTTTGGTTTCGTATAGTTCCCCTCGGGCCACAAATAAAGCTCACGTTATGGGGGAGACTTTCCAGGCGAAGCATAAGAAGTTCTGATCAGGAACCTAAAATCTTAAATTCGTCCTTTGAATTCCACTGTGTGTTCTGCCTCCTTTTTCTTCTTTACAAAATTCCCTTTAAAAACAAAAATAATAAAATGCCAGCCTTATCTTAATTCAGCTAAGAGCAGAGTATGTTTTTGTTTCTTGTTCTTCATAGCCCCATTTCAAATAAACAATGGAGAAAAAAAGTTGTGGAGTTGAGATTCAAGAGGCAAGGCAGGGGCTGGGGAGATGGCTTGGTGGTTAAGGCGCTTGCCTGCAAAGTCAAAGGACCCCGGTTCGATTCCCCAGGACCCACGAGAGCCAGCTGCGCAAGGTGGCGCATGCATCTGGAGTTCGCTTGCAGTGGCTGGAAGCCCTGGCACGCCCATTCTCTCTCTCTCACTCTGCCTCTTTCCCTCTCTCAAATAAATTATATATATAATTTTTTAATCAAAAATAAAAGGCAAACGATGCAGCTCTGGCCTGGCCTGGGGTGAGCAGGCTGTCCCCTGCTCACATCCACGGTTCCATGTTGTATGTATGTTTTCATGTCTCCTTGGTGATGGGACCAAGAACCAGGAGAGATTAGCCCCCCCCCCCCCCCCCCCCAGTATTAGGCAGTGAGATGAGATTCCAAGAGGTATGGGAAGGTCTTCAGCTTTAGCTGGGAATATTTTCCATCTGACTGCCAGACTGGATCCCAGACCCATGAAGTCAGGGCCTGTGGAGACGAGGCCTGTCTAGGCATTGCAGTGAGCATAACAGGGATCCTAATCCAGAAGAGGAAAAATCTCACCCTAGAAATAAAAGTTTGCCTTTGAAATTTAGGGTCCTGAGCCAGGTGGAGGGGCACATGGCTGTAACCCCAGCACTTGGAGGCAGGAAGATCAGGGGTTCAAAGCCAGCGTCAGCTACATACCCGGTTTGAAACTAGCCTGAGCTACCAGATCCAGATCCTGTCTCAAAAAACAAAATGGCCACTTTTTGCGTCTGGCTTTACGTGGGTGCTGGGGGAATTGAACCCAGGCTGGCAGCCTTTCGCCTTTAGCTGCTGAGCCATCCTCATAGTCCTATTTTTTTTTTCAATTAATGGATTTATTTGAGAGAGAGGGCGAAAGAGACAGATAGAGAATGGGCATGTCAGGACCTCCAGCCGTTCAAACGAACTCCAGATGTAAGGGACACCTTGTACATCTGGTTTACATGGGGTCCTGGGGAGTTGAACCTGGGACCTTTGGCTTGGTAGGCAGCTACCCTAATTGCTAAGCCATCTCCCCACCCCCTGTTTTTTTTAAATGATTTTTATTATTATTTTTATTTGCAAGCAGGGGGGCGTAGGGGGGAGACAGAATGGGTGCTCTAGGGCCTCCAGCCACTGCAAACAAACTCCAGATGCATGCGCCCCCTTGTGCATCTGGCTTATGTGGGTCCTTTGGCTTTGCAGGCAAGTGCCTTAACTGTTAAGCCATCTCTCCAGCCCTGTTTTTTTTTTTAATATTTTATTTTTATTTATTTATTAGAGAGGATGAGAATGGGTATTCCAGGGACTCTAGCCACTCACTGCAAACTCCAGATGCATGTACCACTTTGTGCATGGATACTGGGGAATTGAACCTGGGTCCTTAGGTCTCACAGGCAAGCACCTTAACCACTAGAGTCATCTATCCAGCCCCCCACAAATTTTTTTTTTTCTGGTTTCTCAAGGTAGGTCTCACTCTAGCCTAGGCTGACCTAGAATTCACTATGTAATCTTAGAGTGGCCTCGAATTCACAACAATCCTCCTACCTCTGCCTACTGAGTGCTGGGATTAAAGGTGTGCACTACCATGCCTAGCTCCAAAAATATATTTAAATTTTTTTTTAATTTATTTACTAGAGAGAGAGAGAATGGGCACTCCAGGGCCTCTCGCCACTGCAAATGAACTCCAGACACATGCGCCACCTTGTGCATTTAGCTTATGTGGGTTCTGGGGAATTGAACCTGGGTCCTTAGGCTTCACAGGCAAACACCTTAACCACTAAGCTATCCCTCCAGCCCTCCCCACCAAATATTTTTAAGAGAAGAACAACTTAGTGTCCTGCTTTGAAGAACCCCTCTGTGTACTTTCTTTCTTAGTGAGTCAACTCTCCAGAGAACATGACCGTGCCTGGATTTTTAATATATATATAGTTTTTAATTTATGTCAGAGAGCCAGGCATAGTGGAACAGGCGTTTAATCCCAGCACTTGGGAGGCAGAGGTAGGAGGATTGCAGCAAGTTTGAGGCCAGCTTGAGACTACATAGTGAATTCCAGGTCAGCCTGGACTAGAGTGAGACCCTACCTCAAAACCCCCCCCCAAAAAAAAGACACAGAGAATGGGTGTACCAAGACCTCCAGCCACTGCAAACAAACTCGAGACACATGTGCCACCATGTGCATCTGGCTTACGCGGGTACTGGAGAATTGAACCGGGGTCCTTAGGCCTCATAGGCCAGTGCCTTAATCACTAAGCCATCTCTCCAACCCAGACCATGCCTGCTTTTAAGTTACAGAAATCCTTCCTTCCTTCTGTTCCCACAGCACTGCAGGCTGCTGACCCTCTCTCCATCCGTCCCATCATCCTTAGCGCAGATGTGTGTCCTGCCAGTAGAAGCAATGGTGGTCCCTGTAGTGTCCATCTCCACCAAGGTGGAAGCAGACATGTCAAAACATAAGTGTGGGGCTGAAGGGATGGCTGAGTAGTTAAGGCGTTTGCCTGCAAAGCCAAAGGACCCTGGTTCAATTCCCCAGGACCCACTTAAACCACATGCACAAGGGGGCGCATGCATTTGGAGTTCGTTTGCAGTGGCTGGAGGCCCTGGCGCACCCATTCTCTCTACCTCTTTCTTTCTCTCCCTCTCTCAAATAAATCAATTATATATATATATATTTTTTTTTTTAAAGTGGTCCCAGCACAAGGGAGGCAGAGGTAGGAGGATCGCCGTGAGTTCAAGGCCACCCTGAGACTACATAGTGAATTCCAGGTCAGCCTAGACTACAGTGAAACCCTACCTCGAAAAACCAAAAATAAAAAAGAATAAATGTAAGACAAGAGTGGGAGGGGACATGTGTAGCAACTGACCAGCTCTGGAGGTGACCAGAGGCACGGTCGCAGGACACGCATCTCCGCGGAAGGATGTGCCGAGTTAGGCTCCGGTGGAGACTGGGAGAGCTGGACCCTGGTCCACACGGGTGCAGTGTGCAGGGCGTTTCGGTCGTTCCATCGTGAGAGAGCCGAGCGTGGGCTCATGGGAGGTGGGGGCAGGATGGCAGAAGTGCACGTGGCAGTGACGTGATAGTGACGTGGTCAGAGCCCTCACGTGCCGCACTGAGCTGCTTGTGCTTTGAAAGCGGAAGTTTAGTGCCCGCAAGGTGTTAAGAAGTGGCTGGCACGAGCCGGGCGTGGTGGCGCGCGCCTTTCACCCCAGCAGTGGGAAGGCAGAGGTAGGAGGATCGCCGTGAGTTCGAGGCCACCCTGAGACTACAGAGTGAATTCCAGGTCAGCCTGGGCTAGAGTGAGACCCTACCTCGAAAAAAAAAAACAAAAGAGTAGTGTGCAGAAGTTCCTGCAGGGCCTGTGGAGGAGGTTGGGCACACCACCAGTGTGAAGCTGCTGCTGGTCAGTCCTGCCGTTTCTGATGGCCACCCTTACTCAAGTCACCTCCAGCTCAGTTCGCTACGGCCTCTTGGCCCCAGGCTCTTCATCCTGGGACAGTGTCAACTCCATCCCGCAGTGGATGGCTAGTTAGCTGGCATCCGGCTTGTTTCTTCCAGCCCATTTCAGTGCTTGAGTGTAGGCCCGACCTGTCTCCCTTACTGCACCCTGTATGCTTGCTTGGGCTATCTTCCGGGTGAATTACAGATACTATTGGTGTTCCTTGTTAAAAAAAAAAAAAATGGCTGGGCATGGTGGCGCACACCTTTAATCCCAGCACTCGGGAGGCAGAGGTAAGAGGATCGCCATGAGTTCGAGGCCACCCTGAGACTACAGAGAGAATTCCAGGTCAGCCTGGGCTAGAGTGAGACCCTACCTCGAAAAATAAATAAATAACATGGTCTTGGTGCTGAGACGACGGCTCAACAGTGAAAGGCGGTTGCTTGCAAAGCCTTTGAGCCCAGGTTTGATTCCCCAGCACCCATGTAAAGCCAGATGTACAAAGTGACACATGCATCTGGAGTTTCTTTGCAGTAGCATGAGGCCGTGGAACACCAATATATTCTGTCTCTCTCATAAATAAAAAGATACTTAAAAAAAAAACAAACTGATCCTGGGCTGGAGAGATGGCTTAGCAGTTAAGCGCTTGCTTGTGAAGCCTGAGGACCCTGGTTCAAGGCTCGGTTCCCCAGGACCCATACTAGCCAGATGCACAAGGGGGCGCACGCATCTGGAGTTCATTTGCTGTGGCTGGAGGCCCTGGTGTGCCCATTCTCTCTCTCTCTCTCTCTCTCTCTCTCTCTCTCTCTCTCTCTGCCTCTTTCTCTCTCTGTTTGTCTGTCACTCTCAAATAAATAAAAATAAATTTAAAAAACCCTGATTCTTCAGGGATGGAGAGCTTGCTTAGCAGTTAAGGCACTTGCCTGCAAGGCCAAATGACCCAAGTTTGATTCCCCAGGACCCATGTAAGACAGATGCACGAGGTGGCACATGTATCTGGAGTTGGTTTGCAGTGGCTGAAGGCCCTGGCATGCCCATTTTCTTTCTTTCTATCTGCCTCTTTCTCTCTCTTTCAAATAAATGAATGTTTTTAATTGGTCCTTCAGGACTGGAGAGATGGCTCAAAGGTTAAAGACACTTGCTTGCAAAGCCTGATGGCCTGGGTTTGATTCCCCAGTACCCATGTAAAGCCAGATGCACAAAGTGGCGCTTGCATCTGGAGTTCATTTGCAGTGGAGGAGGCCCTGGTGCACCCATTATCCCTCCCCTCCCTCCCTTTCTTTCTCCCTCTCTCTCTCTCTCTCTGCTTTATTTGCTTTTGCAAATAAATGAATAAAAGTGTGTGTGTGTGTGTGTGTGTGTGTGTGTTTTAAAATGGTCCTTCATTGCACCCAGAATAATCCAATTGTCCTTGCTTTTTTTGGTTTTTCGAAGTAGGGTCTCACTCTAGCTCAGGCTGACCTGGAATTCACTCCGTAGTCTCAGCGTAGCCTCAAACTCACAGTGATCCTCCTACCTCTGCCTCTGAGTGCTGGGATTAAACGCGTGTGCCACCACGCCCAGCTGTGTCCTTGCTTTGAAGACCAGCCTAGCTTCCCCTGGCTGGCCTACTTTGCCAGCTAGGGTCTTCCTCCTCCTCTCTGGCCTTCCACCCTTTATACACGTTTCTCTCTGCTCCTGGCATGGAGATGGGCCATGTGTATTTCCCACCTCGCTGTCTTCACTCACGCAGCTTTCTCCACTGGAAATGATCTCCTGTCAGTCAACTCATCTTCCATTTCTCTTTCGCTTGGAGTCGATCCAGCTGTGGGGGAAAGAGTATGACTCCAGCGCCCAGCTTCCTGCTTTTGGCTCCAGGCTCTGCCGCTTAAGGATTTGGGTCATTTCCTTAAGCTCTCTCCAATTCAGATTTCTCTGATGTTGGGGGAATACAGTATCCATCTCAGAGTGATTATGAAAATGACACTATTCAGGATAGCACTTAACACATGGATAAATGTTGTAGAACACTTGCTGTTGTTTTCCACCATAAAACCTGTTTATTTTATTTTATTTTATTTTATTTGTTTGAGAGAGAGAGAGAATGGGTGCACCAGAGCCTTTAGCCACTGAAATCAAACTCCAGACACATGCGCCACCTTGTACATCTGGCTTACGTGGGTCCTGGGGAATCGAACCTGGGTCTTTTGGCTCTGCAGGCAAACGCCTTAACCGCTAAGCCCTCGTTCCAGCCCAACCCCTCTTTTACTTGGGTTAACCCTGCGTTTATTATCCTTAGTATCTCTTGTGAATGTATCTGCCTTCTCCTGCTGTACTGACTCTGTCTAGAAGTCAAAAACTCTTAACACAATTAGCTGCCCTGGTGTATTTGGGACAATGCTTTCAATATTAACTGATTAACTGAGGCAAAATCTCATTCTAGCCTAGGCTGACCTGGAACTCGCTGTAACCTCCGACCAGTCTTGAACTCACCCTTCTACCTCAGCTTCCCAGTGATTGCTGAGATTAAAGCCATGAATGAGTCTAGCTGCACTTAGCTGATTTTTATCAAAATATTTTGATCTGGGCTTCCTATCAGGATGTAAAAACTGATGTTGGAGCCGGGCGTGGTGGCACACACTTAATCCCAGCATTCAGGAGGCAGAGGTAGGAGGATCCCCATGATTTCAAGACCACCCTAAGACTACGTAGTCAATTCCAGGTCATCCTGGGCTAGAGTGAGATCCTACCTCAAAAAAAAAAAAAAAAAAAAAAAAACCTGATATGGGTTGGGGAGGTGACTCAGTGGATGAAGTACTTGCTGTCCAAGATGTAGTGCCAGGGGCTGGAGAGATGGCTTAGCGGTTAAGGCGCCTGCCTGTAAAGCCAAAGGACCCAGGTTCGATTCCCCAGAACCCACGTTAGTCAGATGCACAAGGTGGTGCATTATGTCTGGAGTTCGTTTGCAGTGGCTGGAGGCCCTGGTGCACCCATTCTGTCTTTCCCTGTCCCTTTTTCTCTCTGTCAAATAAATAAAAATAAAATATTTTTTTAAATTTGTCAAAAAAGAAATTATGTATAATAAAAGATGAAGTGGCAGGGCCTGAGCCTGGTCCTGTGTAACGAGCTAAAAGTCGGGCGGGGGAGCCGGTTTAGCAGTTAAAGGCCCTCGCTTGCAAAGCCTGCCAGCCTAGTTTTGATTCTCCAGTACCCATGTAAAGCCACATACGCAAGTGGAGCATCTGGAGGGCATTTGCAGCAGCAAGAGTTCCTGCCGTACTCACTATCTCTTTGCAAACGAGTATTTTTCTTTCTTTTTTTTCTTTTTCTTTTTTTTTTTTTTTTTTTTTTCGAGGTAGGGTCTCACTCTCTAGCCCAGGCTGACCTGGAATTCACTATGTAGTCTCAGGGTGGCCTCGAACTCACGGCGATCCTCCTACCTCTGCCTCCCGAGTGCTGGGATGAAAGGCGTGCGCCACCACGCCCGGCTTCAAGAGGACAACTTTTGAGATCAGCCTTCGCCACCTCATCTGAGAGGGCTCCTTGCTGCTCTTTGCTCTGCTCTGGCTTCTGGGAAATTCTCCTGCCTCCACCTCGCATAGTCAGTGTGCCAGGACTACAGAAGTGCACCAAGGCCTTCAGCTTTTAGAAAAATACTCGTTTACGCCGGGCACGGTGGCGCACGCCTTTCATCCCAGCACTCGGGAGGCAGAGGTAGGAGGATCACCGTGAGTTCGAGGCCACCCTGAGACTCCATAGTGAATTCCAGGTCAGCCTGAGCCAGAGCGAGACCCTACCTCGACTTCTGGAGCATCCTGCTGCCATCAGCCAGGTTAAGGATAACCTTTGCCTCAGGTGTTCCCGGTGCCTGTTTTTTTCAGAAATCAGACGCCGGGGTTCCAAAGACCCCCTGGTGAAAGCTCTCCAGCTCCTGGACGGTCCGAGCGAGCCCGGGGAGAGCGGCCCGAAGGCGGAGGCCACGGCCAAGAGACGGAGCTCCAGGGACCTGCTGGGGAGGCCGCCCCAGCTCTACGACACTCCCTACGAGCCGGCCGGCGCCGCGGAGGCCAAGGCGCGGCCGGCGGACAGCCACAGCCGGCTGCCCCAGGACGACGAGCGGCCGGCCGCCGAGTACGAGCAGCCCTGGGAGCGGAAGAGGGAGCAGATCGCGCGGGCGCTGTCAGGTGAGCGCGGCGCCTGGCCGCGGGCCTGTCCCTCCTGCGCCTACCTGCTCACGCCTGCCGCCCCGCTACGCCGCAGCGTGCCCGGCACATCGTGACGTCACAGTGCATACGTACATATATGTACTGTATGTGTATGTTGAGGGATGGGCAAATCAGGGCGATTAACACACCTGTCATGCAGCATGAGCTCACTCAGATGAGAAACCCAAGAACGTTCTAGAAATCTAGCCTGTGGGGGAGGAGGGTGCTGAAGAAATTGCTCAGCTGTTAAGACACTTGCCTGCGGAGCTTAAGGACCCAGGTTCGATTCCCAGTACCCGTGAAAGCCAGATGAACGTGGTGGAGCATGTGTCTGCAGTTTGTCTGCAGTGGCTGGAGGCCCTGGCGTCCCCATTCTCTCTCTATCTGCATCTTTCTCTGTCTCTCTGTCTCTCGCTCTCGCATAAATTGTGTGTGTGTGTGTGTGTGTGTGTGTGTGTGTGTGTTTCGAGGTAGGGTCTCACTCTAGCCCAGGCTGACCTGGAGTTCTCTATGAAGTCTCAGGGTGGCCTTGAACTCATGGCGATCCTCCTACCTCTGCCTCCTAGTGCTGGGATTAAAGGCGTGTGCCATCACGCCCAGCTAACAAAATATTTTAAGAAGAAAAAAACAGTTGGGGGAGCAGTGGAGGGGAACTCCTGAAGTCCTGCCGCAGGCAGATGACCCCACCACAGGCCAGCTTACGGGACGTTGAAAGGTGCGTGCACACACACACACACACACACACACACCATACAGCATACAGGCACACATAGAAACAAAAAAATTATTCCAGGACTCATTAAATGTAACTATGTTTAGTTTTTTTTAATACTCTATTTATTTGAGACAGAGAAAGAAGCAAACAGAGAGAGAGACAGTGTGTGTGTGTGTGTGTGTGTGTGTGTGTATGGGAGCGCCAGGGCCTTTTGCCAGTGTATGTGACACTTTGTGCATCTGGCTTTTATGTGGATACTGGGGAATTGAACTTGGGCCAGCAGGCTTTGGAAGCAAGTGCCTTTAACCACTGAGCCATCTCTCCAGCCCTACGTTTAGTCTTTTTTTTTTTTTCTTTTTTTGGCTGTTGTTTTTGTTTTTTGAGGTAGGGTCTCACTCTAGCCCAGGCTGACCTGGAGTTCTCTATGTAGTCTCAGGGTGGCCCTGAACTCACGGCGATCCACCTACCTCTGCCTCTCAGGGGCTGGGATTAAAGACGTGCACCACCATGCCTGGCCCAGTCTTTTAAAGATGTCTACCTTTTGGGCTGAGGAGATGGCTCACCAATTAAAGGCATTTGCTTGAAAAGCTTCATGGCCTGGGTTAGATTCCCCAGTACCCACATAAAAGCCACATGCACATGCACACAAGGGGCGCACGCGTTTGAAGTTCAATTGCAGTGGCTGGAGGCCCTGGTGCACCAATTCTCTCTCTCTCTGTCTCATAAAAAGGGGAAGGGGCTGGAGAGATGGCTTAGCAGTTAAGGTGCTTGCCTGCAAAGCCTAAGGACCCAGGTTCAATTCTCCAGGTCCCATGTAAGCCAGATGCACAAGGTGGCGCCTGCATCTGGAGTTTGTTTGCAGTGGCTGGAGGCCCTGGTGCACCCATTCTCTCTCTCTCTCTCTCTCTCTCTCTCTCTCTTTCTCTCCCTCTCTCTGTCTCAAATAAATAAATAAAATTTTTTTTTAAAGGCCAGTCTGTTGGGCTTGCCTCAAAAAAAAAAAAAAAATCCATGCCAAAATGAACGTGGTTTCCACTCAGGTTCTGAGCATGCTCAGGATAGTGAGGTCAGGTAGCAGACAGCCATCGGGTATTCTGCTGCGCGTGGGAGCTTGGGGGGGTGGTGGAATGCGGACAGGGAGGGTGTCCCTTGGAAGCTTACGTGGACGTGGCCGGCGGGCGCCCGTGGTCTCTGATGCTAAGTGGCCTCTTCCTTCCAGTCCAGTTTGAAGGGTCTGAGCGGCCGGGCAGCAGGGAGGAGCCCGCGAGGCAGCACCACCGGCAGAAGAGCTGGACCCAGAAGATCCTGAAGCCCGCGCTGGCAGACCACGGCGAGGGCGAGAAGGTGGACCCGGGGCTGCCTCTGGAGAAACAGCCGTGAGTCTCCCCGCTGGGCCCCGCGACCGCCCCACGCGGCGTGGGCCATCGTGGCTCCGGGCATCGAGGCACGGGGCAGTGTGGCGCGGGGCATCGAGGCACGGGGCATCGAGGCGCGGGGCAGCGTGGCGCGGGGCATCGAGGCGCGGGGCAGCGTGGCGCGGGGCATCGAGGCGCGGGGCAGCGTGGCGCGGGGCATCGAGGCGCGGGGCAGCGTGGCGCGGGGCATCGAGGCGCGGGGCAGCGTGGCGCGGGGCATCGAGGCGCGGGGCAGCGTGGCGCGGGGCATCGAGGCGCGGGGCAGCGTGGCGCGGGGCATCGAGGCGCGGGGCAGTGTGGCGCGGGGCATCGAGGCACGGGGCATCGAGGCGCGGGGCAGTGTGGCGCGGGGCATCGAGGCGCGGGGCAGCGTGGCGCGGGGCATCGAGGCGCGGGGCAGTGTGGCGCGGGGCATCGAGGCACGGGGCATCGAGGCGCGGGGCAGCGTGGCGCGGGGCATCGAGGCGCGGGGCAGCGTGGCGCGGGGCATCGAGGCGCGGGGCATCGAGGCGCGGGGCATCGAGGCGCGGGGCAGTGTGGCGCGGGGCATCGAGGCACGGGGCAGTGTGGTCCGCTCTCGTTTGGCGCGATCGCTGTCACCGTGCCTATTTGTCTGGGTGGGCAAGGCTTCTTCCTGAAACCCCATCCTCCAAACCTGGTGCCTGTGTGCCCGCAACGAAGAGGGGCTGTGTCCCAGGAGCCGCGTTTTACCCCTCATTCTCCTGCACCCAGAGGGGGTGGAGAAGCCTTTTCAAATGACACTGGCCCTGCTGACATGTTCCTGTCCCCACTGAAAGGCTCTGGGACCCAGGGCTGCCTAAATCTGCATGGGTCCGTGCCGAAGTGTGAAGTGGATCAGGTTCTGGCTCTTGAGCTTCTGCGAGAAGCTCGTTTCAAAGTCCACTGGGCGGGGCGGTGCCCGGTGCAGACTGCGACGCTCATGCCCCTTCTCTCCTTGTGCCCGTTTAGCTGGTATCATGGCGCCATCACCCGGGCCGAGGCCGAGAGTCGACTGCAGCCCTGCAAGGAAGCGGGGTACTTGGTCCGGAACAGTGAGTCGGGGAATAGCAGGTACTCCATCGCCCTGAGGTGAGTACCCGGCCGGGTGGGCTTGGGTGGAAAGGGAAGGCGCACTGCTAAGTGTCCTTCCCGTGGCGGGGATGAGAAAAGTCAACAAAGGTGTAATTGGAAGGTGGCTTGCAGGGGTGTATTGCCAGGAAGTGACATGCATGAGCAACAGATGCTGAAGTGCTGTGTTAGGTGGCAGACTGAATATGAGAGGAAGGCCCTAGTATTTTCTATGTCATGATGGCCCTACTTCATTATTGTACATTAGTCAATTTCTGTATTATATTACTGTAATGAGAGCAAAATGTGGCATTTCTCTACATTTCTTTATACCTAGCCTAGAGAAATACAGATCGGACCCCATAAAAATTACCTGATCTGGAGTATGGCCTCTTAGTAAAGAAATAACCCTGATAATAATAATAATAATAATAATAATAATAATAGTGTCTTGGCTTAGGGCTGTAGCTCAGTGGTGAGTGCCCGTGGTGGGAAGAGCGTTTGCTGTAACTAAAATAATAGAAATAAAAAAGAATAACTTGCCGGGCATGGTGGCGCATGCCTCTAATCCCAGCACTCGGTTGGAAGAGGTTCGAGGCCACCCTGAGAATACAGAGTGGATTCCAGGTCAGCCTAGGCTAGAGTGAGACCCTACCTCAAAAAACCAAACACGAAAAACCAAAAAAACAATGAACTTCTTGCAGGAGAACCCAGTCTTTCTGGGGTTTTTGTTGTTGTCTGTTTGTTTGTTTTGTTTGCTTTAAAAAAATTTTCTTAAGCCGGGCATGGTGCCATCCACCTTTAATCCCAGCAGTCGGGAGGCAGAGGTAGGAGGATCACTGTGAGTTTGAGGCCAGCCTGAGGCTACATAGTCAATTCCATGTCAGCCTGGGCTGGAGTGAGACCCTACCTTAAAAAAAAAAAAATTTTTTTTTAAATTTATTTATTTGCAAGTAGAGACAGACAGAAAGGGGAGAGGGAGAGAATGGGCACACCAAGACCTCCAGCCCCTGCAAACGAACTCCATATGCATGTGCCACCTCGTGCATCTGGCTTTACGTGGGTACCGGGGAATCAAACCCTGGTTGTTAGGCTTTGCAGGCAAGCGTCTTAACCACTGAGCCATCTCACCAGCCCTTGTTCGTTTGCTTGTTTGTTTTTTGTAGGGTCTCACTCTAGCCCAGGCTGCCCTGGAATTCACTGTGTAGTCTCAGGCTGGCCTTGAACTCACGGCAGTCCTCTTACCTGTCTCCCAAGTGCTGGGATTAAAGGCGTGTTGCTACCACGCCCGGCTCCATGTTTGCCTTTGGGGACAGGGTCTCACCATGCTGGCCTCAAACTTGCAGTGTTCCTCCTGCCACCCGTGTGCTGGCGTGACCGACGCGCTCCGTCGTGCCCAGCCTCAGTTAATTCTTTCAGTCCCTAGCACTAGGGACCATAAATCAAATCCTTTGTCGAAACGCCAGCTGCGAGCTCGAAACCAGCCTCTTCCACTGGACCAGGAAGTGCTGACTTTGCCTGCTGCTCCTCGTCCAACTGTGCAGAGAAAACTCGCTTTTGCCCATGGGCCCTGGCGGTCTGCGTGTCATGGAAACTGGCCGCTCTGCGGGTTCAGAGGCAGGTTGGAGGATCATTGTCAGAAGCGGCTCAGCACTTCCTTCCTGAGGAAGCTGAGCCCAGCAGCTGAGACAATTAGGCTGCAGAGGAGAGGGGGAGGGCCCCCCCCGGGGCAGCCCGGCTCAGAGAGTGGGATAGGCCACCCCGCAGACAATAGCAGGAACAGCCACTGTGCTCCCGAAATGGGTGCTTGCGGGTTAAATCTTTGAGCCTTCAGCGCCAACTGTCATTATATGAACCAGGAATGGTCTTCGGTGGGGTGGGAAGGGTGACAGACAGGACAGTTTATTATTACCGGGTTCCCTTTGGGGAAAGTAGAGAGGCGAGAGTAACCTCGCATATTCTTTCTTTTTAATTTTAATTTATTTTATCATTGGCATCTTCCACAATTATAGAGAACGAGCTATGGTAGTTCCCTCCCCCCCCCTCACTCACTGTCCCCGGTACAACTCCCCTCTCCGTCTTTTATCTTGATGTCATCATCTTTTCCTCCTATTATGCTGGCCTTCTGTAGGTAGTGCCAGGCACCTCGAGGTCGTGGATATCCAGGCCATTTTGTGTCTGGAATCGCGTATTCTTACGATGGTGAGGAGGTTGAACTGAGACCTTACTGTGGAAGCTCTCCAGTTTACACACTAGTTCCCCCCCCCGGGGTGTCCAGCTCTGATGACTCGTGTGTCGTGAGGATAAACAGGTCACGACTGCGTTTGGGCTGCAGGACGTCCGAGCTCTCGTAGATGTGCGTGGGGAACAATCCCAGGAACGCACGAGCGCCCATCCACCTATTGTGAACCCAGCTGCCGTTGTTCGCGGCGGGGGCCCCTCTGCTCACTCATTCATGCCTCCCCCCCCTTGATGTCCTGTGTTGCTGTTGTCTTGTCTTCTCCAGGACCAGCCAAGGCTGCGTCCACATTATAGTGGCTCAGACTAAAGACAGCAAGTACACGCTGGACCAGACGAGCGCGGTGTTCGACAGCATCCCCGAGGTGGTACACTACTACTCTAATGAAAAGCTGCCTTTCAAAGGGGCGGAGCACATGACTCTCCTGCACCCCGTGCACAGCAAGCTCCACTGAGGTCCTGCCCAGGCCCTGGCACCCGAGAGGGCCCCAAGCACCCCCCAGCCAGCATCTGGGTGGGCGAGGTGGACCCACCGGCTCCTGAAGTCAGACGCTCTGTGCTCTTGAACCCATTCTGGGACGCCGTTTCTGGCCTGTCTTTTCTCCCCTTGCTGTAAGGAAGCGCCCCAGCCCACCCGCGGCCTGCTCCCCCGTCTGCAGTGGAGAGTCCAGGGGCGGTGAGGACCCCCAGCAGTGTGCCAGCTGCCGCCCTCACCCGCCAGCGTGCGCACTGGAAGAGGGTGCCACGCCAGCCCGCCCGTCCCAGCAGAGTGGGAGCTCGCGAAAATGTGAACACCAGCCCTCGCTCAGCTCCGACCTCCACGACCTCTGCGCAGATTCACACCGTTAGGGTTCTGGCCAAAGGATTATTTTGTCAGCTTTTTTCTAAGAGAAGTTTTCTTCTTGTTGTTGTTGGTTTCTGTAAACGTTCTCATCATTTCTCAGCCAACAAGTAATAGAAAGAAAAATGAAAGAGATGATGTCCCAGAAAAAGAATCACCAGCATAATGAAGCATTGAAGTCTTCCTTCGTTGTAATTCTGAATTGTGAAATAAAACGTGCCCCGGTGATTGCATCTCTGAATTGTAAAAACTAAAGCCCTACACAGCTCAGCAGCTGTTTGTCGCTGCCTAGGCCTCACTTCTGTTTTCTGCCTGTGCGTTTGAGTTGCCATAGAGTCATCCTTTTCTCTCTAAAATTAGATCGGCTTTGTATTTTTAGTAATTTTAAAGGAAACAAAACTTTGAGATCTAATTGTATGAACTGGGTCACTACTTTGCAAGGTTTTTTTTTTTTTTTCTGTACAGTGCAGAGCAATTTACATTATGTACAAGTATTTCAAAAGCTCCTGAGGTTGTCACTACTGTTGCTTAAGATACGTTAAATTAAGTTATCGTGTTTTTCATCTTTGTGATTTACTGTGAACTGACATCACCAGCTTATTGTGAAAAAAAAACCCACAGGACTGGCACCACTGTGGCACGGATCACTGTGGCTGAGCTGAATGGATGTTTCTGGCTCTGGGGTTTGTAAATTTAGTTCCCAAAATTGGTGGAGATGAAAATGTGCTGTCAGCGGTGAAAAGTTAGCTTTTGTAACTTATTTCAAATACACACACACACACACACACAAAATGGTAGCTTGGTTGATAACTTACAAAAACGTATCTTCCTACTCAAAATTCATCATCTCACTGAGAATTAGAGGTCAGGCCTTTTTTTTTTTTTTTTTTTTTTTTTTTTTTTTTTTTTTGCTTCTTTTTCCGTGAAGATTTTAATCAAAGGGTTGTGTGACCTTTTGTTTTTAAAAGCCGAGAAGAACCTTTTCTCGCTGTAGTTCAGTGGTTTTGTTACTATAAGAAATGTCTTGTTTCTAAAGCCTTGAGAGAATGGCACTTGCTTGTGTACATCCTGGTACATGTGCAAGGGCTTTTCTTTTAATTTTCAACATGCCCTAGTTCCAATCCCATTCAACAGATATTTATGATCGTCTATATATACACTACTCACTGTGTTAAACTTACCTTTAGTTCATTCTAGCTACGAACCCTTATTTGTTATTTAACTTTATTCTGCAAAGGAGCTAGAGCACTTGTAGCTAACAGATGCTAAAAAGCTTTACAAAATTTTTTTCTTTGTGCATTAAATTATTTTTGGCCCACACCCCAGGAAATACGATGAATGTAACACGAAATGACATTTTGAAAGCAGGCCCGACGTATTAAGTATTTATCGAGTTTCTACGGCGTGCCTGGGGTTGTGCCTCTTCTCCCCATTGTTCTGCCTGCTTTCTTAATATAACTGAAAATGGAGGAGATGTGGGGCTTGTATATAGTCCAGCTAGCTCACAATTACATGAGAAGTTAAAAGAAGCAGAAATACAGTAAATTAGTAGAAGGCCAGTGGAAAGGATTTGTTAAGCTACTGTTTCCTCGGGGTGTGACATAAGCTGACAAGAGCCAGAGAACTCACAGCTGGGTGGTGGCATAAAGTACCATATGTTCTAAAAACAATTAGGCCCAGCAGGGTGTCCCTAATGGCTTCCTAGTTAAGCCTGGGCCAACTGACATTGAGGATCTGGGACATGTTTCCTGAGCTCAGAATGCTTGGGCTTTAAAGTCATTTTTTTTTTTTAATCTTGATAAAAGGATTTTTTCTGTAATCTTCATCCTTTTGAGTTAATTCTGTCTCCTAGAATTTTTTTTTTTTTTCTGGAAAGAGTTAATGTCTTGGTGAATGCTGACATACCTTGAATTTAACATCCATGAAGAGCTGTGTCCACGCTTCCTCCTGTAGAACAGCCTCCTTCCTTTTCTTCTTTCCTTCTTCCTTCCCCCCTTCCTTCCTTCCGTCCTTTCTTTCTTTTTAAGGTATAGAGAGACTTGATTAGATTAAGAGGAAAGAGGAGGAAGGACAGAGAGGTCCCGCCATTGAGAGAGGCAAGGGGGGATGAGAACCTGGAAGTTGAGGAGCCAGCAGAGAGGCCAACAGCTTCTTCTTGTTAAAAGCTGGTTGGCTCCAGAGTGCTCAGTCATACAGTTGGTTAGTTTTAATTGAGAAAAACAGAGACCACTTATAATCTGTCCAAGTACCCTGGAGGCTGAGATGAGAGTTCAAAACCAGCCTGGGCAACAAAGTGAGATCTTATCTACAAAATTAAAAAGGTGAAAGGATATTTCTATTTCCTTTGATGCTTTACTGGTTTTTGGTACTGGGTATACAAACATTTAATTTGGAAGAGCTGTGAGACATTCCTCAGTTGCTTTTCAAATAAGGCTTTCCCTTCTGTTCTATTAAAATGTCCCTTTTGGGTTGGAGAGATGACTTAGCGGTTAAGCGCTTGCCTGTGAAGCCTAAGGACCCCGGTTCGAGGCTTGATTCCCCAGGACCCATGTAAGCCAGATGCACAAAGGGGCGCATGTGTCTGGAGTTCATTTGCAGTGGCAGGAGGCCCTGGTGTGTCACCTCTCTTGTCTCCTTGCAAATAAATAAGCAAATCTTTAAAATGTCCTTTTTCAGTTAAAAGCAAATGCCTTGTATTCCCTTCACTCTATCACAAAGAAACCCAGTGATGTTAATTTCATTTCTTCCGTACATGCTTTCGGTATTGAGCAGAATTTCATCCATACCCTTCTCACTGGTCTCCCACTCATGTTACCTCTTATTTTCCATAGTCAGCACCAGTTTGAGTTAATGAGGCCTTTGCGCTCGATTCCCGGCTCCAGTTCTTGCATCCCAGTAACTACAGACTTGGAGAAAGTTGGCCTGCGGTGGCGCCCCTGTGTGATAAAAGACGGTGCGTTACTGACATCTAGTGGAAGGAGAGAAAACTGCAGCTGGGAAATCAGCTGTGCTTTGAAGGGGTAGGATTTTCAAAGGATTTCTGACGCAGTCCAGAAAAGGAAAAATAAATAAATAAATAAATAAATAAATAAATAATGACATAGGACTGGAGAGATGGGTTAACGGTCAAGACGCTTGCCTGCAAAGCCAAAGAACCCAGGTTCAGTTCCCCAGGATCCACATAAGCCAGATGCACAAGGTGGCACATGTGTCTGGAGTTTGTTTGCAGTGGCTGGAGACCCTGGCACACCCCTTCTCTCTCCCTCACTCTCCATCTGCCACTCTTTCTCAAATAAATAAATAAAAATTTAAAAATTCTTAAAAAAAATAATGACACAGCCATTTCCATCTTGAAGTATGTCCTTTCCTATGGAAAGGGTGATTTTGAAACCCAACATGACAATAATCACCAGGCCCGTGGGCTCCAGCTGGGTCATATAATTAAGAAAACTTGTCTGTTTGGGGATCATGTTGACAACAGATAAAATTGAGACAGGTCCCATTCTATTGAGTTGTCGGTGAGGGGCGGGGATGGGGGGACTTACCGTTTTAAATATCCACTAATTCATTGTTTTAACTTTAAAAAGTATTTGGAGATTGTAATACAGGTGCCTGTTAGTGCCGTGATAATTTGTACCAGAGATATTCTATGGGAGTTTGTGAACTTGTGCGGTAGCCGGTCGGTATGGCCTGCGTGCCCCTCCTGAAGGCGACTCGCTCAGAAATGCAACTTTAAATAAACACTGTGCCAAGGAGCCTGTTCTGTTGTTTGTGGCGATGGGGTGGAACTTAGGGGCATGCGCATGCTGGCGCTCCGCCGCTCTGCCCCGAGCTGCATTCCACCCTCAGCTTCCGAATCACTTCCCTTCCAGAAAGTACTTCCTGTGCCCGCGTTCACTGCAGAGCTGGGTTGGAGGAAGTCTTGTCACTTCAATGTGCAAGCCTCCAAGAACGACAGCCCAGCACGCCTGAGGGTTTTTTTTTTTTTTGCTCCGCCCCCCCACACCCTGTTTTCCCTTAAGAACTGGGATATTTTGCTCTCCTCCCGAAATACCCAAAATGTAGCACAGTGCAGTTGGACTCTCCTTAGCCAACAGTGGTTACCCTTGTTCTCAGCCCCCCTACTTTTTTTTTTTTAATTTTTAGACAGAGGGAGCAAAAGAGAGAATTGGTGCACCAGGACCTCAGCCAGTGCAATCGAACTCCAGACACACGCGCCCCCTTGTGCGCATGTGTGACATTGCACACTTGTGTCACTGTGCATCTGGCTCTCGTGGGACCTGGAGATTTGAACATGGGTCCTTAGGCTTTGCAGAAAAGCACCTTAACTGCTAAGCCATCTCTCCAAACCAGTCCATTTTTTAAAATTTTTTACTTGAGAGAGAAAGAAAGAGACAGACAGAATGGGCATACCAGGGCCTCCAGCCACTGCTAATGAACTCCAGACGCATGCACGACCTTGTGCACCTGGCTTTTGTGGGTCCTGGGAATCAAACCTGGGTCCTTTGGCTTTGTAGGCAAGCACCTAAACAACTAAGCCATCTCTTCAGCCCCCACCCCCCACCCCCCACCTTTTTTTTTTGTGAGGCAGGGACTTACTGGAGCCCATGCTGGCCTCCCATTCATAGTAATCCTCCTACCTTAGCTACATGAGTACCGGGATTGAGGACATGCACCACCACACCCAACTTCACTGACCATTTATAAAAATTGCCATAAGGTAGTGTAAGTGCCTCTTGTTTTCCCACATCTGCGTTTTGGAGAAAGGATGTCTCCTTGCAGAAATGTTCCCTCTACCTCAGAGAAGTGTCACGTACCTTTGTTGGGTAGCTGTGGGTGACTGGGCCCCAAAAGTAAAAAGCAGAAATAGCCTGGCATAGGGGTGCACGCCTTTAATCCCAGCACTCTGGAGGCAGAGGGAGGAGGATCACCAAGAGTTCAAGGCCATCTAAGACTACATAGTGAATTCTAGGTTAACCTGGACTAGAGTAAAACTCTACCTCAACCCCCCCCAAAAAAAAAAGCAGAAATGCCCTTCATTCTGCCTTTGCAATCACCACTTTACTAGAGATCAGAGAAGGATCTCTGCTCTCCTTGTATCTTGACTAAAGGAGTTACCTAGATCTGTTCTTCCATAAACAAGTGGAGTCACTCCCTGGGAAGGGGTTCTCCTTTCCTAGAATTTAAATCTGGTCCTAAAAAAATACACACACACACACACGGCTAGAGAGATGGCTTAGTAGTTAAGACACTTGCCTGCAAAGCCTAAGGACCCAGGTTCACTTCCCCAGGACCCACTTAAGCCAGATGTACATGGTGGCGCATGTGTCTGGAGTTTGTCTGCAGTGGCTAGAGGCCCTGGAATGCCCATTCTCTCTCTCTCTCTCTCTCTGCCTCTCTCTCTCTCTCATAAATGAAATAAAATTAAAACTTTTCTTTAAAAAAATGAAAAGGGCTGGAGAGATGGCTTAGTGTTTGAGGCCCTTGCCTGCGAAGCTTAAGGACCTAGGTTCAATTCCCCAGAACCCACATAAGCCAGATACACATGGTGGTACATGCATCTGGAATTAGTTTGTGGTGGGTAGAGGCTCTGGTGTGCCCATTCTCTCTCTCTCTCTCTAATAAATAACTTAAATATTTAAATCTGATCCTGGCATTGTGGCTGGCAAAGGCCAACCCCAAAACTTGGCGCCATGGCTGGCCTCTTCCTGAGCCAGTCCCTTGAGTCCAGTCAGCTCTCTGAGGCTCCCCTGAGCCTGGATAAAGCTCACCATCATAAGTAATAGATCCTCACTAGTTGGGCAAGCCCCCTTTTTTGGCTTGGCACCTCCAGAATTTCCAGATCCCTGCTCCAGTGAAACCCCCCTCCTCCCGGCCCTCTACCCCACATGGGCTCCCTACCCCTTCCTGCCCTCCCCATGGCAGAAGCTGTCTGTGCTTTCCTCTCCTTTCTCTGGAGTAAATGTCATAGTTTAATAACTATCCTTCTCAATCTTGCCTTATTGCAATTCTTTAGTAAAAACAGACATGAGGGCTGGAGAGATGGTTTAGTGGTTAAGGCGCTTGCCTGCGAAGCCTAAGGACCCATGTTCGACTCTCAAGGTCCCATGTAAGCCGGATGCACAGGTGACACAAGTGCAAGGCTGCACATGCGCACAAGGTGGCGCACGTGTGGAGTTCGATTGCAGTGGCTGGAGGCCCCAGCGTGCCGATTCTCTCTCTCTCTTATTTAAAAAGAAAAAGATAAGCTTCTCCTTCCAGATGGTGGTGACCTTGGGATGACTCAGAAGGCACCATGGTACTGGGAAGAAGTGACAGAGGAGTGCTCAGCACTGAAACATCTCTATCACACCTTCCAAGGCTCAGGGTCCACTGCGGAAGAGATGGCGGAAAGAATGTAAGAGCCAAAGGAAGGGTAGGACTCCTTACAACGTGCTCCCCCCAGACACAAAATGGCCTGGATATCCATGACCTCGCAGTGCCCGACACTACCTACACAAGACCAGTATAATAGGAGGAAAAGATTATGACATCAAAATAGAAGAGAGACTGATGGAGAGGGGGAGGGGATATGATGGAGAGTGGAGTTTCAAAGGGGAAGGTGGGGGGGAGGGGGAATTACCATGGCTATTATCTGTAATTATGGAAGTTGTCAATAAAAAATTAAATTAAAAAAAAAAACCAGACATGAACTCAGCGTTTGGAGTACAAGGACCTTTCCTGAACCCCCAAAGCCCCGCTAGGAGAATTCAAATTGAACACAACTGTAGGAACCCCGGTTTGCGGGTTGACTGTTGGGTTCTGACCCTGTGGAAGGCCAAGCAAGAGGTAAGTAGAGAGGAGACTTGTTTCACATCAGGTGCCGCCCTGCCCAGCAAGTGTCTTTCATGCTGCACGAACTGGTCCCCAGGACCCATGTAAGCCAGATGCACAAGGGGCACACGCATCTAGAGTTCGTTTGCAGTGTCCGGAGGTCCTGGCATGCCCATTCTCTCTTTCTCTCTGTCTCTTCCTCCTCGCCCCTCACTCGGTCAAATAAATAAAATATTTTTTAAAAAACAAAAGAAGAAGAGAGGGCGGTTAGCCGGGCACGGTGGCGCACGCCTTTAATCCAGCACTCTGGAGGCAGAGGGAGGAGGATCACCAAGAGTTCAAGGCCATCTAAGACTACATAGTGAATTCTAGGTTAACCTGGACTAGAGTAAAACTCTACCTCAACCCCCCCCAAAAAAAAAAAAGAGTCAAATTCATAGAGCTGGGAAGTAGGATGCTTGTTACCCCATGCTGGGAGAAGGAGAAACATTGTTTAATGGGTAAAGGCTCTATTTGGAATGGTGAAAAAGTCCTGTATAATTATGTAAACATACTGGATGCCACTGAACTGTGCACCTAGAGTGGCTGAGGGACAGCATGTCACCTCTTTCTAACCGCAGGCTGCTGGGGACACTCCAGTTTGTCTTCTAGCCGACTGCGCAGGCAGCATGTGGCCACCTTCTCTCCCAGACCGGCCGGTGCTCAGCCCACCGCAAAGGCGTGGGCTAGGGCCTTTCGTGTGTGGGCCGAGGCAGTCAGACCACAAAGAAAATGGGTCATAAAGAAGAGAGGCGGTTAGCCGGGCACGGTGGCGCACGCCTTTAATCCAGCACTCTGGAGGCAGAGGGAGGAGGATCACCAAGAGTTCAAGGCCATCTAAGACTACATAGTGAATTCCAGGTCAGCCTGGGCTAAAGTGAGACCCTACCTCGGAAAATCAAAAAAAAAAAAGAGTCAAATTCATAGAGCTGGGAAGTAGGATGCTTGTTACCCCATGCTGGGAGAAGGAGAAACATTGTTTAATGGGTAAAGGCTCTATTTGGAATGGTGAAAAAGTCCTGTATAATTATGTAAACATACTGGATGCCACTGAACTGTGCACCTAGAGTGGCTGAGGGACAGCATGTCACCTCTTTCTAACCGCAGGCTGCTGGGACACTCCAGTTTGTCTTCTAGCCGACTGCGCAGGCAGCATGTGGCCACCTTCTCTCCCAGACCGGCCGGTGCTCAGCCCACCGCAAAGGCGTGGGCTAGGGCCTTTCGTGTGTGGGCCGAGGCAGTCAGACCACAAAGAAAATGGGTCATAAAGAAGAGAGGGCGGTTAGCCGGGCACGGTGGCGCACGCCTTTAATCCAGCACTCTGGAGGCAGAGGGAGGAGGATCACCAAGAGTTCAAGGCCATCTAAGACTACATAGTGAATTCTAGGTTAACCTGGACTAGAGTAAAACTCTACCTCAACCCCCCCCAAAAAAAAAAAAGAGTCAAATTCATAGAGCTGGGAAGTAGGATGCTTGTTACCCCATGCTGGGAGAAGGAGAAACATTGTTTAATGGGTAAAGGCTCTATTTGGAATGGTGAAAAAGTCCTGTATAATTATGTAAACATACTGGATGCCACTGAACTGTGCACCTAGAGTGGCTGAGGGACAGCATGTCACCTCTTTCTAACCGCAGGCTGCTGGGGACACTCCAGTTTGTCTTCTAGCCGACTGCGCAGGCAGCATGTGGCCACCTTCTCTCCCAGACCGGCCGGGTGCTCAGCCCACCGCAAAGGCGTGGGCTAGGGCCTTTCGTGTGTGGGCCGAGGCAGTCAGACCACAAAGAAAATGGGTCATAAAGAAGAGAGGCGGTTAGCCGGGCACGGTGGCGCACGCCTTTAATCCAGCACTCTGGAGGCAGAGGGAGGAGGATCACCAAGAGTTCAAGGCCATCTAAGACTACATAGTGAATTCTAGGTTAACCTGGACTAGAGTAAAACTCTACCTCAACCCCCCCCAAAAAAAAAAAAGAGTCAAATTCATAGAGCTGGGAAGTAGGATGCTTGTTACCCCATGCTGGGAGAAGGAGAAACATTGTTTAATGGGTAAAGGCTCTATTTGGAATGGTGAAAAAGTCCTGTATAATTATGTAAACATACTGGATGCCACTGAACTGTGCACCTAGAGTGGCTGAGGGACAGCATGTCACCTCTTTCTAACCGCAGGCTGCTGGGACACTCCAGTTTGTCTTCTAGCCGACTGCGCAGGCAGCATGTGGCCACCTTCTCTCCCAGACCGGCCGGGTGCTCAGCCCACCGCAAAGGCGTGGGCTAGGGCCTTTCGTGTGTGGGCCGAGGCAGTCAGACCACAAAGAAAATGGGTCATAAAGAAGAGAGGGCGGTTAGCCGGGCACGGTGGCGCACGCCTTTAATCCCAGCACTCAGGAGGCAGATGTAGGAGGATCGCCATGAGTTCGAGGCCACCCTGAGATTGCCTAGTGAATTCCAGGTCAGCCCGGGCTAGAATGAAACCCTATCTTGAATAAAAAAGAAGAGAGGGCAGGCTAGAGAGATGGCTCAAGGGTTAAGGTGCTTGCCAGGAAAGCCAAGGGACCCAGGATTGATTCCCCAGTACCCATGTAAAAACCAGGTGCACAAGGTGGCCCATGTGTCTGGAGTTCGTTAGCAATGGCTAGAGGCCCTGGCATGCCCATTCTCTTGCCCACCCCCCTCCAATCTGCCTCTTTGTCTCTCTCTCTCTCCTTGAAAATAAATAAATACTTTGAAAAATATTTTTAAAAAACAAAAGAAGAAGAGAGGGGGCGGGGGCTGGAGAGATGGCTTAATGGTCAAGGCACTTGCCTGCAAAGCCAAAGGATTCAAGTTCAACTCCCCAGGACCCACATAAACCAGATGCACAAGATGGCACATGCATCTGGAGTTTGCTTGCAGTGGCTGGAGGCACTGACATGCCCATTCTCTCTCTCTCTCTCTCTCTGCCTCTTTCTATCTCCTCTCTCTCTCAAATAAATAAAAATAAAATATTTTTTTAAAAAATAATAGAAGGGAGCCAGGCATGGTGGCGCATGCCTTTAATCCCAGCACTTGGGAGGAAGAGATAGGAGGATTGCCATGAGTTTGAGACTCCATAGTGAATTCCAGGTCAGCCTGGGCTAGAGTGAGACCCTACCTCGAAAAACCAAAAAAAAAAAAAAAAAAAAAAAAAAAAAAAATAGAAGGGCTGTAGGGATGGCTTAGTAGTTAAGGCATTTGCCTGCAAAGCCAAAGGACCCAGGTTCGATTCCCCAGGACCCACGTTAACCAGATACACAAGGTGGCGCATGCTCCTGGAGTTCGTTCACAGTGGCTGGAGGCCCCGGCGCTTAGGACCTAGGTAAGCCAGATGCACAAGGTGGTACATGTGTCTGGAGTCTGTTTGCAATGGCTAGAGGCTCTGATGTGTCCATTCTTTATCTCTATATCTGCCCCTCTCTCTCTCTCTCTCTCTCTCTCTCTCTCTCTCTCTCTCTCTCAAATAAATAAATAAAAATTATATATATATATATATATATATATATATATATATATATATATATAAAATATTGTTTTAAAAGAGGAGGAGGAGCTGGGCGTGGTGGTGCACACCTTTAATTCCAGCACTTGGGAGGCAGAGATAGGAGGATCGCCGTGAGTTCAAGGCCACCCTGAGACGACATAGTGAATTTGAGGTCAGCCTGGGCTAGAGTGAGACTCAAACTCAAAAAACCAAAAAAAAAAAAAAAAAAAAAAGAGGAGGAGGAGACAGAACTTGTTCCTTTAACTCAATGCTTCAGGAGCCAAATCCAACCACTTTCCTTCTGTAACTGTCCACTCTCCTGGATGGGGGCCGCATGGACTTAGGACAAGGGAAAGACACATGGGGTTGGAGGACTCCATGTCTCCTGGGGGACACAGCTTGGCTAGGGCTGACAGGTGGCCTCCAATGGCTCAGGCAGCCTTTTGTCTGCTCATGGGAGCTGCGCCCTCCACTTTGAGGATTACACACTGAAGACCCACTTTGAGGATTACACACTAAAGACCCACTTGGAGGATTACACACTGAAGACCTACTTTGAGGATTACACACTGAAGATCCACTTTGAGGATTACACACTGCAGAGGAGAGCCACTTTGAGGATTACACACTGCAGAGGAGAGCCACTTTGAGGATTACACACTGCAGAGGAGAGCCACTTTGAGGATTACACACTGCAGAGGAGAGCCACTTTCAGGATTACACACTGAAGAGGAGAGCCACTTTGAGGATTACACACTGCAGAGAAGAGCCACTTTGAGGATTACACACTGCAGAGGAGAGCCACTTTCAGGATTACACACTGCAGAGGAGATCCACTTTGAGGATTACACACTGCAGAGGAGAGCCACTTTGAGGATTACACACTGCAGAGGAGAGCCACTTTCAGGATTACACACTGCAGAGGAGAGCCACTTTGAGGATTACACACTGAAGAGGAGATCCACTTTCAGGATTACACACTGCAGAGGAGATCCACTTTCAGGATTACACACTGAAGAGGAGAGCCACTTTGAGGATTACACACTGCAGAGAAGAGCCACTTTGAGGATTACACACTGCAGAGGAGAGCCACTTTGAGGATTACACACTGCAGAGAAGAGCCACTTTGAGGATTACACACTGCAGAGGAGAGCCACTTTCAGGATTACACACTGCAGAGGAGATCCACTTTCAGGATTACACACTGCAGAGAAGAGCCACTTTCAGGATTACACACTGCAGAGGAGAGCCACTTTCAGGATTACACACTGCAGAGGAGATCCACTTTCAGGATTACACACTGCAGAGGAGAGCCACTTTGAGGATTACACACTGCAGAGGAGAGCCACTTTCAGGATTACACACTGCAGAGGAGAGCCACTTTGAGGATTACACACTGCAGAGGAGAGCCACTTTCAGGATTACACACTGCAGAGGAGATCCACTTTGAGGATTACACACTGCAGAGGAGATCCACTTTCAGGATTACACACTGCAGAGGAGAGCCACTTTGAGGATTACACACTGCAGAGGAGATCCACTTTCAGGATTACACACTGCAGAGGAGATCCACTTTCAGGATTACACACTGCAGAGGAGAGCCACTTTGAGGATTACACACTGCAGAGGAGAGCCACTTTCAGGATTACACACTGCAGAGGAGAGCCACTTTGAGGATTACACACTGAAGAGGAGATCCACTTTCAGGATTACACACTGCAGAGGAGATCCACTTTGAGGATTACACACTGAAGAGGAGAGCCACTTTGAGGATTACACACTGCAGAGAAGAGCCACTTTGAGGATTACACACTGAAGAGGAGATCCACTTTCAGGATTACACACTGCAGAGAAGAGCCACTTTGAGGATTACACACTGAAGAGGAGAGCCACTTTGAGGATTACACACTGCAGAGGAGAGCCACTTTCAGGATTACACACTGCAGAGGAGAGCCACTTTCAGGATTACACACTGCAGAGGAGATCCACTTTGAGGATTACACACTGCAGAGGAGAGCCACTTTCAGGATTACACACTGCAGAGAAGAGCCACTTTCAGGATTACACACTGCAGAGGAGATCCACTTTCAGGATTACACACTGCAGAGGAGATCCACTTTCAGGATTGCACACTGCAGAGGAGATCCACTTTCAGGATTACACACTGCAGAGAAGAGCCACTTTCAGGATTACACACTGCAGAGGAGAGCCACTTTGAGGCACGAGTGTTATTTCCAACTCCACCAGAGTCCCCACACCACGAATGTCACTCATAGTATGAGCAGCTTAATTATCTTGACTCACAATGCTTCCTTTGTGACATTTATTTATTGAATTTTTATTTTTGTGACTTGCTTATTCATTCCATGCACCACCACACTCGACTCCCTCCATTTCATTTATTTAGTTTTTGGTTTTTAAATATATGGGACCCTTCACAAATTTTGCAAGTCATCATTGTACAGGGACCATGCAAATCTCTGTGTCAGTCCATCTTTACTGTATGCGGTGCCCAAGTGAACACGTCTGTTGTATATATATATGTGTGTATATGTATATATATATATATATGGTATGTTGTTTGTTTGTTTTTGTTTTTTCGAGGCAGGATCCACTCTAGTTCAGGCCGACCTGGAACTCACTATGTAGTCCCAGGGTGGCCTCAAACTCATGACGATCCTCTTACCTCTGCCTCCAAGTGCTGGGATTGAAGGCATGCGCCACCACGCCCAGCTTTAAACATGTCTATCTTTTTTTTATATTTATTTAAGAACATTCTTTATTGTTTAGACATACACTGATTTTAACACCATCATTTACTTATTGTTAACATAAATTTGAAGCAAATAGGCAGTTTCTTTTGTTGTCGAGCAAGCCAGGATAATCGCCATCATGGAACCTTAATCTTCAGAGAACAGCATCTCCACGAGTCAGCTTGAGGGCACGCAGACTCTACCAGTTTCTGAGGTGTTCCATATTAAGTAGTGTGGGCACTGCAGTAGTTTTCAGTTTTTGTCTGAAGTCATTGTTTGGGTCTTTCCAGTAAGATCTTTCTCCGACTTGGCAGTAGATGAACACACATTCTTCGGAACGTGCTTCAGGCCCCCTCGAACGACTGGCTCAGCTTGCACGTAGTCCAGACACCAGCTCTTCCCTTTGGCGTCCTTGGAACCGCTAAAGTAAGCGAAAATGGTCTTTCCACGCTGCTGCTCCACCACCTGCTTGAACTCCTGAAAGCCAGACACGCACACCTCCTCCAGGCTGGCCATGGGGACTGCGCACCCACAAGGACTGGAGGAGTCCTCAGGTCCCACTGCAAGCAAGCGCGTCTACCTTTAAGACTCTCTCACTATGTTGCCTTGGGTGGTCTTGACCTCCTGGGCTCAGTCCTTCCAAGTAGGACTACAAGGTTCACTGTTGCACCTGGCCTTGGTATGCAACTGTTCATAGGCAGTATAACACGATTATATAATTTATAATTCCAACACAGAGGGATTCTAGTATTTCACTTTATTTATTTATTTATTTGAGAGAGAGAGAGAGATAAGAACACCAGGGCCTCTAGTCAATGCAAATGAACTCCAGACGCATGTGTCACCATGTGCATCTGGCTGACGTGGGTACTGAGGAATCGAACCTGGGTCTTTAGACTTTGCAGACAAGCGCCTTGACCCCTACGCCATCTCTCTAGCCCAGATTCTAGTATTTAACAAAAAGTTTCCTTGAGCCTGGCATGGTGGTACACGCCTTTGGTCCCAGCACTCAAGAGGCAGAGGTAGGAGGATCACCGTGAGTTCAAGGCCACTCTGAGACTATATAGTCACTTCCAGGTCAGCCTGAGTTAGAGTAAAACCCTACCTTGAAAAAAAAAATAAATCAAAGCTGGGTGTGGTGGTGCACGCCTTTAATCCCAGCACTCCAGAGGCAGAGGTAGGAGGATTGCCGTGAGTTCAAGGCCACTCTGAGACTATATAGTGAATTGCAGGTCAGCCTGAACTAGAGTGAGACCCTACCTCGAAAATCCAAAAAAGAAAGAAAGAAAGAAAGAAAGAAAGAAAGAAAGAAAGAAAGAAAGAAAGAAGAAAAATCACCGTGTAGCTGAGGATGCCCCTGGGTTCCTGATCCTCCTGCCCCTGTGTTAACTCGGTGCTATGGACCAAAGCCAAGGCTTGTGTAGGCTCACTGGTGCAGTGGTGGAGTGTAGACTCACTGTGCAGTGATGGAGTGTAGACCCGCTGGTGCAGTGGTGGAGTGTAGACTCACTGGTGGAGTGGTGGAGTGTAGACTCACTGTGGAGTGGTGGAGTGTAGACTCACTTTGGAGTGGTGGAGTGTAGACTCACTTTGGAGTGGTGGAGTGTAGACTCACTGTGCAGTGGTGGAGTGTAGACTCACTGGTGGAGTGGTGGAGTGTAGACTCACTGGTGGAGTGGTGGAGTGTAGACTCACTGGTGCAGTGGTGGAGTGTAGACTCACTGGTGGAGTGGTGGAGTGTAGACTCACTGTAGAGTGGTGGAGTGTAGACTCACTGGTGCAGTGGTGGAGTGTAGACTCACTGGTGGAGTGGTGGAGTGTAGACTCACTGTGGAGTGGTGGAGTGTAGACTCACTGGTGGAGTGGTGGAGTGTAGACTCACTGATGGAGTGGTGGAGTGTAGACTCACGGGTGGAGTGGTGGAGTGTAGACTCACTGTGGAGTGGTGGAGTGTAGACTCACTGGTGGAGTGGTGGAGTGTAGACTCGCTGGTAGAGTGGTGGAGTGTAGACTCACTGGTGGAGTGGTGGAGTGTACACTCGCTGGTGGAGTGGTGGAGTGTAGACTCACTGGTGGAGTGGTGGAGTGTAGACTCGCTGGTGGAGTGGTGGAGTGTAGACTCGCTGGTGGAGTGGTGGAGTGTAGACTCGCTGGTGGAGTGGTGGAGTGTAGACTCGCTGGTGGAGTGGTGGAGTGTAGACTCACTGGTGGAGTGGTGGAGTGTAGACTCGCTGGTGGAGTGGTGGAGTGTAGACTCACTGTGGAGTGGTGGAGTGTAGACTCGCTGGTGCAGTGGTGGAGTGTACACTCACTGATGCAGTGGTGGAGTGTAGACTCACTGTGGAGTGGTGGAGTGTAGACTCACTGTGGAGTGGTGGAGTGTACACTCACTGTGGAGTGGTGGAGTGTACACTCACTGTGGAGTGGTGGAGTGTAGACTCACTGGTGGAGTGGTGGAGTGTAGACTCACTGGTGGAGTGGTGGAGTGTAGACTCACTGTGGAGTGGTGGAGTGTAGACTCACTGGTGCAGTGGTGGAGTGTAGACTCACTGTGGAGTGGTGGAGTGTAGACTCACTGGTGGAGTGGTGGAGTGTAGACTCACTGGTGGAGTACCCTGGTGGAGTGTAGACTCGCTGGTGGAGTGGTGGAGTGTAGACTCCCTGGTGGAGTGGTGGAGTGTAGACTCACTGGTGGAGTGGTGGAGTGTAGACTCGCTGGTGGAGTGGTGGAGTGTAGACTCACTGTGGAGTGGTGGAGTGTAGACTCACTGTGGAGTGGTGGAGTGTAGACTCACTGTGGAGTGGTGGAGTGTAGACTCACTGGTGGAGTGGTGGAGTGTAGACTCGCTGGTGGAGTGGTGGAGTGTAGACTCACTGGTGGAGTGGTGGAGTGTAGACTCGCTGGTGGAGTGGTGGAGTGTAGACTCACTGGTGGAGTGGTGGAGTGTAGACTCGCTGGTGGAGTGGTGGAGTGTAGACTCACTGGTGGAGTGGTGGAGTGTAGACTCGCTGGTGGAGTGGTGGAGTGTAGACTCACTGGTGGAGTGGTGGAGTGTAGACTCGCTGGTGCAGTGGTGGAGTGTAGACTCACTGGTGGAGTGGTGGAGTGTAGACTCACTGGTGAGTGGTGGAGTGTAGACTCACTGTGGAGTGGTGGAGTGTAGACTCACTGTGGAGTGGTGGAGTGTAGACTCACTGTGGAGTGGTGGAGTGTAGACTCACTGGTGGAGTGGTGGAGTGTAGACTCGCTGGTGGAGTGGTGGAGTGTAGACTCACTGTGGAGTGGTGGAGTGTAGACTCACTGGTGCAGTGGTGGAGTGTAGACTCACTGTGGAGTGGTGGAGTGTAGACTCACTGGTGGAGTGGTGGAGTGTAGACTCACTGATGAGTGGTGGAGTGTAGACTCACTGTGGAGTGGTGGAGTGTAGACTCACTGTGGAGTGGTGGAGTGTAGACTCACTGATGAGTGGTGGAGTGTAGACTCACTGATGAGTGGTGGAGTGTAGACTCACTGGTGGAGTGGTGGAGTGTAGACTCACTGGTGGAGTGGTGGAGTTTAGACTCACTGTGGAGTGGTGGAGTGTAGACTCATGGTGGAGTGGTGGAGTGTAGACTCACTGATGAGTGGTGGAGTGTAGACTCATGGTGGAGTGGTGGAGTGTAGACTCACTGATGAGTGGTGGAGTGTAGACTCACTGTGGAGTGGTGGAGTGTAGACTCACTGATGAATGGTGTAGTGTAGACTCACTGGTGGAGTGGTGGAGTGTAGACTCACTGTGGAGTGGTGGAGTGTAGACTCATGGGTGGAGTGGTGGAGTGTAGACTCACGGGTGGAGTGGTGGAGTGTAGACTCACTGGTGGAGTGGTGGAGTGTAGACTCACTGATGAGTGGTGGAGTGTAGACTCACTGTGGAGTGGTGGAGTGTAGACTCACTGTGGAGTGGTGGAGTGTAGACTCACTTTGGAGTGGTGGAGTGTAGACTCACTGATGAGTGGTGGAGTGTAGACTCACTGGTGGAGTGGTGGAGTGTAGACTCACTGGTGGAGTGGTGGAGTGTAGACTCACTGTGGAGTGGTGGAGTGTAGACTCATGGTGGAGTGGTGGAGTGTAGACTCACTGGTGGAGTGGTGGAGTGTAGACTCACTGATGAGTGGTGGAGTGTAGACTCACTGTGGAGTGGTGGAGTGTAGACTCACGGGTGGAGTGGTGGAGTGTAGACTCACTGTGGAGTGGTGGAGTGTACACTCACTGTGGAGTGGTGGAGTGTAGACTCACTGTGGAGTGGTGGAGTGTAGACTCGCTGGTGGAGTGGTGGAGTGTAGACTCGCTGGTGCAGTGGTGGAGTGTAGACTCACTGTGGAGTGGTGGAGTGTAGACTCACTGGTGAAGTGGTGGAGTGTAGACTCATGGTGTAGTGGTGGAGTGTAGACTCACTGGTGGAGTGGTGGAGTGTAGACTCGCTGGTGGAGTGGTGGAGTGTAGACTCACTGGTGCAGTGGTGGAGTGTAGACTCGCTGGTGGAGTGGTGGAGTGTAGACTCACTGGTGAAGTGGTGGAGTGTAGACTCATGGTGTAGTGGTGGAGTGTAGACTCGCTGGTGGAGTGGTGGAGTGTAGACTCGCTGGTGGAGTGATGGAGTGTAGACTCACTGGTGCAGTGGTGGAGTGTAGACTCACTGTGGAGTGGTGGAGTGTAGACTCGCTGGTGGAGTGGTGGAGTGTAGACTCACTGTGGAGTGGTGGAGTGTAGACTCACTGGTGCAGTGGTGGAGTGTAGACTCACTGGTGAGTGGTGGAGTGTAGACTCACTGGTGAAGTGGTGGAGTGTAGACTCATGGTGTAGTGGTGGAGTGTAGACTCACTGGTGGAGTGGTGGAGTGTAGACTCACTAGCAAGCACAGGGCCAGCTGAGCTCCATCGCCAGCAGCAGGAGGCAACATTCCTTACTGAACGGTACATATGTCTCTAGTGTTAGCGTTTCATGACCTTAGTGAAAGTTTTTATTCAGGGGCTCAGAAGCTGGCCCAGCAGCTAAGGACACTTGCTTGTAAAGTCTTTTGGCCCAGGTTCAACTCCCCCACAACCACGTAAAGCTGAAAACAAAGTGGTGTATATGTGTATCTACACACACACAAATGGGGGGGGGGTGGTTTTTCGAGGTAGGGTCTTGCTCTAGCCCAGGCCGACCTGGAATTCACTATGTAGTCTCAGGGTGGTCTCGAACTCATAGCGATCCTCCTACCTCTGCCTCCCAAGTGCTGGGATTAAAGGCATGTGCCACCACTATGCCCAGCTTCTGAATAATTTTTTTTATTTTATAAGTTTATTTATTTGAGAGAGATTGAAAGTGGCCTCTAGCCACTACAAACGAACTTCAGATGCATATGTCACCTTGTGCATCTGGCTTACATGGGTCCTGGGGAATTGAACCTGGGTTCTTAGGCTTCTCGGGCAAGTGCCTTAACGGCTAAGCCATCTCTCCATTTCCCAGATAAATACTTTTTAAACAAAATATGTTCATGTTTGTGTCACCACCCTGTGTTGCAGTTCGCTTTTCTTTCTTTCTTTCTTTCTTTCTTTCTTTCTTTCTTTCTTTATTGTTTTCTTTGAGGCAAGCCCAACAAACAGTGGCCTTTTTTTTTTTTTTTTAATGAGAGAGAGAATTGGTGTGCAGGGCCTCCAGCCACTGTAATCAAACTCCAGATGCATGTGCCACCTTGTGCGGATGTGTGACCTTGCATATGGGTCACCTTGTGTGTCTGGCTCACGTGAGATCTGGGGAGTCAAACATGGGTCCTTAGGCTTCTCAGGCAAGCGCCTTAATTACTGAACCATCTCTCCAGCCCCACAGTTCTCTTCTGGCTGCTGTCAGAAACTCCCAACCAAGAGCAGTTTATGGGAGGAAAGGGGTTATTGTGGTTTATAGACTCAAGGGGAAGCTCCCATGATGGCAGGGGAAAACAGTGGCATGATTAGAGGGTGGACATCACCTCCTGGCCAACATCAGATGGACAACAGCAGCAGGAGAGTGTGCCAAACACTGGCAAGAGGAAGCTGGCTATAACACCCATAAGCCCGCCCCCAACAATACACGGCCTCCAATAACAAATTGTCGCCAGCTAGAGACTTAACATTCAGAACACATAAGTTTTTGGGGGACGCTTGAATCACACCACCACACCCTGTGTCCCCACTCTTGGAGAGGAGCAGTGGGAGAGGGAGGAAATTTCCTCTGGCCTCCACCCCAGCCAGCCCTCAGCGTGGTGCCTCAGTGGAACAATTTATAGTTTATGGGCTTTTCTTTTTTTAATTTTATTTATTTGCAAGCAGAGAGAGAGAGGAGAGACAGATAGAGAGAGAATGGGCACGCCAGGGCCTCCAGCCGCTGCAAACAAACTCCAGACACATATGCCCCTTGTGCATCTGGCTTACATGGGTCCTGGGGAATCGAACCTGGGTCTTTTGGCTTCGCAGGCAAATGCCTTAACCAAGGTCATCTCTCTAGCCCAGTTTATAGGCTTTCAATAGCACCTTTAGGCTACTACAGGGTGTCAGGCCCGGTTTCTGGACTCGATCTGTCTGAAGAAGGCGCTGGTCTCGCACCTCAGTAAATAAGAATTTTGCCGTTTCGTGAGCCTCTTCCAATAACTGAGTGTTCCTTAGCATCCTCTGCAAAAGCCACCATCTGCTCCCCTGAGCGCTTCTGAAGAGAGCGCGGCGACCACGTCGTCTTGACCGTGAGGTGATACTGCGGAGGAAGGAAAGCTCGCCCCTATCCCTGGCTCCCCAGACCCGTCTCCTCACCACCTAGCCACCCCAGGGAGCTTCTGGTTCCCGTGCTGCTTTCTACGATCCATGCAGGGCCGCAGAAGCCAAACTCAGACACAGCATGATCTCCTCAGGGTGCTGGTGGGTCCTTCTGGGTGGCTTTTGGGTGATCCTGAGTCGCAGGTGAGGAACCAAACATAGGAGCTCAACTCCAAATAAAAAAAATTTTTTTAATTTATTTGAGAGAGAGAATGGGAACTCCAGGGCCTTCAGCCACTGCAAAGGAACTCCAGACACATGCGCCACCTTGTGCATCTGGCTTATGTGGGTACCAGGGAATTGAACCTGGGTCCTTAGGCTTTGCAGGCAAGTACCTTAACCACTAAGCCATCTCTCCAGCTCCCAACTTTTAGTCTGAGTTAACATAATTTCCAGGACTCACTGCAGTTTCCTCTCCCCCATCCCTGAAGTGTTTGTAGAGCAACTCTTACTCACAAGGTGTCCGTGGGGTAGCTGTTTTTCTGCATGAAGTGCAGACATGAGTAGGTCCCAAGTTTTTCCTACCTAAGGCCCTTTTCAGTAGGGGACAGGGACAGATCCTGCCTACTTGATCAGAGTTCATGGGCATCAGTAAGCTCTTCTCTTAACGTTCACACTCATATATTAATGTTGGGTTAGAGAAGCTTCTCTTTTCAGATGGTGGTGACCTCTGGGATGACTCAGAAGGCACCATGGTGCTGAGAAGTGACAGAGGAGTGCTCAGCACTGAAACATCTCTATCACACCTTCCAAGGCTCAGGGTCCATTGCGGAGGAGGTGACAGAAAGAATGTAAGAGCCAAAGGAAGGGTAGGACTCCTTACAACGTGCTCCCTCCAGACACAAAATGGCCTGGATATCCATGACCTCACAGTGCCTGACACTACCTACACAAGACCATCATAATAGGAGGAAAGATGGTGACATCAAAATAAAAGAGTGACTAATTGAGAGGGGGAGGGGATATGATGAAGAGTGGATATGTGAAGGGGAAAGAAGAGGAGGAGAGGGAATTATTATGGTTTATTGTCTATAACTATGGAAGTTGCCAATAAATTTTAAAAGTAAAAAAAAAAAAAAACAAAGAGTTCATGGGTTAGAGAGATGTCTCAGCAGTTGAGGTGCTTGCCTGCAAAGCCTAAGGTCCCAGGTCCCCAATGCCCACATAAAGCCAGATGCGCAAGGTGGTGCATGTAACTGGAGTTTGTTTGCAGTGCTTAGGATGCTCTGCAGCACCCATTCTCTCTCTCCTTGCAAATAAGTTAAAATAAAAAAAAAGTTCAAGCCGGCCGTGGGGGCGCACACCTTTAATCCCAGCACTCGGGAGGCAGAGGTAGGAGGAGCGCCATGAGTTCAAGGCCACCCTGAGACTACACAGTGAATTCTAGGTCAGCCTGGTCTAGAGTGAGACCTCTAAAAACCAAAGAATAATAATTATTAGTAGTATAAAGAGTTCAGAGTGCCTTTGTGATGCCATTAGCACCCCACCCCAGCTCAATTCTCTCCCCTGTCACTTTACTTATTTATTTTTACTTCTTCCTGTCTTTTTTTTTTATTTACAACTTCCATGATTGTAAACAATATCCCATGGTAATCCCCTCCCTCCCCCCACTTTCCTCTTTGAAACTCCATTCTCCATCCTATCCCCTCCACCTCTCAATCAGTCTCTCTTTTATTTTGATGTCATGATCTTTTCCTCCTATTATGATGGTCTTGTGTAGGTAGTGTCAGGCGCTGTGAGGTCATGGATATCCAGGCCATTTGGTGTCTGGAGGGAGCACGTTGTAAGGAGTCCTACCCTTCCTTTGGCCCTTACGTTCTTTCCGCCCACTTTATGTTTTGAGACGATCTTTCGCTGAACTCGAGACTCAACCTCTTGGATAGAGCAGCTTGCGAGCCAGTCCTGGGGTTCCTCTGGCCTCCACCTCCCAGGCCCCCACCACCAGGCCCAGCATCTTCTGTGGGGAACCCCCACCTCCAGTCCGGTCCTCATGTTTGAACAGCAAGCACCTCACCAGCTGGGCCAGCGCTCCGGCCGCCAGCAGTCTCGCTTGATGGGTGGCGTGTATGTGTGTGGTACGCAGAGGAGAACATCGTGTCTTCTATCACTGGCCGACCAGTGAGCTCCAGTGATTCTCCTGTCTCTGCCCCTCCCCCATTACTGGGGTTACAGGCATATGTGGCGGTGCCCGGATTTTTACGTCGGTGCTGGGCATCAAACTCAGGTCCTCATGCGTGTATAGTAAACACTCTGCCTACAGAGCCACCTCCCCCCCCCCCCCCCGCAGTAGTCTTCTGATAAGTAATGGCCCAGCCTTTTCCCCGGCGATCATCTGCAAACACAACAGACATGTACCTGCCCTCTCAGAAACCCCAGGACTCACTTTGTTTTGTTTTGGTTTTTCGAGGTAGGGTCTCACTCTAGCTCAGGCTGACCTGGAATTCTCTATGTCATCTCAGGGTGGCCTCGAACTCATGACGATCCTCCTACCTCTGCCTCCCGAGTGCTGGGATTAAAGGTGTGCGACTCCATGCGTGGCTAATATTTTATTTTTATTTATTTATTTGAGAGAGAAAGAGAGAGGGAGAGGGAGAGAGAGAATGGGAATTCCAAGGCCTCTAGCCACTGCAAAAAAAAAAAAAAACACAACTCCAGATGCATGCATTACCTTGTGCATCTGGCTTATGTGGGTAGTGGGGAATCAAACTTGCGTCCTTAGCCTTCACAGGCAAGTGCCTTAACCTCTAAGCCATCTCTTCAGTTTGAACTTATTTTTACTCAGAAGCCTTTAATCTTTTTTTCCCCCTCTTGGGAGTACAGTGAGATGGTTTCAGTTGGTGTCCCAGGCTGGCCTGGAACCCTCTGCAACCCAGGCTGCTCTCAAACTCTCAGCAATCTCTTACCTCAGAATGACAGGCAGGAGCTTTAGTTTAGTTTTTTGTTTTTTTTCAAGTCAGGGTCTCACTCCAGCCCAGGCTGACCTGGAACTCACTCTGTAATCCCTGGCTTGTCTCAAACTCACAGCAATCTTCCTGCTTCCACTTCCCAAGTGCTTGCATCAAAGGAGTGCACCACCACACCCAGCTCAGCTTCAACTTTACCAATAATGGGAACCTCTCAAAAAAAAAAGAGGCCTGGGGCTGGAGAGATGGCTTATCGGTTAAGGCACTTGCTTGCAAAGCCTAAGGACCCAGGTTCAATTCACTAGTTCCCACATAAGCTACATGCATGGACTAGGGGTGCATGTGTCTGGAGTTTCTTTGCAGTGGCTGGAGGCCCTGGTGCACCCATTTTCTCTCTCTCTCTCTCTCTAATAAATAAAAAATAATAAATAATAAAAATTTAACAAATAGCCCAGAGAGAAGGCTCTCTGGTTAAGGCGCTTGCCTGCAAAGCCTAACAAACCAGGTTCAATTCCCTATTCTCTACATAAAGCCACATGCACAAAGTGGCACATGCATCTGGAGTTCTTTTGCAGTGGCTAGAGGCCCTGGCATGCCCATACTCACTCTCTTCTCTGTATAAATAAATAAAATGTTGAGCCGGGCGTGGTGGCGCACGCCTTTAATTCCAGCACTCAGGAGGCAGAGGTAGGAGGATCGCCATGAGTTCTAGGCCATCCTGAGAATACAGAGTAAACTCCAGGTCAGCCTGTGCTAGAGGGAGACCCTACCTCAAATAAATAAATAAATAAATAAGATGTTAAAAAAAAAACAGCCATGCCGGATGTGGTGGCACATGTCTTTAATTCCAGCACCCGGGAGGCAGAGGTAGGAGGATCGCTGTGAGTTTGAGGCCACCCTGAGACTACAGAGTGAATTCCAGGTCAGCCTGGGCCAGAGTGAGACCCTATCCCGAAAAACAAAACAGAACAAAAAGAAAAAAAAAAAGCCATGAAGCCATGATCACCCATCTCTCCCTCTCTTTCCTCCTCACTAACCACACACATCTTTCTTTTACGTGACCCACGTGCCCAAGGAAAATTAAAATTACACCTCAGGTGTATTTTTAGAAAGTTTTTATTTCAAACATTTGCAATTTTTACTTTAAATGCAAAATAGGTGGCAAAAAGAAAAGGTGTGGAAAAACACGTATTGTTTATACAGTCTTAGGTATTTGCTGTCATGTAACTTGAAGGTTAAAAAAATGTAAAAGTATTATTTGTCTCCAAATAAAAAGCAGACTAGCACTGAGGGTTTCTATTTCACAGATAAGCTTGCTGCCCAAGAAGGCCTCTGTTACCCGCAGCTGGTTACACGCGGCGCCAGCCCTTCCCTTCCAACGCAGAGCCCCATCTGAGCATATGTTCATAAAACCAACCGCGTTCCTTAATAATGATTAAGGTTTCCATGGAAACGTCCTGGAGCTGGCATCTGGCCGAGGCTGGAAGGACCTTCAGTGGTCGCTTCTGAGCGCTTGGGACGGGACCTGAGCCAGCTCACCTGCCTCCTCCAGCCGCAGCCCCACAGGACGGTGGCCTGACCCTGACTCCCCAAACCAAGGCAGGCTCCTCGCCACCCCCACCTGCAGCTGGTGTGAGGAGCCTTCCCCGCTGACTCAGCCGCAAGGACCCGGGAAGCAATGTCCATGGTCAGCCCCCGGTCCTGCCGCGCTGGGCCCTGCCCCTCCACCACCAGCAGATGCCACACTGGGACGCAGTGACCAGCTAGCTTCCTTCCTCCCAAGACAGCAGGGTCATGACAGAGTGCGAACTCGGGAGCCTGGCCGCAAGCTGCACGGGCAAGGAAGGCCCCAAGAGAGCCCAGCACCGAGTCACCGAAGGCCTTGTGCCCGCAGCCAACGCAATTCCCTGGGAAGATTTAAAAAACACCTTAATGCCATAAGAATCAATGAGCCCTTGAGACCCGGATCCAGCTTACTGTCCACGTTTGCTGCTCCGCAGGGGAGGATGCCGTGGTCAAGCTGTCTGTCCAGCGCTGAGCGCTGGAGGCGGGTGTTAGGTGAGCATAGGCGGAAAGGCGCTGTCACTCTGGCAGCAAAATCTCAGGTGAGACGAGTCTGCCTAGTGAATTCCAGGTCAGCCTGGGGCTAAAGCAAGACCCTACCTCAGAAAGAAAAAAAGAAAAAAAGAATAACCTAAGGATGGAGACACTTAGAAAAAGCTTGGGTATTTACTTGTATGCGCTGAGCTAGGCCGGGGCTCAGAAAAACAAAACAAAACAAAACAAAAACACTTTTCCTTCATTGACACTAGCTTATAAACGTGAAGGTGGGGGGAGGGGGAGGACACACAAGAGAGAGGAGGGGAGAGCCACTTCCTTTATAATAATAATAATGAAAGCAATAACAACTCGGAGGTCAAAGCTGCCCAGCTCTCAGACATAATGAGCTATCTTGATTTCACATCATCTGCCAACCAGCTCTGCCTAGTTTTGGTAATGTGACGTGGGCAGCACCACGTGAAGAATTAAAGAAACGTAGGCAGAGTCACCCACCCAGATCACTTTTTTGTTTGTTTGTTTGTTTGTTTTGAGGTAGAGCCTTACTCTATCGCTCGGGCGGACCTCGAACTCATGGCAATCCACCTATCTCAGCCTCCCAAGTGTTAAGGTTAAAGGCATGCGGCCCCACCACATCCTCCAATATTCTTTTCTAACACTCCCTTTTCACAGCACTTTTTCAAGTTCCAGAGTTTTATTTTTATTTATTTATTATTATTATTATTATTTTTGAGGTAGGGTTTCACTGTAGTCTCAGGGTGGCCTCGAACTCATGGCAATCCTCCTACCTCTGGCCCACCCCCCCAGTGCTAGGATTAAAGGCATGCGCCACCACGCCCAGCCCCAGAGTTTTATTTTAAAACAAAGAATGGGGAGAAGGAAGGAAGGAAGGCAGGGGGAGGGAGAAAGGGAGAAAGGAAGGAAGGAAAAGAAGGAAGGGAGAGAGAGGGAAGGATGAAGGAAAAAAGGAGGAAGGAAGAAAAGGGGGGACAGAGAGAGGGAGGAAGAAAGGAAGGAAGGGGAGAGGAGGGAACCATGAACACCTGCTTGACTTGTAAACTTAGAGTGTTTTGCCTAAGACAGCAATACTCTGAAACCTACAGACAGAGCCTGCGGTGACAATCAGGACTTCCTCAAGACGGAGGTGCCCAGAGGCTGGCCAACAGCCAGGCTGGCAGTGGCTCGCGTCCTGTGCCACCCGGCGGTGCTTTCTCAGAGGGTAGGTTTCGGGGTCTGTGGTTGTATGCCTCATCTCGTCACAGCCCCACTCTGTGGTCACCTGTCTGGCTGACCACGGACTCCACTGAATTCGCAAAGCCCGAAAGTCAGCCGAGGAGCTGGGTACCGCGTCTCAGCGACAGGGAGGCCACCTCAGAAACTTTGTCAGAAGGAGGAGGTCACAGTGAGAGAGGTTCTGGGGAAGCTCCCCTTCAGATGGGGACCCTGCCTGGCAGTGGTGAGAGGTGGGACGGGAAGTAAGGACCCCTCTCCTTCCTAAGCACCTGGGGAGTGGTTACAGCTGCTTAGTTTCAGGACCAGAAAAAGAATCTACCTTTTTTTTTTTTTTTTTTTTTTTTTTTTTTTTTTTTTTTTTTTTTTTTGGCAAAAGCAACATACAAAATGAAACCAGAACCTTTTCTCTAATAGGGGACGATATTTTTTTCCTCCTCCTAATTCATTTAACGTGGTTTTGTGCAGAACAAGGTTGCCGGCTTTTCCACTCCCAGTGATATATACCGATACCCAGCACATACTGGGTCTTCCAGGGTCTCAAAAGCAAATAGTAAGCAGTTAAAAAAAAAAATAAAAAAATATATATATATAGGTTAGAGAGATGTCTCAGCAGTTGAGGTGCTTGCCTGCAAAGCCTAAGGTCCCAGGTCCCCAATGCCACATAAAGCCAGATGCGCAAGGTGGTGCATGTAACTGGAGTTTGTTTGCAGTGCCTTAGGATGCTCTGCAGCACCCATTCTCTCTCTCCTTGCAAATAAGTTAAAATAAAAAAAAGTTCAAGCCGGCCGTGGGGGCGCACACCTTTAATCCCAGCACTCGGGAGGCAGAGGTAGGAGGAGCGCCATGAGTTCAAGGCCACCCTGAGACTACACAGTGAATTCTAGGTCAGCCCTGGTCTAGAGTGAGACCTCTAAAAACCAAAGAATAATAATTATTAGTAGTATAAAGAGTTCAGAGTGCCTTTGTGATGCCATTAGCACCCCACCCCAGCTCAATTCTCTCCCCTGTCACTTTACTTATTTATTTTTACTTCTTCCTGTCTTTTTTTTTTATTTACAACTTCCATGATTGTAAACAATATCCCATGGTAATCCCCTCCCTCCCCCCACTTTCCTCTTTGAAACTCCATTCTCCATCCTATCCCCTCCACCTCTCAATCAGTCTCTCTTTTATTTTGATGTCATGATCTTTTCCTCCTATTATGATGGTCTTGTGTAGGTAGTGTCAGGCGCTGTGAGGTCATGGATATCCAGGCCATTTGGTGTCTGGAGGGAGCACGTTGTAAGGAGTCCTACCCTTCCTTTGGCCCTTACGTTCTTTCCGCCCACTTTATGTTTTGAGACGATCTTTCGCTGAACTCGAGACTCAACCTCTTGGATAGAGCAGCTTGCGAGCCAGTCCTGGGGTTCCTCTGGCCTCCACCTCCCAGGCCCCCACCACCAGGCCCAGCATCTTCTGTGGGGAACCCCCACCTCCAGTCCGGTCCTCATGTTTGAACAGCAAGCACCTCACCAGCTGGGCCAGCGCTCCGGCCGCCAGCAGTCTCGCTTGATGGGTGGCGTGTATGTGTGTGGTACGCAGAGGAGAACATCGTGTCTTCTATCACTGGCCGACCAGTGAGCTCCAGTGATTCTCCTGTCTCTGCCCCTCCCCCATTACTGGGGTTACAGGCATATGTGGCGGTGCCCGGATTTTTACGTCGGTGCTGGGCATCAAACTCAGGTCCTCATGCGTGTATAGTAAACACTCTGCCTACAGAGCCACCTCCCCCCCCCCCCCCCCGCAGTAGTCTTCTGATAAGTAATGGCCCAGCCTTTTCCCCGGCGATCATCTGCAAACACAACAGACATGTACCTGCCCTCTCAGAACCCCAGGACTCACTTTGTTTTGTTTTGGTTTTTCGAGGTAGGGTCTCACTCTAGCTCAGGCTGACCTGGAATTCTCTATGTCATCTCAGGGTGGCCTCGAACTCATGACGATCCTCCTACCTCTGCCTCCCGAGTGCTGGGATTAAAGGTGTGCGACTCCATGCGTGGCTAATATTTTATTTTTATTTATTTATTTGAGAGAGAAAGAGAGAGGGAGAGGGAGAGAGAGAATGGGAATTCCAAGGCCTCTAGCCACTGCAAAAAAAAAAAAAAACACAACTCCAGATGCATGCATTACCTTGTGCATCTGGCTTATGTGGGTAGTGGGGAATCAAACTTGCGTCCTTAGCCTTCACAGGCAAGTGCCTTAACCTCTAAGCCATCTCTTCAGTTTGAACTTATTTTTACTCAGAAGCCTTTAATCTTTTTTTCCCCCTCTTGGGAGTACAGTGAGATGGTTTCAGTTGGTGTCCCAGGCTGGCCTGGAACCCTCTGCAACCCAGGCTGCTCTCAAACTCTCAGCAATCTCTTACCTCAGAATGACAGGCAGGAGCTTTAGTTTAGTTTTTTGTTTTTTTTCAAGTCAGGGTCTCACTCCAGCCCAGGCTGACCTGGAACTCACTCTGTAATCCCTGGCTTGTCTCAAACTCACAGCAATCTTCCTGCTTCCACTTCCCAAGTGCTTGCATCAAAGGAGTGCACCACCACACCCAGCTCAGCTTCAACTTTACCAATAATGGGAACCTCTCAAAAAAAAAGAGGCCTGGGGCTGGAGAGATGGCTTATCGGTTAAGGCACTTGCTTGCAAAGCCTAAGGACCCAGGTTCAATTCACTAGTTCCCACATAAGCTACATGCATGGACTAGGGGTGCATGTGTCTGGAGTTTCTTTGCAGTGGCTGGAGGCCCTGGTGCACCCATTTTCTCTCTCTCTCTCTCTCTAATAAATAAAAAATAATAAATAATAAAATTTAACAAATAGCCCAGAGAGAAGGCTCTCTGGTTAAGGCGCTTGCCTGCAAAGCCTAACAAACCAGGTTCAATTCCCTATTCTCTACATAAAGCCACATGCACAAAGTGGCACATGCATCTGGAGTTCTTTTGCAGTGGCTAGAGGCCCTGGCATGCCCATACTCACTCTCTTCTCTGTATAAATAAATAAAATGTTGAGCCGGGCGTGGTGGCGCACGCCTTTAATTCCAGCACTCAGGAGGCAGAGGTAGGAGGATCGCCATGAGTTCTAGGCCATCCTGAGAATACAGAGTAAACTCCAGGTCAGCCTGTGCTAGAGGGAGACCCTACCTCAAATAAATAAATAAATAAATAAGATGTTAAAAAAAAAACAGCCATGCCGGATGTGGTGGCACATGTCTTTAATTCCAGCACCCGGGAGGCAGAGGTAGGAGGATCGCTGTGAGTTTGAGGCCACCCTGAGACTACAGAGTGAATTCCAGGTCAGCCTGGGCCAGAGTGAGACCCTATCCCGAAAAACAAAACAGAACAAAAAGAAAAAAAAAAAGCCATGAAGCCATGATCACCCATCTCTCCCTCTCTTTCCTCCTCACTAACCACACACATCTTTCTTTTACGTGACCCACGTGCCCAAGGAAAATTAAAATTACACCTCAGGTGTATTTTTAGAAAGTTTTTATTTCAAACATTTGCAATTTTTACTTTAAATGCAAAATAGGTGGCAAAAAGAAAAGGTGTGGAAAAACACGTATTGTTTATACAGTCTTAGGTATTTGCTGTCATGTAACTTGAAGGTTAAAAAATGTAAAAGTATTATTTGTCTCCAAATAAAAAGCAGACTAGCACTGAGGGTTTCTATTTCACAGATAAGCTTGCTGCCCAAGAAGGCCTCTGTTACCCGCAGCTGGTTACACGCGGCGCCAGCCCTTCCCTTCCAACGCAGAGCCCCATCTGAGCATATGTTCATAAAACCAACCGCGTTCCTTAATAATGATTAAGGTTTCCATGGAAACGTCCTGGAGCTGGCATCTGGCCGAGGCTGGAAGGACCTTCAGTGGTCGCTTCTGAGCGCTTGGGACGGGACCTGAGCCAGCTCACCTGCCTCCTCCAGCCGCAGCCCCACAGGACGGTGGCCTGACCCTGACTCCCCAAACCAAGGCAGGCTCCTCGCCACCCCCACCTGCAGCTGGTGTGAGGAGCCTTCCCCGCTGACTCAGCCGCAAGGACCCGGGAAGCAATGTCCATGGTCAGCCCCCGGTCCTGCCGCGCTGGGCCCTGCCCCTCCACCACCAGCAGATGCCACACTGGGACGCAGTGACCAGCTAGCTTCCTTCCTCCCAAGACAGCAGGGTCATGACAGAGTGCGAACTCGGGAGCCTGGCCGCAAGCTGCACGGGCAAGGAAGGCCCCAAGAGAGCCCAGCACCGAGTCACCGAAGGCCTTGTGCCCGCAGCCAACGCAATTCCCTGGGAAGATTTAAAAAACACCTTAATGCCATAAGAATCAATGAGCCCTTGAGACCCGGATCCAGCTTACTGTCCACGTTTGCTGCTCCGCAGGGGAGGATGCCGTGGTCAAGCTGTCTGTCCAGCGCTGAGCGCTGGAGGCGGGTGTTAGGTGAGCATAGGCGGAAAGGCGCTGTCACTCTGGCAGCAAAATCTCAGGTGAGACGAGTCTGCCTAGTGAATTCCAGGTCAGCCTGGGGCTAAAGCAAGACCCTACCTCAGAAAGAAAAAAGAAAAAAAGAATAACCTAAGGATGGAGACACTTAGAAAAAGCTTGGGTATTTACTTGTATGCGCTGAGCTAGGCCGGGGCTCAGAAAAACAAAACAAAACAAAACAAAAACACTTTTCCTTCATTGACACTAGCTTATAAACGTGAAGGTGGGGGGAGGGGGAGGACACACAAGAGAGAGGAGGGGAGAGCCACTTCCTTTATAATAATAATAATGAAAGCAATAACAACTCGGAGGTCAAAGCTGCCCAGCTCTCAGACATAATGAGCTATCTTGATTTCACATCATCTGCCAACCAGCTCTGCCTAGTTTTGGTAATGTGACGTGGGCAGCACCACGTGAAGAATTAAAGAAACGTAGGCAGAGTCACCCACCCAGATCACTTTTTTGTTTGTTTGTTTGTTTGTTTTGAGGTAGAGCCTTACTCTATCGCTCGGGCGGACCTCGAACTCATGGCAATCCACCTATCTCAGCCTCCCAAGTGTTAAGGTTAAAGGCATGCGGCCCCCACCACATCCTCCAATATTCTTTTCTAACACTCCCTTTTCACAGCACTTTTTCAAGTTCCAGAGTTTTATTTTTATTTATTTATTATTATTATTATTATTTTTGAGGTAGGGTTTCACTGTAGTCTCAGGGTGGCCTCGAACTCATGGCAATCCTCCTACCTCTGGCCCACCCCCCCCAGTGCTAGGATTAAAGGCATGCGCCACCACGCCCAGCCCCAGAGTTTTATTTTAAAACAAAGAATGGGGAGAAGGAAGGAAGGAAGGCAGGGGGAGGGAGAAAGGGAGAAAGGAAGGAAGGAAAAGAAGGAAGGGAGAGAGAGGGAAGGATGAAGGAAAAAAGGAGGAAGGAAGAAAAGGGGGGACAGAGAGAGGGAGGAAGAAAGGAAGGAAGGGGAGAGGAGGGAACCATGAACACCTGCTTGACTTGTAAACTTAGAGTGTTTTGCCTAAGACAGCAATACTCTGAAACCTACAGACAGAGCCTGCGGTGACAATCAGGACTTCCTCAAGACGGAGGTGCCCAGAGGCTGGCCAACAGCCAGGCTGGCAGTGGCTCGCGTCCTGTGCCACCCGGCGGTGCTTTCTCAGAGGGTAGGTTTCGGGGTCTGTGGTTGTATGCCTCATCTCGTCACAGCCCCACTCTGTGGTCACCTGTCTGGCTGACCACGGACTCCACTGAATTCGCAAAGCCCGAAAGTCAGCCGAGGAGCTGGGTACCGCGTCTCAGCGACAGGGAGGCCACCTCAGAAACTTTGTCAGAAGGAGGAGGTCACAGTGAGAGAGGTTCTGGGGAAGCTCCCCTTCAGATGGGGACCCTGCCTGGCAGTGGTGAGAGGTGGGACGGGAAGTAAGGACCCCTCTCCTTCCTAAGCACCTGGGGAGTGGTTACAGCTGCTTAGTTTCAGGACCAGAAAAAGAATCTACCTTTTTTTTTTTTTTTTTTTTTTTTTTTTTTTTTTTTTTTTTTTTTTTTTTTGGCAAAAGCAACATACAAAATGAAACCAGAACCTTTTCTCTAATAGGGGACGATATTTTTTTCCTCCTCCTAATTCATTTAACGTGGTTTTGTGCAGAACAAGGTTGCCGGCTTTTCCACTCCCAGTGATATATACCGATACCCAGCACATACTGGGTCTTCCAGGGTCTCAAAAGCAAATAGTAAGCAGTTAAAAAAAAAAATAAAAAAATATATATATATATGGCTAGAAAGATGGCTTAGCAGTTAATGCAGCTTGCCTGCAAAGCCTAAGGACCCATGTCTGACTCTCCAGGTCCCAACGTAAGCCAGACACACAAAAATGAGACAAGCGCAAGGCCACACATGCCCACTAGGTGGCACAAGCATCTGGAATTTGATTTCAGTGGCTGAGGCCCTGGCATGCCAATTCTCTCTCCCTCTGACTCTCTCTCTCTCTCTCTCTCTCTCTCTCTCTTGTGCGTGCTTTCTCTAAAATTATATATATATTATATATATGTGTGTATATATATATATATATATATATATATATATATATATATATACAGTCTCAATGGTTCAGTTTTCTTTTTTTTTCACATGAATGTCAACTTTCTTAGTGGCTCAGGTCCAGTTGAAACCAGAATCAGTAGCTCAAGCAGTTGTGCCCTTGGCATTGGCAGAGGCCCTCGCTACCACCAACCCTCCTTTGGAGAGTGTGGGGGCAGGGAACATTGGTTTTCAGAGCCTATGGTCCCCCTCAGCTATAACAGAGGTCCAGGGAGACCTATCCCCACTCCCCTCCTTCCTCTTCCTGAAATCCTGAGATCAAAGAGAGTAATCAAGCTTTCCAAGTGCCTCGGATCATCATTCATTCACATTTGCAAAATGCTAACGAGGAAACTAGCTAGCATTCCACTTGAAACCATCAGGCCCTGAGATTTTTTTCACTCCAACCTTCCCCCCCACCCACACACATACACACCCCAGCAGTTTTTCAAGTAAGGAGAAGTAAAGAATTTTCCACCAGCCCCAGTGGCTCCTGATAAGCCCAGAGGAACAGAAGGACGAAGGCACTTGACATTTTTAAGAATTCAAGCCAGAAGATGGGACAAGGCGGCTGGCCAGGATCTAGGCACTGGGGTGTAGCCTTCGAACCCACCCAAGGCCACCCCTTCGTCTTCGTGAGGGCGCAGCAGGTGTGGGTCAGATGGGCAGGTGTTCAGCGGCCTCTCCACGCATTCGTGACAGGCTCTCTTCACAGTGCCCTGGGGCCCCCTTGAACCCCGTTACACAGTGCGCTTGGTAAGGGGAGGCGGGGGTTTGAAAACTCACCCACCTCTTCCTTGTGCACAGATGCAGTAAAGCCCGTTCAGAGCCGCAGGCCCCGGCCCTGGGACGAGCCAGAACAGCAATGACAAGCAAGTGCACGCAGAGCCTCCCGGGGCCTCACCCACCAGGCAGCCGCTGCCAGCCACCACCAGGCGGCTACCCCGGGAAGAAGTAGTCTCTATTGGTGATGTCGTACGGGCTCCGCGGGTCCCTGGCATCCAGGAAACTGAGGCTTGCGGCGTTTCCAGCCGCGGGGCCGCTGGGGGACATGGCCGGAGCAAGGAGAGGAACCAGCGCCAGGGTGGGCTTGGGCTGCTCGGAGGAGTACGGCGAGGGCGTGCAGGCCTTCCGTTCCTTCATCGCCTGTGACTTCCAAGTCTTCCTGAGCCTTTAAACACGGAGACAGACCACAGACATTAGCTGCCCCTGGGCCGGAGCCACAGTGAAAAAAAAAACACCACCTGCTGGCCTGGTACGCCCTGTCTCCCCGTCTCATCTCGGCGATCAGGAGTGATAACTCGGCCTCTCATCACGTCCTTCTCACCATACCCGAGGAGCTGTTTCAAAATATCCAGCTTCAGGCTGGAGAAGATGGCTTAGAGGTGAAGGAGCTTGCCTGCAAAGCCAAAAGACCCAGGTTCGATTCCCCAGGACCCACATAAGCCAGATGCACAAGGTGATGCATGCATCTGGAGTTCATTGGCAGTGGCTGGAGGCCCAGGGGCACCCATTCTCTCTCTCTCCCTCTCTCTCTCTCTCTCATAAGTAAAATAAATTAAAATACCCAATTTACAGGCTGGAGAGATGGGTCAGCGGTTAAGGCACTTGCCTGAGAATCCAAAGGACCCAGGTTCAATTCTCCAAGACCCACATAAGCCAGATGCTCAAGGTGGCACATGTGTTTGGAGTTCGTTTACAGTGTGGCTGGAGGCGCTGGTGTGCCCATTCTATCTGTCTCTTCCTCTGTCTCTCTCTCTCTCAAATAAAAAAATAAAAATATTTTTAAAAAAGAAAACAAAGCTGGGTGTGGTGGTGCATGCCTTTAATCCCATCTCTGGGGAGGCAGAGGTAGGAGGATTGCTGTGAGTTCCAGGCCACCCCGAGACTACATAGTGAATTCCAGCCTGAGCTACAGTGAGACCCTACCTCGGGGAAAAAAAAAAAAAGAAAGGAAAGAAAGAAAGAAAGAAAGAAAGAAAGAAAGAAAGAAAGAAAGAAGAGAAAAGAAAAAAATTCAATTTACCAAAAAGAAAAGAGGGCTGGAAGGATGGTTTACTGGTTGATGTACTTGCCTGCAAAGCCAAAGGACCCAGGTTTGATTTCCCAGGACCCATGTAAGCCAGATGCATAAGGTGGTACATGAGTCTAGAGTTCATTTACAGTGGCTGAGTGCCCTTGCATGCCCATCCTCTCTCTCAAATAAATAAAATAAAATTTTGAAAAAGAAGAAAAGAAAAACCAAAAGCCGGGTGTGGTGGTGCATACCCTTAATCTCAGCACTCAAGAGGCAGAGGTGGGAGGATCACTGTGAGTTCAAAGCCACCCTGACACTAAAGAGTGAATTCCAGGTCAGCCTGGACTAGAACTAGACACTACCTCGAAAAAAAAAAAAAGAAGTAAAAGAAAATATCCTATTTACAAAAAGGGAATGTGAGTGCCTTGTAGACACCCAAAATGTCATTCGACCGTCCCTTACCATGTCCTATTCCAGAAGCTTATTGGGAACCTATCATCAATTTCAAACCCATTTGTTTAAAAAAGCAAGATCGGGAGGCAGAGGTTGGAGTTTGAGGTCGGCCTGAGACTACATAGTGAATTCCAGGTCATCCTGGGCTACAAGACCCTACCTCGAAAAAACAAACAAAAATAAATAAATTAAGGCAAGAGACGGAGAATACTCTTTTTGTTTGTTTGTCTGTTTGTTTTTTGGTTTTTGAGGTAGGGTCTCACTCTAGCCCAAGCTGACCTGAAATTCACCATGTAGTCTCAGGGTGGCCTCGAACTCACAGTAATCCTCCTACCTTTGCCTCCCAAGTGCTGGGATGGAAGGCATGTGCCACCACGCCCAGATCTATTGCTTTCTTTCTTTCTTTTTGTTTTTTTTGTTTGTTTGTTTGAGGTAAGGTCTCACTCTAGCTCAGGTTGACCTGGAATTCATTATTTAGTCTCAGAGTGGCATCGAACCCTTGGCGATCCTCCTATCTCTGCCTCCTGTGCTGGGATTAAAGGTGTGCGCCACCACGCCTGGCTGGAGAGAATATTCTTTTTAGAGGGAGAAAGAAAGGAAATGTCCTCTCAGCAGTCCAATTAAGGCTGGCAGGAGACAGGTCATTCCCAGCCTGTGCTTAATAGCAGGGAAATGGCCACAGTCCCCTGACAGCACTCTGGTCCCCTGCCCGCCGGGCTGCCATTCTCCCCAGCACGTCGCCACCCACGCACACCCAGCGGGAAGAGCTTGCACGCTGTGAAGTGGGCACGGCTGGGCGTGCATTGACTCATCCGACAGGAAGGCCCGTGTTCAACAGGAAGGAGATAGGCATCTCTCTGATCACAGCGTCGCCCGTTCACAGGGCTGCACGTGGGCCCGGGGCCAGACTCAGTCGCTGAGGAAAGTCACCCGACAGACCCAAGAAAGCTGAGATGGCGAGGGAAGGGCTCTGTAAAGGTTCCGTGAGCGCTCCTTCCTGAGGGGCCCTAGCGCTCCGTGTGCCGGGACCCGAAAGGCCTCATGTCCCCTCCCTCTGACTTCCTTCTCCATGATTGACTTGCTGCCCACTAACCCAGAAGTGGGAGCAAGGTGAGCCCCCCCCCCCCAATTCCATCACGTATCAGTGACTCCAGGAAGGGCTCTGAACTCTGAAGAAGAAGGGAAATAAATGTCAAAAATAAAAAAAAGGCTGGAGGGATGGTTTAGCAGTTAAGGCATTTGCCTGCAAAGCCAAAGGACCCTGGTTCCATTCCCCAGGACCCACATAAGCCAGATGCACAAGGGGGCGCACGCATCTGGACTTCCTTTGCAGTGGCTGGAGGCCCTGGCATGCCCATTCTCTCTCTCCCTCTCTCTGCCTCTTTCTCTCTCTCTCTTAAGTAAATAAATAAATAAATAAAGTTAAAGCCGGGCGTGGTGGCACACGCCTTTAATCCCAGCACTTGGGAGGAAGAGGTAGAAGGATCGCTGTGAGTTCAAGGCCAGCCTGAGAATTCAGAGTGAATTCCAGGCCAGCCTAGATTAGAGTGAAACCCTACCTGGAAAAAAAAAAAAAAAATGGCAGGCATGGTGACGCATGCCTTTGATCTCAACACTCAGGAGGCAGAGGTAGAAGGATCACCATGAGTTCAAGGCCACCCTGAGACTACATAGTGAATTCCAGGTCACCCTGGGCCAGAGCAAGAAAAAAAAAAACAAAACAGTATTTGGGCATTTTCCTTGAGCTTCTCATATCAGCAGGCTATTCCTGTCTTTGTTATGATAAATAATTGATAGCTGGCTCTTAGCCGGTTATCCAAATAGAATAAACAATCTTCAGAACTTTCTTTAGGGCCAAAAAAAAAAAAAAAAAAAATTTTTCCCCAACCCTTTTCCCCCCCCTTTTTTTTTTTTTTTTTTTTGGGCCCGAGAAAAAAAAACCAAAAAAAAAACCCCCCCCAAAAAAAAAAAAAAGGGGGGTTTTTTGGCATTTTTTTTTTGGGGGGAAAAAAAGGGCCCCGGGTTTAAAAAACCCCCCCCCCAAAAAACCCCCCCCGGGGGAAAGGGGGCCAAAAAAAAAAAAAAAAAAAAAGGGGGGGTTTCCCAAAAAAAAGGGGGGCCCCGGGGGGGGGAAATTTGGGCCCCCCGGGCCCCTTTTAAAAAATTCCCCCCCCAAAAAACCCTTACCCAAAAAAAAAAAAAAAAACCCTTTTCCCCGGGGGGTTTTTTTTTCCCCCCAAAGGGGGGGGAAAAAATTTGGAAATTTTTTAAAGGGGGGGAAAAAAAAAAAATTTTTTTAAAATTAAAGGGGGGGGGAAAAGGGGGGAAAAAACCCAAAAACCCCCTTAATTCCCCCCAGCAACTGTTGTGCATGGAATCTGGAGACCCGAACTCCAGCAGACTCAGGTCCCCTCAGGCTCTTGTGCTTGCAAAGGAAGCACATTTAACCACCAAGCCGTCTCCAGCCCAACCCAGCGCTTTCTACCAAAGTAAAACAACACGGGGCTGGGGAGGTGGCTTAGCGGTTAAAGTGCATGCCTGTGAAGCCTAAGGACCCAGGTTTGATTCCCCAGGTTCCACGTAAGCCAGATGTACATGGTGGCACGTGCATCTGGAGTTCGTCTGCAGTGGCTAGAGGCCCTGATGTGCCCATTTTCTCTCTCTCTCTCAGTCTCCCTCTCTCTGTCTCTAATAAATAAATTAATTAATTAATAAAATAAGATCATAGGGCTGGAGAGATGGCTTAGCCGTTCAGCACTTGCACTGTATAGAAGTCCTACGGACCCCGGTAGTTCGAGGGCCTCAATTCCCCAGGACCACGTTAAGTCAGATGCAGAAGGGGGGCGCACGGCACGCGTCTGAAGTTCGGTTTGCAGTGGCTAGAAGCCGTGGCGTGCCCATTCTCTCTCTCTTTCTCTCTGCCTCTTTCTCTCTCTGTCTGTCACTCTCAAATAAATAAATAAAAATAAACAAAAAAATTTAAAATAAGAACTTAAAAAAAAAAAAGTAAAACAACACCGCATGCCCAATAACGGGAGGTTACTGTAGTGAACTCAAGGGCATGTTCCCACAAGAGACGTCTGCAGCAAATGAATATGAGCCTTACAAAGAATTGGTGATAAAGCCGGGTATGGTGGTGCATGCCTTTAATCCCAGCACTCGGGAGGCAGAGGTAGGAGGATTGCTTTGAGTTCGAGGCCACCCTGAGACTCCATAGTGAATTCCAGGTCAGCCTGGGCTAGAGTGAGACCCTACCTCGAAAAACCAAAAAAAAAAAAAAAAAAAAAAAATTGGTGATAACGTGAAAGTGCAAAGACACTGGGGGGATTTATCTAACCAGTAGATATTCTTGATTTAGGGGTGTTTGCGGGGTGGCTTTCTTGGGTGGGTGGATTGAGGTAGGGTCTCTCTCTAGCCCAAGCTGATCTGGAATTCACTATGTAGTCTCAAGGTGGCCTCAAACTGACAGTGATCCTCCTACCTCTGCCTCCCGAGTGCTGGATTAAAGGCCTGCACCACCATGCCCGGATTTTTTTTAAATTAATTTGAGAAAGAGAGAGAGAGAAAGGGTGTACCAGGGTCTCTAGCCACTGCAAACAAACTCCAGACGCATGCACCACCTTGTGCATATGGCTTTACATGGCTACTGGAGAATCAAGCCTGTGTTCTTAGACTTCACAAGCAAGCGCCTTAACCGTTAAGCCATCTCTCCAGCCCCACATGCCATGTTTGTTTTTGAAAACTCACAGATCTGTACCCTTAGACATCTGTCCTGTTTTATGTGATAATCAGACTTCAGTCACACATTTTCGAAATTAACAATGGTCATACAGTATATTTTTCTTTTTTATTTGTCAGGATTTAGCACATTGCCTATAATAATATATGTTTATGTATGATTCTTACTGACATTGATTATTTATTCGCAAGCAGGGAGAAGACAAACAGAAACAATGTGGGCACGCCAGGGCCTCCAGCCGCTGCAAACAAACTCCAGATGCATGCAACTCTTTGTGCATCTGGCTTTACGTGGGTACTGCGGAATCAAATTCTGGTTATTAGGCTTTATAGGCAAGCACCTTAACTGCTGAGCCATATCTCCAGCCCCCTTACTAAAGTTTTGTTTTTTTTTTTTTTTTTACTTTATTTGTGAGCAGAGAAAGATATAAGAGAGACAGATAGAGAGAACAGGCTCACCAGGGCCTCCAGCCACTGCAAACAGACTCCAGATGCATGTGCCACTTTGTGCATCTGGCTTACGTGGGTCCTGGGAAATATAACCTAGGTCCGTTGGCTTTGGAGGCAAACACCTTAACCACTAAGTCATCTCTCCAGCCCTAAGTAAAATGTTTTCTAAAAATAAAATAACTGCCAGGTGTGGTGGCGCATGCCTTTAATCCCAGCACGCGGGAGGCAGAGGTAGGAGGATCGCTGTGAGTTTGAGGCCACCCTGAGACTACATAGTGAATTCCAGGTCAGCCTCAGCCAGAGTGAGACCCTACCTCAAAAAACCAAAAATAAAAAATAAAATAACTACTCTTATCAAGCATGGTGACTCATGCCTATAATCCTAGCAATTGGGAAGCTGAGGCAGGAGGATAGTGAATTTAAGGCCAGTCTGGTCTTCAGGGTGAGACTCTGTCTCAAAAAAAATCAAAACTAGGGACCAGAGAGATGGCTTAGCAGTGAAAGCACTTGCCTGAAAAGCCTAAAGACCCAGGTTCAATTCTGTCATACCCACGTAAGCCAGATGCACAAGGTGACACATGCATCTGGAGTTCATTTGCAGTGACTGGAGGCCCTGGTGTGGCCCATTCTCTCTCTCTCTCTCAAATAAATAAATAAAATAATTTAAAAAAATACCCAGGCATTAAAGGTGTACACCTTTAAGCCCAGCACTTGGGAGGCCGAGTTAGGAGGGTGGCTGTGAGTTCAAGGCCAGCCTGAGAATTCCACATCTGCCTGGGCTAGAGTAAGACTCTACCTTGAAAAAAAAAAAAAAAAAAAAAAAAAAAAAAGAGGAGAATGAGAGAAGATGAAGAGGAAGAGGAGGAAAGAAAAGAAAAAGGAGAAGGAAAAGGAAGGAAGGGGGCTGAGGAGATGGCTCAGTGGTAGGCAAAGAGCTTGCCACACAGGTGTGAAGACCCGAGTTCAGAGCCCCAGCTCCTACACAAAAGTCTGCCTGCGGTGAATCACACTTGTAACCCAAGCACTGGAGGAAGGTGGAGAACAGAGGATCTTTGGAGATGGCTACCTTGCTGGTGTAGAGGAATTGGTGAGTTCCAGGTTCCGTGAGAGATCCTCCCTTAAAAAATAATGTGTAGGGGCTGGAGAAATGGCTTGGCGGTTAAGGCACTTGCCTGTGAAGCCTAAGGACCCAGGTTCAATTCTCCAGGCCCCACATAAGCCAGCTGCACAAGGTGGTACATGCTTCTAGAGTTCATCTACAGTGGCTAGAGGCCCTGGAGCACCCATTCTCACTCTTTCTCTATCTCTCTACCCCCCTCTCTGTGTCTCTAATAGACAAATAAATAAAAATACATGAGTTCAGCACAGAGCCAACCCAGGGCCCATCTTACCTTAGGACGATGGCAACACAGAGGAGCAGTCCGAAAGCCAGGCTTCCTCCAGCCACCAGGAATGTGGACAGTGACACGGAGGACAGATCTTGCACTGGGGGAGAAAAGGAAAAGAAAGGGAATGAGGATGGAGGGACAGAAGCATGGAAGAAAAAGCCAGTCAAAAGCCTCCCAGAGGTTGGGCTAGAGAGATGGCTTAGCAGTTAAGGCTGCAAAGCCAAAGGACCCAGGTTCAATTCCCCGGTACCCATGCAAAGCCAGATGCACACAGTGGCGCATGCATCTGGAATTTGTCCACAGTGGCAGGAGGCCCTGGCGTGCCCATTCCCTCTGTCTGTCTCTGTTTGCAAATAAATAAATAAAAATTGGAGGCTGGAGAGATGTCTTACTGGTTAAGGCACTTGCCTGCAATGCCTAAGGACCCATATTTGACTCTCCAGATCCCACTTAAGCCAGACGCACAAGGTGACACAAGTGCGCAAGGCCTCACATGTACACAAGGGGGCGCACGTGTCTGGAGTTCAATTGCAGTGGCTGGAGGCCTTGGCACATCACTTCTCTCTCTCTCTCTCTCTCTCTATCTCTCTGTTCTCTCTAAAAAGTAAATAAATAAATAAAAAATTTAGGGGGAAAAAAAGCCTCCCACAAGGTGACAGCCTGGAAGAGGAAGCCACTCTGGAAAGTAACCAGATGGAACGAGCCACCGGCCCCCACCCCGAGCACGAGGTGACAGGAGGCAGGAGTTCACTACTTAGCTCAGGACACAGCCGGAGCTGTTTCTGAGCCGCTGCAGCCAGCCAGCGATGTCCACTCACTCCGAGTGACATTCCTGGTGGTCTTTAGCCCCCCACGAGGTAGAGAAGACTGGGGCTTCAGAGCACCACGGTAGCTTTCAATCCAAGTATTCGAAAGCTGTTTTCTCCACTGGGGTATCATCTCTTGCCCCAAGCTCCAGCCACATGACCTTCACTCTGTTCTCCAACATGTCACGTTCCCTCGTCGCCAGGGTTCTCCACATGTCCCTCTCCTCTCCCAGAAGGCTCTTCCCGCCTTTGCTATGTCTCCTTGCTGCCCAGTCCCTGGTTGGCCTTTGGGTCTCAAATGAGACTGTCATAGCTAGTGGGGTGACCCCTCACTACTAGTCCAGATCCACATGAGCTGGAAAGCAGGGACCAGTAACATCCTCCTCACTGCTGAAGTAGGCTCTTCAAGAGACTTCACTGGAAAGAATGTAAGAGCCAAAGGAAGGGTAGGACTCCTTACAACGTGCTCCCCCATACACAAAATGGCCTGGCTATCCATGACCTCACAGTGCCTGACCCTACCTACACAAAACATACATACATAAGATGGGGAAAAGATCATGACATCAAAATAAAAGAGAAACTGATTGAGAGTGGGGAGGGATATGATGGAGAGTGGAATTTCAAAGGGGAAAGTGGAGGGGGGCGGATCACCATGGGATATTGTTCACAATTATGGTAGTTGTCAATAATAAAAAAAAAAAAAATAAGATGGCCTGGACAGGTGGCTTAGCAGTTAATGTGTTTGCCTGCAAAGCCAAAGGACCCCGGTTTGATTCCCTAGGACCCACGTAAGCCAGATGCACAAGAGGCTGCATGCGTCTGGAGTTTGTTTGCAGTAGCTGGAGGCCCTGGCGAGCCCATTCTCTCTCTCTCTCTGTCAAGTAAATAAATAAATAATATGTTTTTTAAAAAGATACTTCACTGACTGAGCGAATGAATGACTGAGTGAATGAGCGAGTAAGTGAATAAATGAATCAGTGAGCGAGTGAGCGAATGAATGAGCAGGCCAGCTTGCCTCCCCACAGTAAGGCCCTTCCTACAACTTCCAGAGAGCCCCGAAGGGACAGGACGCCTCTAGGCAAAGCCATGGCTCGCTTCCGCTGGGAAGGCAGAAGTCACAGCTGTGTGGCCTCGAGCCCCGGGCTCCTGGATCCCTAATAACTCTCACAACCCACACGGACGCCGCCTGCCTGTCAGCGCCTCGCACGCCCATGGGGAGCAGGTGCTGGGGCTCGTGCAGGCTGGTGAGGGGCCTCTGGCCTCAGGACAGGTCCCTCCGAGCTCCCACATCCTAACACAAGCAGCAAGACGCCTGCATGCTTGCCCACCACTTCTTTGATCTTGCTCCTTCTTTCGCTCAGCAGACATTTCCTGAGTGCCCACCTGGTTTGGTTTGGTTTTTAAACCTCAGAGAAGAAGGCATTCCTTCTGGCTCTTATAGTCCAGTTAGGTGGGCAAGCATGCTAACATGCTGTTTTTAGATGTTTTTAAGTTTTTTTGTTTGTTTTCTTTTTCTTTTCTTTCTTTCTTTTTTTTTTTTTTTTTTTTTTCAAAGAAGTAGGGTCTCACTCTGATTCAGTCTAACCTGGAATTCACTATGTAGTCTCAGGGTAGCCTTGAACTCACTTCCATCTCCCCACCTCTGCCTCCCAAGTGCTGGGATTAAAGGCGTGCTCCACCATGCTGGGCCCAAATACGTTCTATGCAGACTAGAGGAATACACACACACACACACACACACACACACACACACACACACAAAAAAAAATACCCAGAGCTGGGGCTGGAGAGATGGCTTAGTGGTTAAGCGCTTGCCTGTGAAGCCAAAGGATCCCGGGCCGAGGCTCGATTCCCCAGGGCCCAGGTAAGCCAGCTGTACAAGGGGGCGCATGCGCCTAGAGTTCCTTTGCAGTGGCTGGAGGCCCTAATGCACCCATTCTCTGTGTGTGTGTGTCTGTCTGTCTGTCGCTCTCAAATAAATTAAGAAAACAAAGAAGAAGAACAGAGCTTACCCGGGAGGCTTGTTGCTTTTGCGGAATTCCTGTAGCGACCATCCTCATAATAGTAATCTTCGTAAAGGTCCTAAGAGACATTCCTCACTATTAGTCTGTCTGTCATCCATACCCACTTTCCCACTCCCGTATGGCCTCCCCGTCAAAGCCCTCCTAAGCTACCCAAGGCTCTCTTGTGTATTTGCAACTCTCACTTTCCCAAGTTGGGGAGTTCTGGGCATCAAAGGTACAGAGGGTCTTCTAGACAATTGTCCCTGCTGGGAGGGACATGAGGGGGCACGCCTCCTGGGGAACCTCTACCCACCAGTACATTGGGCAGATTTCTATTTTTTTCTCTTCCTTCCTTCCTTCCTTTCTTTCTTTACTTATTTTCGAGGTAGGATCTCCCTCTAACCCAGGCTGACCTGGAATTCACTATGTAGTTTCAGGCTGGCCCCAAACTCACACTGGGATTAAAGGCGTGCGCTCTTGGGCAGATTTCTGAGCCCAGGTGAGTTTAAACTCTGCTCCCCTTGCTGATAAGCACATCACAGGAAGTGATCCCGACATGGCTCAGGGACAGCAGGTGCCCAGTCCTCAGCCAGAGCCACTGCTCCCAGGAACTGCTGTCCTGGAAGTGCCTGACCGCCCTGCGTGGAGGGTGGGTAGGGGCAGGCACCCCGCTCCCTCCCGGGGATGCAGGCTCCATCTCAGCATTAAGAGCATTAAGGAGGAGTGGGAAATTGGATTAGTCAACTAACGTGTTAAGCAGCTTCAGAGGTAATCCCCTTGCAAGCCGATTAGGATACCACGCACCCAGGGGAGGGACCAAGATAAATAGAAACGGGTCTCAGGCTAGGCCATCAGCTGTGTCCACAGTTCAACGACAGAGCAGCAGCCACCAGACGAGGGCAGCTCCCCAGACCAGTAGGTGTTGCTCCACACTTTACAGCTCAGGAGCTCATCCCGCGGGTGGACGCTGGGCATTGGGGGTGGCGCAGAGAACCGACCCACAGCCACGTCTTTAGCAGCGAAAGCAAACCCAGTCTGTATCCTGTGTCACCACGCGGCCCCGCCTGGCCCTTTCCCAGAATGCGCGCTCACCCATATAGACGTCTTGGGGGTCACAGCCGGTGTGCTTCTGTTGTCTGTGGGTGAAAGAGTTACATTAGATTACATGGGCTCCAGAAATAGAATAAAAATCGCCAAAATGAACTGGGTATGGTGGCGCATGCTCATAATCCCAACACGCAGGAGGCTGAGGCAGGATTGCTCCAAGTTCAAGGCCAGTGAGACCTTGTCTCAAAAAAAAAAAAAAAAATCAGTACATACTGAGAACCTATGACAGGAGTAGTCATGAGCCCTAGTGGTGTAACACCAGCTGGTGTCTGGCTAAATGTATATACTATGCTCACAAACTGCCTGGTAAGCACTTTACTTAATGTTCATACCCGTATATTAATGCTACTCTCACTTTTGGTTAGAGAAGCTTCTCTTTTCAGGTGGCAGTGACCTTGGGATGACTCAAAAAGCACCACAGTGCTGAGAAGTGACAGAGGAGTGCTCAGCACTGAAACATCGCTATCACACCTTCTAAGACTCAGAATCCACTGCGGAAGAGGTGGCAGAAAGAATGTCAGAGCCAAAAGAAGGGTAGGACTCCTTACAATGCACTCTTCCAGACACAAAATGGCCTGGATATCCATGACCTCACAGTGCCTGACACTACCTGCTCAAGACCATCATAATAGGAGGAAAAGATGATGACATCAAAATAAAAGAGGGACTGATTGATAGGGGGAGGGGTATGATGGAGAGTGGAGTAGTGAAGGGGAAAGCACAGGGGAGGAAGAGAATTACCACATCTTATTGTCTATAGTTATGGAAGTTGTCAACAAAAATAAATTAATTAATTTTAAAAAAGAAAAAATCAATACAATGTACAACATTGTTATCATTATTATTATTATTTTAGCTTTCTCATCGTAGGGTCTTGCTGTAGCCTAGGCTGACCTAGAACTCACTCTGTAGTCCTAGGCTGGCCTCGATGGACCACCACACCCAGCCCACAATATTAGTACATTATTTTTGGTTTTGGTTCTTCAGGGTAGGGTCGCACTCTAGCCCAGGCTGACCTGGAATTCACTCTATAGTTCCAGGGTGGCCTCCAGGTTAGAGATTTTGTTATTCCCAGTATCCTTCAGGAGGCATAGGAGGATCGCTGTGAGTTCCAGGCTACCCTGAGACTACGTAGTAACTTTCAGGTCAGCCTGGGCTGGAGTGAGACCCTACCTCAAGCCCCACCCCCACCCCGGGCCCCTGCCCAAAATAATAAATAAATAAATAGCCGGGCATGGTGGTTCATACCTTTAATCCCAGCACCCAGGAGGCAGAGGTAGGAGGATCGCAGTGAGTTCGAGGCCATCCAGAGACTACATAGTGAATTCGAGGTCAGCCTGAGCTAGAGTGATACCCTACCTCGAAAAACTGAAAATAATAATAATAATAGATAAAAATACACTTCAGGATTGTGGAGATATGCTCAGGGGACAGCGCATGTGGTGCCTATGCGAGAGTCCCTAAGTTCAGATCCCAGGAGACCATGGAAAGCCCAAAGCTGTGCTGAGTGTCTACAGTCCCAGCACACCTACTGTGAGAAGGAGTGAAGACAGCAGAATTTCCTGAAAGGTCCAGGGCCAGCTGGCCTAGCAAACGCAGTGGTGACCCTGCCTTGAACAAGGTAGAAGGTGACCACCACCACCTAAAGTTGTCCTCTGACCTCCACATGCACGCTGTGGCTTATGCTCACCTGACACACACGCTTGAATGCACCACACACATACATCACACACACACATACAAAAAATAAGATTAAAAAAAAATCTGGGTGTGGTGGCACACAGCTTGAATTCCAGCATTTGGGAGGCAGAGGTGGGAGGATCGCTGTAAGTTCAAGGCCAGCCTGAGACTACATAGTGAATTCCAGGTCAGCCTGGGCTAGCATGAGACCCTACCTCAAAAAACTAGTAGGTAGGGCTGGAGAGATGGCTTAGCGGTTAAGCGCTTGCCTGTGAAGCCTAAGGACCCCGGTTGGAGGCTTGATTAAGTCTAGGTCAGTATGGGGCAGAATGAGACTCTGACTTAAAAAAAAAGGGGGGGCTGGAGGGATGGCTTAGTGGTTAAGGCATTTGCCTGCAAAGCCAAAGGACCCAGGTTCAATTCCCCAGGACCCACGTTGGCCAGATGCACAAGGGGACACATGAGGCTGGAGTTCGTTTGCAGCGGCTGGATGCCCTGGCGCACCCATTCTCTCTCTCTCTCTCTAACTGCCTCTTTCTCTCTCTGTCTGTCACTCACAAATAAATAAACAAAAATAAATAAATAGATAATCAAAAAAAAAAGATAGAACACATCACTAGCTGTAGGTTAAAGTTAACATTTCCTTGCCCTCACCTTTCTGTCATAAAAATATAACAGACCTGGGGACTGGGGAAATGACTCTGGTTAAAGGCACTTGCTGGCAAAGCCTCCTGGCCCAGGTTCAATGCCCCAACCACCCACATACAGGCAGACAAGCATTTGAGGTGACAAGAGACTCCAGCACACACATATGCGAATAAATAAATAGGTTTACAACAAGAACTGTATCAGTGAGCCCTCATCTGCCGGATGGGGGCGTATATCCCGCTGTAGCTGTAAGAGGGAGCGGTGCCAGCTTCTCTCTCCCAAGGCCATGCCCCCATGGGAACCACATTTTCCTCAGAAATCCTTCAAGAAGAGGCGGCCCAGAATGAAAGGGGAAACTCCAGCGTTCAGCCAGGCCCCACGGTACGTGTGAGCCCAGGGACGGGGCTCTGAACCATGACAGGGAATGGGTGGAATGCTCTGGATTTCAACATATTCTCATCAGTCCATCGCTTTTCCAAGAAGTTCAAAATACCACTGAAATGGTGTACAAAAGATAAGATGCTTTTCCCAGCACTGCACTCGGGAGGCAGAGGTTAGGAGGATCACCACCCTGAGTTCGAGGCCACCATGAGACTCCACAGTGAAGTCCAGGTCAGCCTGGGCTACAGCGAAACTCTACCTCGAAAAAAAACGAAAAATAAAAATAAAAGAATAGCCGGGCGTGGTGGCGCACGCCTTTAATCCCAGCACTCGGGAGGCAGAGGTGGGAGGATCGCCGTGAGAGTTCGAGGCCACCCTGAGACTACAGAGTGAATTCCAGGTCAGCCTGGGCTAGAGTGAGACCCTACCTCGAAAAACAAAAGCAAAACAAAACAATAATAAACAAATAAATAAAAAGAAAGAAAGAAAAGAGTCAATAAGGGAGGGACAGCTGGGTGAAGAACAGGAGGGTTACCCAGGAGACAGCGAGCCACTGTCCAGCAGCTCGGGCGTTGAGAAGCCCCTCCAGCGACCCTCACTTTATAGACAGGACACAGGCCCAGAGACAGAAAGCAACTTGTTCAAAGTCACGGAGCAAGTTAGCCCAGAACTGAACCTTAAATTCACTGGAGGGGCCCCAGTTTCTCATTGCTCTTCACTCTTCCCAGCCCAGCCTACGGGAGAGCCGAGACCATTGGACTCAGGGCAGGGGGCGAGCATGGAGGAGGGGTGGGTGCACCCGAGTGAAAGCTAAAACCAGGAGACGTGGGAAGCACTGAGTGGAAAACATGGGAGGTCATTTAGCCCAGAGGGCTTCCAGACCCAGCCAAGGGCAGAATTATCTAGAACCTTCCAGACCCTGCATTACACCTACAGCCCAGAGCCCTGGCAATGAGACCCAGTCATAGAGGAATGTGATGTGTGTGTGTGTGTGTGTGTGTGTGTGTATGTGTGTGCATATATAGATAGATAGGTAGATAGGTAGGTAGGTAGATAGATAGATAGATAGATAGATAGATAGATAGATAGATAGTCACTCTATGTGGCCCAAGCTGGTCTGGACTTCTGACCTCAAACTCACAATCCTTCTGAGGGCTGGGATTTATAGATATGCTCCACCACACCAAGTTCCACAGGGTTTTGAACATATTTTTAAAAAATAATTTTTGTTGTTTTTTTTTTGTTTCTTTTTTTTATTGTTTTGTTTTATGAGGTAGGGTCTCACTCTGGCCCAGATTGAGGCTTACCTGGAATTCACTATGTAGTCTCAGGGTGGCCTTGAACTCACAGCAATCCTCCTACCTCTCTGCCTCCCAAGTGCTGGGATTAAAGGCATGTGCCACCATGCCCAGCTTGAACACATTTTTTTTTAAAAAAGTATTTTTATTTATTTGGTTATTTGCATGGAGAGGAAGAGAGAGAGAGGAAGGGGAGGGATGACGGCACACCAGAGCCTCTTGCCACTGCAAATGAACTCCAGAGGCAGACCTGCTTTGTGCACCTGGCTTCACATGAGCACTGGGTAATCACACCCAGGCCGTCAGGCTTTGCGAGCAAACATCTCTAACCACTGGGCAACCTCTCCAGCCCCTCCCCAGTGTTCTCGGCTTGTTTCAGACAGGGCCTCACATGGTGACAGCCAAGCTGTCCAGAACTCACTATGGAGCTCAGGCTAACCTCAAACTTAGGTAGTCCTCCTGCCTCTGTCCCCAGAGCGCTGGGTTATGCTCAGCCTTAGGATTTTGAAAAGCTCCGCAGACCCAGAGAGCTGTTGAAGAAAGGGAGCCGGGCGTGGTGGCGCACGCCTTTAATCCCAGCACTCGGGAGGCAGAGGTAGGAGGATCGCCGTGAGTTCGAGGCCACCCTGAGACTCCATAGTGAATTCCAGGTCAGCCTGGGCTAGAGTGAAACCCTACCTCGAAACCCCCCCCCCAAAAAAAAAAAGAAAGGGAGACCCTGGCAGTTCACACCCTCAGTTCTGACTCCTGAAGGGCTCTGTGGTCTAGCGAGTGATGTTTATAGCCTCTGGTGGGTCAGATCTCTGAGGACAAAGTGAGTTTTTTTTGCGGGGGGTGGCGAGGGCTGAGGTAGGGTCTCATTCTAGCCCAGGCTGACCCAGAACTCACTACGTAATCCCAGGCTGGCCTCAAACTCACCGCGATCCTCCTGCCTCGGCCTCCCGAGAGTGCTAGGATTAAACATGTGCCCACCAAAACCCCAGCCCCAAAGTGGAAATTTTATCCTTCTGTTACCTCAAATTTCCCAGAATATTACCCAGAACCAAAAAATAAAAATAAAAAGTTTCTAAAATGGAAGAGGCTAAAATTAAGTCTTTCACGAGATTTTATCAGAAGCTCTCTCTAGATGTTTCTGGGAACCCCAGATTCAGACCACGCTGCACCCTTCCCGAGAAGACAGCTCGACGTGGTGCCAAACAGGAATCCTACCTGCTTTGCAGATAAGGAAACTGTGGCTCGGGAGGCAGTAACTTCCGTGAATCTTACAAATAGCCTGCTAATAAAATATCGCCAATAGTCTGTGTTCAGCGCTCTTATATTCTCACTACCCAACTTCACGACCCCTGCCTAGTACCCCAACCTCTCCCCCCGACCCACAGCATCATAGGAGAAAGGGGCTACTGGCTCTTTTTGCATAGACACTGAAGCTGAGAGAGAGACAGACAGAAAGACACTCTGTGGAACTTGGTTAATATCAGGAAATACTTTTTCATTGTTTAGGTGAAATGATTTTATATTTTGCCTCACGTTTGGTTTTGGTTTTTGTTTTTCGTGGTAGGGTCTCACCCTAGCTCAAGTTGACCTGGAATTCACTATGTAAGCTCAGGGTGGCCTCGAACTCACAGCGATCCTCCTACGTCTGCCTCCCGGGTGCTGGGATTAAAGGTGTGCGTCACCACGCCCGGCTTCCTCAAGTATTTTTGTTTTTTCTAAGGCAGGGTTTCACTTTGTAGCCCAGGCTGGCCTGGAACTCACTACACAGCCCAGGCTGGCTTCAGACTCGTGGCAATCCTCCTGCTTCGGCCTCCCAAGCACTGGGATTATAGATGTGAGATACTACACTCAGCTAGGACCCTCGCTCTAAAGATGAAGAAACTGAGGCCAAGGGAGAGAAAATAACTTGCCAGGACTTTAGCAGGAAGTAACAAAGCTGCAAGCTACGTCAAGTCTGGAGGGCTGGGGAGATGGCTCAGCAGTTGAAGGCGCTTGCATGCAAAATTCCCCAACACCCACGTAAAGCCAGATGCTCAAAGAGGCACATGCATCTGGAGTTTGTCTGCAGAAGCAGGAGGCCCTGGTATGCCATGCTTTCTCTCTCTATCTCTCTCTCTCTCTCATAGATAAGTAAAAATATTTTTTTTTTAAATAACAGATCAAGGGGCTGAGCAGATGGCTCAGCAGTTAAAAAGGCACTTGCTTGCAAAGCTGACTGGCCCAAGTTCTATTCCCCAGTGCCCACGTAAAGCCAGAAGCACATGCGTCTGAAGTTCATTTGCAGTGGCTAGAGGTCTTGACGTGCCCATTCTCACGCTCTCTCTCTCTCTCTGTGTCTGATAAATAAATAAAAAATAAATTTTAAAAATTAAAAGAAGCATCTAAAAAGGGCTCCAGTAGGAGGGCTGACTGTCAGTTCTGCTGAGAGGTGACACAGAGCCCTGACCAAAGAAGGTGGTGAGGGAGGAGGTGAGGAAGGTCCTCATCTCCTGTCTCCCAGTGGGGTAAAGGGTCTTTCCTGGCTGATGCGGGCGGGCAGAAAGAGTCAGTGCTCTGTTTGGTGGGTCATGTCGCATCTGTGCTGCGGCAGGGAGGAGCCAGAAGGCCATCTGGGCTGAGGGAGGACCCCAACCCCAAGTACAGGTGTCAGGCTTGGAGGAGCCACAGGTGGGAACTAGCAATGGCCGGCTGGCACTTACTGCCTACTTTGCCAAGACACCAAGCAGGTATTGGGTTTGGGTTATTTAATTTATATTTATTTTATTTATTTATTTTTGGCTTTTAGAGGTAGGGTTTCACTGCAGTCCAGGCTGACCTGGAATTCGCTATGTAGTCTCAGGGTGGCCTCGAACTCACGGCGATCCCCCTACCTCTGCCTCCCCAGTGCTGGGATCAAAGGCGTGCGCCACCGCGCCCGGCTGGGGTTTGGGTCTTTTATGAAGCAGGTGTTAGTCCTCAGGTACTACCCCACGGCAGGGCCAGCTACTCAACCCGAGACTGTCTAACTTCAAAGCAGCCCTCTGTAGCAGGTGGCAGGTGATGCTGTGGGAACGGCGGAGGCCCCTGGGGAGAGGGCAGGCTTGAGAAAAAGCGCAGAAGCAGCAAGAAGGGAGGAAAGTGTGGGAAGCTACCTGGAGGGGTGAGTGGCTAGGTCTCTCCAGAAACCCGACAGCTCTCTCACCCGCAGGAAGTCCCCTTGGGGTGCCGCGGAGAGGAGTGAGATGGGCTCCCGGGACAGGTTAGCCACATGTAGCTGCGGGGGTCCTAGACCAGGAGACCCTCCCTGCCTTGACTGTGACCTTGATCCTGTGCTGAAGCCCTGGTCGGGGAGGAGATCTGGACCTTCCCTCAGCCATCAGACTGCCACCTTCTCCACGTTAAATATATTTTTCAAAGCCGGGCGTGGTGGCGCATGCCTTTAATCCCAGCACTCGAGAGGCAGAGGTAGGAGGATCACCGTGAGTTCGAGGCCGCCCTGAGACTACAGCCTGAGCCAGAGTGAGACCCTGCCTCGAACCCCCCCCCAAAATATATACATTTAATTAATTTATTTATTTGAGAGAGAGAGACAGAGAGTGAATGGGCACGCCAGGGCCTCCAACCACTGCAAATGAACTCCAGACATATGCACCCCCTTGTGCATCTGGCTTACATGGGTCCTGGGGAATTGAACCTGGGTCCTTTGGCTTTGCAGGCAAGTGCCTTAACCACTAAGCCATCTCTCCAGGCCCCCTTTTTCCACTTTAGTGTGCTGAATAGATCCACGGGAGTCAGAGCTGGAGCAGACTTCTGAAGAAAGGATATTAAGCCAGGCATGGTAGCTGGAATCCTAGTACTCAGCAGGCTGAGGGAGAAGGTCTTATGGGTTTGAGGGCAGCCTGAGAAGCCTAACACTGTTTCAAAAAATAAATAGTGGGTTGGAGAGATGTCTTAGTGGCTAAGGCACTTGCCTGCGAAGTCTAAGAACGCATGTTCAAATCTCCAGGTCCCATGTAGCCAGATGTACAGTGACACAAACATGCAATGTCGCACATGCATGCGTCTGGAGTTCATTCACAGTGGCTGAAAGGCCCTGGCTCAAAGAAGGTGGAAGGACAAACATGAGATCATCCTCAGACCTCCACATGTGCACTGGGGCACATACATACACACCCACCATGCACACCCACACACATCACCATCATCATAATAGCAACTTTAAAAGTAAGCCAGACAGGCAGGGCATGGTGGCGCACGCCTTTAATCCCAGCACTTGGGAGGCAGAAGTAGGAGGACTGCCATGAGTTCAAGGCCACCCTGAGACTACATAGTGAAGTGAATTCCAGGTCAGCCTGGGCTAGAGCAAGACCCTACCTTGAAAAACAAAAACAAAAACAAGCCGGGCATGGTGGCGCACGCCTTTAATCCCAGCACTCGGGAGGCAGAGGTAGGAGGATCGCCTTGAGTTCGAGGCCACCCTGAGACTCCATAGTGAATTCCAGGTCAGCCTGGGCTAGAGTGAGACCCTACCTCGAAAAACCAAAACCAAAAAAACCAAGAAACAAAAACAAAAACACACACACAAAAAAAGAAAGGAAGGAAGGAAGGAAGGAATGAAAAACCAAAAGAAAAGGGGGGTGCAGATCTTGCCAGGTGTGGTGGTACACTCCTTTAATCCCAGTAGCAGTAGGAAGTTTGAGGTTGTGCGTTCAAGTCTAACCTAGGCTTTATAACAAGACCCTGTGTCAAAAACACAAAACAAAACAAAAATATCTACTGGCTTCGATTTTTTTTTTTTTTAATGGATGCCAGTTACAGTGGTGGAGACCTGTAGCCCTGCTGCTGGGGCGCTGAGGTGCTGGAAGTCTGAGGCCAGCCTGGGACACACAGCAAGACTCTGAGAAAGAGAGAAAATAGGAACAAAAAAAAACATTTTTTTAGCCAGATGTAGTGGCACACACCTTTAATCCCAGCCCTCGTGAGGCAGAGGTAGGAGGACTGCCGTGAGTTCAAGGACACCCTGAGACTACATAGTGAATTCCAGGTCAGCCTGGGCTAGAGTGAGACCATACTTCAAAAAAAATAAAAATAAAAAGCAAAACAAAAATAACTTTGGCGGGGTTGCTGGAGAGATGGCTTAGCAGTTAAGGCAGTTGCCTGCAAAGCCAAAGGACCCAAGTTCTATTCCCCAGGACCCACGTTAGCCAGACGCACAAGGGGGCGCACGTGTCTGGAATTTGTTTGCAGTGGCCGGAGGCCCTGGTGCACCCATTCTCTCTCTCTCTCCCCCTCTTCCTCTGTCAAATAAATAAAAATAAAATAAATACTTTTTAAAAATATTTTTAATTTTTTTTAATTTACTTTTATTTATTTACGTGTGTGTGAGGGAGAATGAATGCACACACCAGGGCCTCCAGCCGCTGCAACTGAACTCCAAATGCGTGAGCTACATTGTGCACCTGGCTTGAGTGCGTCCTGGGGAATCGAACCTGGGGAATCAGGCTTTGCAGGCAAGCGCCTTAACCGCTAAGCCATCCCACCAGCCCACCCACCCCCCAAAAAAACCCCAGAATCTTTGTGAACTCTATAGTGAATGTAAAAATGGTAGAGCCACTGTGGAAAACAGTGTGGCGGTTCCTCAAAATGCTAAAAATAGAATTCCCATGTGAATGCAGCAAGCAGTCCTAATTTTGGGTGTAAACACCAAAGAATGACACTCGGGGGGGCTCAGTGGACTGTTGGCCGCGGGGTGCAGCCTCCAGCACACCACAGGCTGGGGCGGCCCGGTGGTCACCCCGGAAAAGCAGGGCCACAGGCTGCAACACCAGGGAGCCGTGAAGACACGTGGCGCGAACCCACTTACTTGAACCCACTTACTTGAAGTATTTAGAAAAGTCCCGCTCAGAAAAAGGAAGTAGGATGGAGGTTGGGGAACTGGAGGAGGGAGAAGGGGAAGTTACTGTCTAAAGGCTCTGGAGATTCACTTCCGCAAGATGAAACGAAAGTTCTGGAGACAGATGGAGGGCGCACGCAGCAGTGACAACGCACTTAGTGCTGCAGAACGGCTGCAAGAAGGTTAAAATAGCTGCGTGTGGTGGGGGGCGCACACCTTTGATGCCAGCACTCGGGAGGCAGAGGTAGGAGCATCGCAGTGAGTTTGAGGCCACCCTGAGACTACATAGTGAATTCCAGGTCAGCCTGGGCTAGAGCGAGATCCTACCTCGAAAATACAATTTAAAAAAGAAAGAAAGAAACCATTTTCAAGTGCCTGAGGAGAGGGCTTGCTTCAAGCCTGGTTTAGTTCCTGAGTGTCCATGTAAAGCCACACACACAAAGTGGTGCATACATCTGCAGTTTGTTTGCAGCATCAAAAGGACCTGGCACATGCATATTCTCTCTCTCTTTCTGTTTGTGAATAAATAAATAAAATAATTTTTTAAAAAAAAAAAGCTAAGCCATGGGTAATGGCTCACGCCTTTAATCCCAGCATTCAGGAGGCAGAGGATCACTGTGAGTTCAAGGCCACCCTGAGACTACATAGTGAACTCCAGGTCAGCCCCAGGTAGAGTGAAACCCTACCTCAGAAAAACGGAAGGGGGAAAAAAAAAGAAGCTATTTTCTGGGCTAAACTGGGCTTCAGTGTCACTCAGTGGTAGAGCACCTGCCTAGTGTGTCAAGGCCCTGTGTTCCATACTGAGCACTAAAATGGAAAAAAAAAAAACAAAAAAACAAAAAAAAAAAACAGGTGAAGGAATTTCCTAACAAAACAGAATTTCATAAAGTTACCCATGACTATCGAAAGGAAGTGGTTAGGGGTTGCCTGAGGATGTAGCTCAGTTGGTAGCAACCCCGTCTAATTCATACCAAACCCTGGGTTCGATCCCAAGCACATGCACATGGATATAGTAGCACATGCCTATAGAGACAGGAAGATCAGAAGTTCAAGGTCAGCCTAGGCTAATAGCAAATCCATATAAAATTTGAGGCTAGTCTGAGACATATGAAGCCCTGTTTCTAAATAAATAAGTAAATGGTTATGACAGAAGGCAAAACAGATGCTGGCTCGCACGGGAACCTTTCCTCTACACAGTGTTAAAACATAGGCTCTGACATAGTAGGACCCTCTCATAGTAGGACTGTCTGACAATAGGACCCTCTCATAGTAGGACTCTTTCATAGTAGGACTCTCTCACTCTAGGACTCTTTCACAGTAGGACCCTCTCACAGTAGGACCCTCTCATAGTAGGACCCTCTCATAGTAGTAGGACCCTCTCACAGTAGGACTCTCTCATAGTAGGACCCTCTCACAGTAGGACCCTATCACAGCAGGACTCTCTCACAGTAGGACCCTCTCACAGTAGGACACTATCACAACAGGACTCTCTCACAGCAGGACCCTCTCATAGTAGGACCCTCTCACAGTAGGACTCTCTCACAATAGAACTCTCTCACAGTAGGACCCTCAAAATAACTTGAGAATGATTAGTTTAGCTGGGTATGGGGGCACATGCCTTTAATCCCAGCACTGGAGAGCCAGAGGTAGGAGGATTGCAGTGAGTTCAAGGCCATCCTGAGACTACGTAGTGAATTCCAGGTCAGCTGAGCTAGAGTGAGACCTACCTCAAAAAAAAAAGGGGGGGGGACTGCCTATGAAGCCTAAGGACCCAGATTCGATTCACCAGGTCCCACATAAGCCAGATGTACAAGGTGGCACATGCGTCTAGAGTTCATTTGCAGTGGCTAGAGGCCCTGGAGTGCCCATTCTCTCTCTCTCTCTTTTTCCCTCTCTGTCTCAAATAAAAATAAAACTGGATGTGGTGGCACACACCTTTAATCCCAGCACTCGGGAGGCAGAGGTAGGAGGATCGCCGTGAGTTCGAGGCCACCTTGAGACTACGTAGTGAATTCCAGGTCAGCCTGGGCCAGAGTGAGACCCTACCTCAAAAAAGAAAAAAGGAAAAAAGGACAAAAGAAAGGAAGGGAGGGAGGGAGAAAGGAGAGGGAAGGAGAGAGGGAGGAAAGAAGGGAGAAAGGAAGGGAGGGAGGAAAGGGAAGGAAACGGTCGCTGTTTTAAGCTATGAGTTTTTGTTTGTTCGTTTTTTTTTTTTTCTTTTTTTTTTTTTTTGGTTTTCCGAGGTAGGGTCTCTAGCCCAGGCTGACCTGGAATTCACTATGTAGTCTCAGGGTGGCCTCGACCTCACGGCGAACCTCCTACCTCTGCCTCTCGAGTGCCGAGACTAAAGGCATGCGCCACCACGCCCAGCGTTAAGCTATAATTTGGGCATTGTTTGTCCCACAGTGCTAAACTACTGCTATCCTAACAAAGCTGAAATGTCCCGTCCTCTGTCCACATGCGCCCAGGTACCTGTCCAGGGAGTTCTCGTGATTTCCGGGCTCCAGTCGCTCCACTTTCCTATCCCAAACTCCTCCTGGGCCCGGATCTGCAGCACGTGCCTCACGCCTTGCAGGGCGTCAGAGATGACGCAGTGGTGTCGCTTCTGGATCTGAGGACGGGAGACAGTGATTCTCAGCGGGCGCTGGCGGGGCAGTGCCACAGGGAGGAGGTGCCCTTGACCACCCTGCCCTCCAGAGGGCTTCACACCACCTTGGAGGCTGAGAGCCAGATGGCATTGCCCTCAGCCATAGAGGCTGGCTGTCAGTCACTGCTTCCCACCCTTCGGGCTACAGACCCTGCAAGCCATAGAACCCCAATAATCCTCCTTGCGTCCCTGTTACGCACACAGGCGTGTCATGAGGAGACTGGCCTGGCATTGTTAGTGTCGTTTTATAAAAACACAGCCAAGGTCTAGATAGATGGCTTAGTGGTTAAGGCATTTGCCTGCAAAGCCAAAGGATCCCAGTTCAGTTCTCTAGGACCCACATAAGCCAGATGCACAAAGGGGCACATATGTCTGGAGGTCGTTTGCAGTGGCTGGAAGGGGGCATGCCCATTCTCTCTCTCTCTCTCCCTCTCTCTCTCTCTCTCTGTCTCTCTCTCTGCCTCTTTCTTTCAGATAAATAAAATAAAATAAAATAAAAACACAGCCAAGACCTGGAGACATGGCTCAGCAGTTAAAACACTTGCCTGAAAAAACAAAAGGACCCAGGTTCAATTCCCCAGTGCCCACATAAAGCTAGATGCACAAGGTGGCTCATGTGTCTAGAGTATGTAATGGCTAGAGGCCCTGGTGTGCCCAGTCTCTCTATCTCTGTCTCTATCTCTCCCCCTCCCTCTCTCATAAATAAATAAATAAATAAATAAATAAAATATTTGAACACACACACACACACACACACACGGAGCCAAGGTTCATCAGGTTAAATAACTCACCCAGACCATGTGGGGAAGAATGTGGAAAACTGGACCTAAAACCCACTTCTTCCTTTCCAGTGTCCTTCTGGTACCCCCAAGCATCCATGGGTTTTTTGTTTTTTTTGTTTTTTTTTTTTCTCTTTAGAAGTAGCTTTCTGGGCTGAGGAAATGGCTTAGCAGCTAAGGCATTTGCCTGTGAAGCCTAAGGACCCCAGTTCGATTCCTCAGGACCCATGTAAGCCAGATGCACAAGGGACACATGCGTCTGGAGTTTGTTTGCAGTGGCTGGAGGCCATGACGTGCCCATTCTCTCTATCTCTCTTTTTGCCTCTTTTTCACCCTCTCTCACAATAGAACTCTCTCACAGTAGGACCCTCTCATAGTAGGACTGTCTGACAATAGGACCCTCTCATAGTAGGACCCTCTCATAGTAGGACCCTCTCACAGTAGGACCCTCTCATAGTAGGACCCTCTCACAGTAGGACTCTCTCATAGTAGGACTCTTTCATAGTAGGACTCTTTCATAGTAGGACTCTTTCATAGTAGGACTCTTTCATAGTAGGACTCTTTCATAGTAGGACTCTTTCATAGTAGGACTCTCTCATAGTAGGACTGTCTGACAATAGGACCCTCTCATAGTAGTAGGACCCTCTCACAGTAGGACTCTCTCATAGTAGGACTCTCTCATAGTAGGACTCTCTCACAATAGAACTCTCTCACAGTAGGACCCTCTCATAGTAGGACTGTCTGACAATAGGACCCTCTCATAGTAGGACTCTCTCACTCTAGGACTCTTTCACAGTAGGACCCTCTCACAGTAGGACTCTCTCACAATAGAACTCTCTCACAGTAGGACTCTCTCATAGTAGGACTCTTTCATAGTAGGACTCTCTCATAGTAGGACTGTCTGACAATAGGACCCTCTCATAGTAGTAGGACCCTCTCATAGTAGGACCCTCTCACAGTAGGACCCTCTCATAGTAGGACCCTCTCACAGTAGGACCCTCTCACAGTAGGACTCTCTCATAGTAGGACTCTTTCATAGTAGGACTCTCTCATAGTAGGACTCTCTCATAGTAGGACTCTCTCATAGTAGGACTCTTTCATAGTAGGACTCTCTCATAGTAGGACTCTCTCACAATAGAACTCTCTCACAGTAGGACTCTCTCACAATAGAACTCTCTCACAGTAGGACCCTCTCACAGTAGGACCCTCTCACAGTAGGACCCTCTCATAGTAGGACCCTCTCACAGTAGGACCCTCTCATAGTAGTAGGACCCTCTCATAGTAGGACTGTCTGACAATAGGACCCTCTCATAGTAGGACCCTCTCACAGTAGGACCTTGTCTCAAACAAAACCAATCAAAACAAACCTAAAATAATTCATAGGCGAACTGGGGAGATGGTTCAGTCAGTAAAGCGCTTGATGGTCAAGTATGAGAACCTAAAAACAGGGTGTGGCATTGGCCTGTAAGCCTGTATTCCCAGTACTGAAGAGGCAAAAGCAGGAGCTTGCTGGCCAGCTAGTCTAGTCAAGTAAGTGAGCTTTGGGTACAAGACCTTACTTCACAACAACATGGTGGGGAGGGAGAGATGGCTTAACGGTTAAGGTGTTTGCCTGCAAAGCCTAAGAATTCATGTTCGAATCTCCAGGTCCCACATAAGCCAGACGCACAGTGACGCAAGCGCGCAATGTCGCACATGTGCACAAGGGGGCGCACGCTTCTGGAGTTCATTTGCAGTGGCTGAAGGCCCCTGGTGTGCCCATTCTCTCTCTCTTTCTGTCTCTCTCTCACTCTCCAAAAACAAAAAAACAAAACACAAGGTGAGTCGGGTGTGTGGTGGCGCACGCCTTTGATCCCAGCACTCGGGAGGCAGAGGTAGGAGGATCGCTGTGAGTTCGAGACCACCCTGAGACTCCATAGTGAATTCCAGGTCAGCCTGGGCTAGAGTGAGACCCTACCTCGAAAAAACAAAACCAAACAAACAAACAAAAAAAAGGTGGAAGGCAACTGAGAAAGTTACCTGATGTGTTGACCTCTGGCTTACACACACACACACACACACATGAACCACCACATACGCGCATGCGCACCACATACACGTCCCCCCCACCCCCCAGAAATCAAGGAGGAGGGATGAATTTACTATCCACACTGTGAACTTCTTGGACCACGCAGCCCTGTATCGGACTTGAAACTTCAGCCGGTAGAAATTTGTGTTCCAGGTGTCGGGATCTTCCCAGGTGACGTTGAGCCAGCGTGGGTGTCCAGGTACGGCAGTGACCATGATGTTGATAGGTGGGTCAGGCTTCACTGTGGGAGAGGAAACGGGGCTTTTTACACCACAGCGGGCACGAGGAAGGAGACGCCGGGGAAGACTCTGCCACCCTTGCCCACGTTCGCACCACTCCTCATAAACCTGCTGCTTATCAGTGCCCGACACAGAACCCGGGGCCTGAGACACGCTAGACAAGGGCCTGACCACTGAGCTCCATCCCTGAGCTCACCCCCCCCCATACACCCTGACAAGACCCCCTCCCCGGTCCACTACAGTCAGACCGCTGCCCACAAGGGTCCGGCTCCCCAGGCCCCTCTCCACCCCTGCCCCGCCCCTCCCAGGAGGTGGATAAGTCAAAAGCGAAGGTGGGGAAGGGAGAGGAGCTTACAGATTCCATGGCTGTCAAAGGCCACCTTGTTGCTGGTCTTGCTCCCAGCGCTATTGGCGATGCACAGAGACAGGGCCAAGTAATGCCTCTGTCCTTCCCGGATTGGCCAGAGGCAGGAGAACTTGCGGGACTCCTGAGAGTACGGGCAGGGTTTCTGAAAGTCCTGTGCCGGGACAGTTTTGCTATGGGACAAAACGCTAGGTGAGGAACATTCTAGCTGTTTCCCTCCCTCCTTCCTTCCTTCCTTCCTTCCTTCCTTCCTTCCTTCCTTCCTTCCTTCCTTCTTTCCTTCCTTGCCTTTGGCTTTTTGAGGTGGGGTATCACTCTGGCTCCAGCTGACCTGGAATTCACTATGTAGTCTCAGGCTGGCCTTGAACTCATGGCGATCCTCCTACCTCTGCCTCCTACGTGCTGGGATTAAAGGCGTGCGCCACTACGCCTGGCTCTTTTTTTTTTTTTTTTTAATATTTACTTATTTATTTGGTTTTTGGAGATAGGGACTCACTCCATCCACAGGCTGACCTGGAATTCACTGTACAGTCTCAGGCTGGCCACGAACTCATAGCGATCCTCCTACCTCTGCCTCCCGAGTGCTGGGATTAAGGACGTGGGCCACCACGCCTGGCATTCTGGCGCTTTTTCAAGAAAGGAAAGAAAGTCTGGCCTAGGGGTTAGAACTCTGGGTACTGACGTCAAGTCCTGGGTTAAACACCAGCACCGGACTGGCTGCTCTTAGTTTTTGTGACTCAGAGCGAGCTACTTATCTCTGAATGTCTCTCTGCATTCTCATTTGAAAATGGGAATGCTGATGGCTTAGCAGCTAAGCGCTCGCCTTTGAAGCCTAAAGACCCCAGTTCAAGGCTTGATTCCCCAGGACCCGCGTTAGCCAGATGCACAAGAGGGAGCATGCATCTGGAGCTTGATGGCAGTGGCTGGAGACCCTGGTATGCCCATTCCTTCTTTATGTCTCTCCCTCTCTTTCTCTCTCAAATAAACAAATAATTTTTTAAAAATCTAGCAGGAGGCCTGGCCAAGGAGGAGAGTACCTGGTGGAGAAAGTTCAGCTGGTCACTCAGTGTCTGCTGGCCAAGGACCCATGTAAAGCCAGAAGCTCAAAAGTGGTGCATGCATCTAGAGGTCATCTGCAGCAGCACAAGGTCCTGGCGTGCCCATCCTCTCTCTCCCTCTTTCTCACTGTCCCTCAAATAAGTAAATTTTTTAAGATATTTTATTTTTATTTATTCATTTGACACAGAGAATGAGGCAGAGAGAAAGAAAGAGAGAGAATGGGTGCACCAGGGCCTCCAGCCACTGTAAATGAACTCCAGACACATGCGCCACCTGATGCATCTGGCTTATGTGGGTCCTGGGGAATTGAACCTGGGTCCTTTGGCTTTGTAGGCAGCTGTCTTAATTGCTAAGCCATCCTTCAAGCCCTTGGTTTTTGTTTGTTTGTTTGTTTGTTTGTTTGTTTGTTTGTTTGGTTTTTCGAGGTAGGGTCTCACTCTGGCCCAGGCTGACCTGGAATTCACTATGTAGTCTCAGGGTGGCCTTGAACTCACGGGGATCCTCCTACTTCTGAGATTAAAAGCGTGTGCCACCACGCCCTGTGAACGCAGATATTTCTGCCAGGCCTCCCAGCAACTCTCTAGAGACAGAGACAGGCAGAAGCCAAACTGTGCTGAAGTTGCTGTTCTGACTTAGTCAGAGTGCCAGGCCCTGTTCTAGAATACCAGGGGCCGCACACAGCCCCAGGATCAACCTGACCCTCACCTCCGATGCTGCAGTGCCCGCGCTGCGGAGCCGTTAACACGCGAAGCAAGGCGCAGTGAGGGCGAACCCGGGTAAGCAGGTGGTCGGGGTGGCGGACTAAGCCGAGGCTCACATCCTGCGCAGGCCAGCGCTCCAGCCCACAAGCCTCCGCAGAGCGGCACGACCGAAAACTCACAAATCGCTTGTTTCTAGAATTTTCCACTTAATATTTTTGGGCCGTGGTTGACCAAGGGTAACTCAAGCCATGGAAAGGGAAACCGCCAGTCAGTGGGGGTGACTGTGTCGTGACAGCTCAAAGTCAATCATAAATATCGCGACTAAGGAAAAACAGGCGAGAATGCAGAGATGTGTTTGTTGTTGTCACCATCTTCCAAGGTCGCCTTTGAATCCCTAGCTGAGTCCTCCCGGGGCCTCTGTTACTTGGTGCCACCTTCTAGGAACAGACCAGGGAGCCCGGGCGAGCAGGACTCTGACCCCATAGCCACCAGCCCCACCTCCCCACCCAGGACCAATTTCTGTCAGCTGATGCGGTCACAGGATCAAGTCACAGATAACAGCTCTACCCCTCCCGGGCATCTTCTTCAGAGTGCCACCCGGAACTCCGGACTGTAATTGAAACCAGGTAGCCCAGCCCCGAACGGAGTTCTCAGCTTACTGGCTAGATGACCTTAGGAAAATGAACCAATCTCTCTGAGCACTGGTTTCTCTCAAGAGAGAAGAAGACTCCAAAAGCTAAATCAAGTGAACCATGTCCACATAGGACTCAGTTCACTTTCTCCAAAAGGAATTACCTTGACTTTATTTATTAAAAAAAATACAAACAAAAAACTTGGGCTGGAGAGATGGCTTAGCGGTTAAGCGCTTGCCTGTGAAGCCTAAGGACCCCGTTCGAGGCTCGATTCCCCAGGACCCACGTTAGCCAGATGCAGAAGGGGGCGCACGTGTCTGGAGTTCGTTTGCAGTGGCTGGAGGCCCTGGGTGCGCCCATTCTCTCTCTGTCTCTATCTGCCTCTTTCTCTCTCTGTCACTTTCGAATAAATAAAATGTTTGTTTGTTTGTTTGGTTTTTCGAGGTAGGGTCTCACTCTGGCCCAGGCTGACCTGGAATTCACTATGTAGTCTCAGGGTGGCCTTGAACTCACGGGGATCCTCCTACTTCTGAGATTAAAAGCGTGTGCCACCACGCCCTGTGAACGCAGATATTTCTGCCAGGCCTCCCAGCAACTCTCTAGAGACAGAGACAGGCAGAAGCCAAACTGTGCTGAAGTTGCTGTTCTGACTTAGTCAGAGTGCCAGGCCCTGTTCTAGAATACCAGGGGCCGCACACAGCCCCAGGATCAACCTGACCCTCACCTCCGATGCTGCAGTGCCCGCGCTGCGGAGCCGTTAACACGCGAAGCAAGGCGCAGTGAGGGCGAACCCGGGTAAGCAGGTGGTCGGGGTGGCGGACTAAGCCGAGGCTCACATCCTGCGCAGGCCAGCGCTCCAGCCCACAAGCCTCCGCAGAGCGGCACGACCGAAAACTCACAAATCGCTTGTTTCTAGAATTTTCCACTTAATATTTTTGGGCCGTGGTTGACCAAGGGTAACTCAAGCCATGGAAAGGGAAACCGCCAGTCAGTGGGGGTGACTGTGTCGTGACAGCTCAAAGTCAATCATAAATATCGCGACTAAGGAAAAACAGGCGAGAATGCAGAGATGTGTTTGTTGTTGTCACCATCTTCCAAGGTCGCCTTTGAATCCCTAGCTGAGTCCTCCCGGGGCCTCTGTTACTTGGTGCCACCTTCTAGGAACAGACCAGGGAGCCCGGGCGAGCAGGACTCTGACCCCATAGCCACCAGCCCCACCTCCCCACCCAGGACCAATTTCTGTCAGCTGATGCGGTCACAGGATCAAGTCACAGATAACAGCTCTACCCCTCCCGGGCATCTTCTTCAGAGTGCCACCCGGAACTCCGGACTGTAATTGAAACCAGGTAGCCCAGCCCCGAACGGAGTTCTCAGCTTACTGGCTAGATGACCTTAGGAAAATGAACCAATCTCTCTGAGCACTGGTTTCTCTCAAGAGAGAAGAAGACTCCAAAAGCTAAATCAAGTGAACCATGTCCACATAGGACTCAGTTCACTTTCTCCAAAAGGAATTACCTTGACTTTATTTATTAAAAAAAATACAAACAAAAAACTTGGGCTGGAGAGATGGCTTAGCGGTTAAGCGCTTGCCTGTGAAGCCTAAGGACCCCGTTCGAGGCTCGATTCCCCAGGACCCACGTTAGCCAGATGCAGAAGGGGGCGCACGTGTCTGGAGTTCGTTTGCAGTGGCTGGAGGCCCTGGTGCGCCCATTCTCTCTCTGTCTCTATCTGCCTCTTTCTCTCTCTGTCACTTTCGAATAAATAAATAAAAATAATTTTTTTAAAAAAATCTTTTTTTTTTTTTGAGAGAGAGAGAAAGAGGCAGAGAAAGAGAGAGAATGGATGTGCCAGGGCCTTCAGCCACTACAAACAGATTCCTGACACATGCGCTCCCTTGTGCATGTGTGCAACCTTGCGTGCTTGCGTCACCGTGCGTCTGGTTTACATGGGACCTGGAGAGTCTAACTTGAGTCCTTAGGCTTCACAAGCAAGCACCTTAAAGACTAAGCCATCTCTCCAGCCCTTATTTATTTTTAAACATTTTATTTATTTATTTCCAAGCAGAGAGAGATAGAAGAGAGACAAGACAGAGAGAATGGGCGCACCAGGCCCTCCAGCTGCTGCAAACAGACTCCAGATACATGTACCACTTTGTGCATCTGGTATCATGTGGGCACTGGGGAATTGAACTCATGTCCTTAGCCTTTGCTGAACGTCTTGACTGTTGAGCCTTCTCTCCAGCCCTTGGCTTTATTTTTAATTTTATGTATTTTTTTATTTTTATTTTTATTTATTTATTTATTTTGGTTTTTTGAGGTAAGGTCTCACTCTGGCCCAGGCTGACCTAGAATTCACTATGTAGTCTCAAACTGGCCTTGAACTCACAGCAATCCACCTACCTCTTTTTGGGATTAAAGACATGCGCCAACATGCCTGGCCTATTTTTTTGGTTTTTGTTTTTTCAGGTTTTTTGGCAAACAGAGAGACATAGAGAGAAGAGAGGCAGAGTGAATTAGCACGCCAGGGCCTCCAGCCACTTCAAATGGACTCTAGATGCATGTGCCACCTTCCACATGTGGCTTTATGTGGATACTAGGGAATCAAACCTGGGTTGTTAAGCTTTGCAGGCAAGGGCTCCAACCTCTGAACCATCTCTCCAGCCCCTTGTTTTGTTGTTGTTGTTGTTGTTGTTGTTTGGCTGGGTTTTTTTTTTTGGTGGGGGAGGTTTCAAGGCAGGGTCTCACTCCAGACCAAGCTGACCTGGAATCTCAGGGTGGCCTTGAACTCATGGCGATCCTCCTACCTCTGCCTCTCTAGTGCTGGGATTAAAGGCTTGTGCCACCACCCCTGGCTGTTTGATTTATTTATTTTTTTTTTTTAAATCAAAGTCAGGCCAGAGGCTCACATATGCCAGACAACAGCCCCTGGAATTACCTCCTACTGAGACAATTTTGTTCCCTTGATCGGTCAGTTTAAATGAGTTGCTCGGAGAGCCCTCTCTCCCTCCCACAGCTCTAGGGCCCCAGGGAGGATGGATTAGACATGAACACTCAGCCCAGCCAGGTTACTTACAGAAGCCTCACGAACAGCACAGCCTTGGTTGTTGGGGAGGGAGGATTAAGAGGTCTCCACTCACAGGTAGCATTTCTGAAGGCGCTCTTCAGGAAGCAGGAGAGATGGGGTTCCTCAGGGGGCTCTGAAAAGTGGACACAGGTGGCTGAGGAGGCGTAAGGCTTTGTGGGAGCACAGCTGCCCTGCACCTCACTTCTTCCTGCTTAGTCCAAAATCAGACATGACACGAAGACCTGATGGAGACTGCGGTAGTTTGAACAGACGCCCTCCAGTAGATTCAGGAGTTTTAGTAAAGCTTCCAGGATTGCTAGCTACCTGGCTGGGGGAGGTGTCACTGGGGGAGGACCTGAATTCCAGCCTAAGATGTGCAAAGGGCTGAGCTTCGCCTGCAGTGCCTGAAGTGTGCTTGCTTAAGGTATAGGTGGTGGCTTTTCTCTCTGCTTGGATCTATGAAAAGGGGACCAACCTCTTCTGCCATTATGAAACTTCCCCTGGATCTGCAGGCTTCGAATAAATTCCCTTCTCCTCATAACTGTCTCTGGTCTGGAGGTTCATCTTAGCAATTGAAGCTGTCTACTACAGAGACTGGGAAATTAAGACACAAGACCCCAGGCCATGCTGACAAGCAGATCCTAGGCAAGGGGAAGAAGGCGGCAGCATTACACTTCTGCCTAAAGGGCTGAAAAGAGGAGTCAGTGATAAGGGCTGGGGCAGGTCCCACTGCACTTTGGTTTCCTCACCTATAAAACTAACTGATGGAAGCCAGGCGTGGTGACGCACGCCTTTGATCCCAGCACTCGGGAGGCACAGGTAGGAGGACCGCCGAGAGTTCGAGGCCATCCTGAGACTACATAGTGAATTCCAGGTCAGCCTGGGCTAGGGTGAGACCCTACCTCAAAAAATAAACAACAACAAAAGCATTATTATGGAAGTTGTCAATAAAAACTCAGTAGCAAAAGCCAGTGAGCTAGAAAGGAGATATAAAGGGAACAGGAAGGGAGGGAGGGGGGACTTAATAGGATAGTATTGTATATATGTGAGTAGAAGAACAGATTAATAGGGGTGGAAAGGCCAAAGTGAGGTCAGGGGAAGATATCAAGTAAAGGAAAGGTGGAGGGAGGGCTAATCAAAATCTAAGAGGATAGAAATAAGTCATATGGGAACCTACTTTTTGGGACAATGGAACATTCAGAAGCTATAGATTGTTAACTAGAAAATTTTCAGTGCCAGGGATGAGATACCTTCCAGTGAGTTGTTGGCCAGGGAGGGCCCTAATGCCCTCAAAACATTACAGGCCATTGCTGAGGCCCTTAGTTTCCCACCAGGAGTAGATGGTAAGACCCTATTGCTGAAGATTCACATACTTGGACTGCAAGACCACTGAAAAATCCTGCTGGAACTGAGCTGATAACCTCCTCCATGTAGGCCAGCTGACAGGAAGCTGGAAGAAGCCATTCTGCATGTAGTTCAATGGGAGAGAGAGAAATCACCAGTGAAGATAGTCAACAGTGGACACTGCAAGCCTTATATTTGACCAGCCAGACCAAATGAGCCAACGGGTGCCAATAGTGGCACGTCTGTCATAGTGGAAACCAACTGCCCTCTAATTGGACTGGAGGCCCACTCCATGGGAGGAAATACATCCCTGATACTGAAAACCTAAAACAGGGGTAGTCATGAGCCCTAGGGGTGTAATGTCTGCTGCTATCTGGCTAAATGTATATACTATGCACATCAAACTGCCCAGTAAGCACTTCTCTTAATGGTCATACCTATATATTAATGCTACTCTCACTTTTGGTAGAGAACCTTCTCTTTTTAGATGGCAGTGACCTTGGGATGATTCAGAAGGCATCATGGTGCTAAGAAGTGACAGGAGTGCTCAGCACTGCAATATCTCTGTCACACCTTCCAAGGCTCAGGGTCTATTGCGAAAGAGGTGGCAGAAAGAATGTAAGAGCCAAAGGAAGGGTAGGACTCCTTACAAAACGTGCTCCTCCCAGACACAAAATGGCCTGGATATCCATGACCTCACAGTGCCTGACACTGCATACACAAGACCATTATAATAGGAGGAAAAGATCATGACATCAAAATAAAAGAGAGACTGATTGAGAGGGGGAGGGGATGTGATAGCGAGTGGAGTTTCAAAGGGGAAAGTGGGGGAAGGGAGGGAATTACTATAAGATATTGTTTATAATTACGGAAGTTTTCAATAAAAAAATTAAAAATAGCCCTGCATGGTGGCACATGCCTTTGGTCCCAGCACTCGGGAGGCAGAGGTAGGAGGATCGCCGTGAGTTCGAGGCCACCCTGAGACTACATAGCGAATTCCAGGTCAGCCTTGGCTAGAGTGAGACCCTACCTTAAAAATCCAAAATTAAATTAATTAATTAAAAATAAATAATAAAATTAACTGATGGTAAGAGGCCTACTTCCTCTCTAGAGGTCTTTGAAAGAATTACGTAAGATGCAAGAAGCAAGTGGCCTGTCACAGGGCTTGTCACAGGGCACGGACTCAACAAGGCCTTCAACCCAGAGCCGAAGGAACTCTTGCCCTGCTAATTCTAAAAGTCAACACAACTCATCTGCGAACACAATATATGCTGTGCGGAGGTCTCAGGATTGGTGTGCGTGTGTGTGTGTGTGTGTGTGTGTGTATTCTCATCTCCTCTTTTCCACACTCTAAGGAAAGATGATAAAATTAATTTAATATTGCCAGAGAGGTGGAACAGGGTTCAACCCAGGCTGTTGGCCCCATGTTCTTAATCAATTCTGCCACTGGGCCTTACAGCATCGACCACCAGCCAGATGTCCCCATCTAGCAGGAATTCCCTCTGTATCTCACAGGCAGGCATCAATGGGACTATTCCCAGATTTCTTTGTTTTGTTTCTGTGTTTTTTGTTGTTTTTTTTTAAGGTTTTTTTTCTCACTCTGGCCCAGGCTGACCTGGAATTCACTATGTAGTCTCAGGCTGGCCTCGAACTCACAGCGATCCTCCTACCTCTGCCTCCTGAGTGCTGGGATTAAAGGCATGCGCCACCATGCCCAGCTCTTTCCCCAGATTTCTTGGGCCAAAGTCATAACAGGAATTTAAAGGCTCCAGCAGGGTCTCCTTCTGGAGTGCACAGTGACATGTTCTATTGGACACTGGTGACCCCCGCCCCCGGGAGCCAACCCCAAAGGCTCGGAGGACAGAGCTTACCATCCACGAGCAAGCCCACAGTCCCAGCCAGGTGGCCATCCACGTAGCAGGAATAGTTCCCAGAGTCACTGAACTGCACTGAGCGCAGAGGCAGCCTCCTTCCTACGTCGGACCATCTTCTACGGTGCGAGCCAGAGAGCACCCAGTGAACGGTGGCATTGCCTGCTGGTTCCCTCCCAGGGCAGGTAAGATTGACGCTGGCCCCAGGCAGGCTCCGCACCACGTCGCTTGCCACCTCTGTGGAAGAGACAAGACTCAGTGGGTCACAGCAAGCGGAAACCAGGACTCAGCTTCTGATTTGGAGGTGCCACAGAGGTCTCGGCACACTAACACCTCTAGAGTCCAGGCCACGTGACATCTGTTTGGGTAAGACAGTGGCTTCCAGCAACCTCCCTGGACCACCCAGCTGCCTCCTTAAGCCATAATCAAGCCATGCCACTCCTCTGGTTAGAAACCCCTTTCAAAGCCTGGAAAAATGGCTTAGTTAAGGAGCTTGCCTGTGACGCCTAAAGACCCAGGTTTGATTCTCCAGGTCCCATGTAAGCCAGATGCATATGGTGGTGCATGTGTCTGGAGTTTGTTTGCAGTGGCTAGAAGCCCTGGCGCGCCCATTCTCACTCTCTCTCTCTCTCTCTCTCTCTCTCCTCTCTCTCTCTCTCTGATAAATAAATAAAAATAAATCTTTGTCAGGTATGGTGGCACAGACCTTTAATCCCAGCACTCAGGAGGCAGAGGTAGGAGGACCTCCATGAGTTCAAGGCCACCCTGAGACTACATAGGGAATTCCAGGTCAGTCTAGGCTAGAGTGAGACCCTACCTTGAAAATAAATAAATAAATAATAAATAAATAAATCTTTTTAAAAATTCCTTCCAAGGAATTGGAGAGATGCCTAACAACCTGGGTTTGACTCCCCAGTACCCACATAGAGCCAGATGCAAGAACTGGCACATGCATCTGGAGTTTGTTTGAAGCTCTCTCTCTCTCCATGCAAAGAAACAAAATAAGAAATAAATGTTAGCTGGGCGTGGTGGCATGCAACTTTAATCCCAGCATTCAGTAGACAGAGGTAGGAGGATCGCATGAGTTCAAGGCCATCCTGAGACCACATAGTGAATTCCAGGTCAGCCTGGGCTAGAGCGAGACCCTACCTCAAAAAAAAAAAAAAAAAAAAAAAAAAAGAAAGAAAGAAAGAAAGAAAGAAAGAAAAAAAGAAAGAAAGAAAGAAAAGAAATCCCTTTCAAGGCCTGACACTGGGCACAGGGTGGTCAAGTTGCCCTGCATGGCTCAGAGCACGTTCCACCCGCTTCTGGAAACTGCTAGAGCCTCACCTCTCCACACCATTTTAGGAGGACCAGAGCCCCTCCCTGGGGCTGTATTGGGCACTTATACTGGCCTTCTCCACATATCATCACACCAGCCCCACAGCAGCAAAACCATCCATGTCACCCATTTCAAGTCTCAGTTTCAACATCCTCTTCCCAGAGGTACCCCCTGGCCCCCAGCAGGATGGGTCCCTGCTCAGTGCCATCTTTCCCACCATGTGACCCATCACTCGCTGCCAAGTCCAAGGTTATCTTCCCATCAAGACTCCAAGTACATGAGCATGGGCACCCTGCTTCATCCCAGTGTCTAGAACGGTACCTGGCACATTCATCACCTGATGAATGAACGAGTGAGTGAGAATAAATGAATGAATGTGTCTAGGAAGGAATGCCAGTTACCCAAGTAGGACCTCTGCACAAGTGCACAAGAAGTCTCCAAATCACAGGGTCACCAGGCATAGTAGCACATGCCTTCTAACCCCAGCACTTGGGAGGCAGAGGTAGAAGGATCGCCGTGAGTTCAAGGCCGCCCTGAGACTATATAGTGAATTCCAGGTCAGCCTGGACTAGAGTGAGACCCTACCTAGCAAAAAAAAAAAAAAAAAAAAAAAAAATCCCAGGGTCTTTATGTGCCCATTTTATAGATGGTGCTCAGCAAAGAAGAGTCAGGAGTTATGCCCCGGGCACCAGTAGGCTAGCTGCCCAGCTGAGAATCAGGCTTTCTGCCTCTGCTCCTCCAGGGCCTTATACAAACCTACATACACTCTGGCAAAGTTGTCTTTCTCTACGGACCAAACTGGAAGATAAAAATGAAAACACATTCCTTATTCCCTGGAAAAAGAAATAGTGTGTGCTACACTCAAGAAAAAGGAGATTAAGCTTCTCTTTTCAGATGGCATTGACCTTGGGATGACTCAGAAGGCACCGTGGTGCTAAGAAGACCTGACAAAGGAGTGCTCAGCACTGCAATATCTCTATCACACCTTCCAAGGCTCAAGGTCCATTGTGAAAGAGGTGGCAGAAAGAATGTAAGAGCCAAAGGAAGGGTAGGACTCCTTACAACGTGCTCCTCCAGACACAAAATGGCCTGGATATCCATGACCTCACAGTGCCTGACACTACCTACACAAGACCATCATAATAGGAGGAAAAGATCATGACATCAAAATAAAAGAGAGACTGATTGAGAGGGGATATGATGGAGAGTGGAGTTTCAAAGGGGAAAATGGAGGGAGGGAGGGAATTACCATGGGATATTGTTTATAATTATGGAAGTTGTCAATAAAAAAAAAGAGAGAGGCCAGGCGTGGTAGCGCATGCCTTTAATCCCAGCACTTGGGAGGCAGAGGTAGGAGGATCACGGTGAGTTTGAGGCCACCCTGAAAATTCAGAGTGAATTCCAGGTCAGCCTGGGACTAGAGTGAGACCCTACCTCGAAAAACCAAAAAAAAAAAAAAAAAAAGAAAGAAAGGAAGAAAGAAAGAAAGAAAGGAAGGAAGAAAGAAATCTACTCAAAGCAGGTCAGCCAAGAGCCCTGACCCCAGCTGTCCAGCCTCCCTTTGTGTTGTCTTTTTTTTTAATTTTATTTATTTATTAGAGAGAGGGAGAGAGAATGTGTGCCCCAGGGCTTCTAGCCATTGCAAATGAATTCCAGACACATGTGCCACCTTGTGCATCTGGCTTATGTGGGTACTGGGGAATCGAACCTGGGTCCTAAGGCTTTACAGGCAAGCACCTTAACTGCTAAGCCATCTCTCCAGCCCCTGTGTTGTCTTTGTATTCTTCCTTAGCTGGTCTGTCCCTTTCCTTGATATCTATAAGGAATGTATCTTCAGCGGTGTTTTTTTTTTTTTATTAAGTCTACCTTAGCCCTTGCAATATATAGTAAATAAATATGCGTGGTGGTCTCCCCAGCGTTCTGGGAACGCTGCAGAGGAGGCAGCGGAAGGAACATGAGTGCCGTTCTCACTGCTAGCCAGAAAAGCTGCTGTGTGGAGATGGTGGTGAACACTGAGGAGACTCAAAACGCAACACTGCTGAAAATAAGAGGCCATTTAGGAGAGCTCAGCACTAAATGAGACATCTCCACCACACCCTCCAAGGCTCCCGGAACACTGTGGAAGAGGGAGAGGCAGTGTCCCACAGGAATCCTCTGGGACACTGTCATCCCGACATGAACCGACGGGTACATTCATGACCTCACACTGGGTGTCAATAAGACCTGCACAATTCTGAGTCCATCACCTTTTTTTTTTTTTTTTTCGAGGTAGGGTCTCACTCTAGCTCAGGCTGACCTGGAATTCACTGTGTAGTCTCCGGGTGGCCTTGAACTCACAGCGATCCTCCTACCTCTGCCTCCCAAGTGCTGGGATTAAAGGCGTGCGCCACCATGCCCAATTCTCTATCAAAAAAAAATTTTTTTTTGGTTTTTCAACATTTTGACAGAGAAGTTGGAGAAGGACAAAAAGAAGGAGACATAAAAGCAGAAGGAGGAGTGCTTAGGACTAGGAGGGGCTCGGTGGAATGGGGGTAGGGGAGGGGTGACGCAAGAAAGCAACAGGATAAGCATACAATCAAATTGCAATAAGTTCATGTATTATAATTCCCAATAAAACGATTAAAAAAAATAAAGCCGAGCGTGGTGGCGCACGCCTTTAATCCCAGCGCTGAGGAGGCAGAGGTAGGAGGATCACGTGAGTTCCAGGCCACCCTGAGACTACATAGTGAATTCCAGGTCAGCCTGGACTGGAGTGAAACCCTACCTCAAAAAAACAAAACAAACAAAAAAAAAAGATTTAAAAAAATAAAATTAAGGGCTAGAGACATAGCTTAGCAGTTAAAACACTTGCCTGCAAAGCCAAAGGATCCCAGTTCAATTCTCCAGGACCCACGTAAGCCAGGGGTCACATGCATCTAGAGTTTGTTTGCAGTAGCTGGAGGCCCTGTCATGCTCATTCTCTCCCTCTCTCCCTCTCTCTCTCTTTCTCTCTCTCTCCCTCTTTCTGTCTCTTAAATCAATTATATATATAAAGAAAATCAACACAATAAAATTAAGATGGGCTACAGCTAGACTCTACCTCAAAGAACAAACAAAAACAAAATAAATTTAAGATGGGAGCCAGGCGTGGTGGCATATGCCTTTAATCCCAGCACTAGGGAGGCAGAAGTAGGAGGATCACTGTGAGTTCGAGGCCAGCTTGAGAATACATAGTAAATTCCAGGTCAGCCTGGGCTAGAGTGAGACCCTACCTCAAAAAATAAAATAAAATAAAATAAGATGGGGCATGGTGACACATGTCTTTAATCCCAACACTAGGGAGACAGAGGTAGGAGGATCACTGTGAGTTCGAGGCCAGCCTAGGATTACAAAGGGAATCCCAGGTCAACCTGGACTAGAATGATACCCTTCCTCAAAAAAACCCAAAATAAATAAATAAATAAAATAATATTTAAAAAGTAAATTGGGCTGGAGAGACGGCTTAGTGATTAAGGTGCTTGCCTGCAAAGCCAAAGGACCCAGGTTCGATTCTCCAGGACCCATGTAAGCCAGGTGCACAAGGGGGCGCATGCATCTGGAGTTCATTTGCTGGAGGCCCTGGTGCACCCATTCTCTCCCTCTCTCTCTCTATCAAATAAGTAAATAAATAAAAATTTTAAAAAAGATTTACACCACTTTGAAAAAAACACTCATTAAGCCGGGCATGGTGGTGCACGCCTTTAGTCCCAGCGCTCAGGTGACAGCTAGGACGGTTGCCGTTAGTTCAAGGCCACCCTGAGACTACGTAATGAATCCAAGTTAGCCTGGACTAGAGTGACACCCTGCCTCACAAAAACTAATAATAATGATAAAATAATAAATTAACTTAAAAAGAAATTACAGTAAAAACCAAAAGTGCACTGTGCTATGCCGTCATGATACACAGCGACTTACCACATCTTTTGATTGCTTTCAAAAGGCCACATCAAATGACTAATCTATAACATCGAGGCTTGTGCAACAGCAAAAATCACACTCCAACACGTTTCTTGGACCATGTCCCCATTATTATGTGATACATAATCATGCATTCTGGTCCCCACCCAATCACGAATACAAGACTATAAAGCCCTGTTGGTCATGCGTCAGAGAATTTAGTAAATGCTTACTACATGTTTGTTTGAGGTGGGACACCCAGGAGCTCCCCACAGGAACAGGGTCACCACACCAGAAACTCCCAGGAGCACCAACCATGGGAGGCACAGTGGTGGTCCAGGTGGTGCCCCTTACCAGGCGCCAATGGGCAGACCCCACTGAGGACCACTGGGAGGCGCTACAGCAGCGAGATGAGGATAGGGTTTAGGAAGCTTCTGGAATTGTGCCTGCCTCGCTTCCAGGAAAAATGGCCCCTCTGGTCATTTCCCCAGCCCCTGTCTTCCGGGATGGAGGGCCCTGTGTGCTCGGTGACCAGCCTGAACAATGACAGGGGCGGTTCTGTTACGGCGCTTGCCAACAACGACAAAAATATTTGGGCAACTTGGAGAAACAACAAATAAAATGACTTTCTTTTCGCTCTACAAAAGCAGGGCCGAACATAATGGCCATTTCCTCTGCCAAGGAACTTGACTAATGCTTCTGTGGATCTTTCAAACTGAGTCACTGTTATTTTTTTTTTTTCTTCTTCTTCTTCTTAATAAAAAATGATTAATTATAAACCACCCATTGGGAAGTACTGCCAGTCACAGGCCTAATTCAAAACAGGCTTCCTTGGGGACTTGTAAACAGAACTGTGTTAAGTTTGCTCTTAAAAGCACTATTGCCAAATGATATTTCTCTCTCTCTCTCTCTCTCTCTCTCTCATACACACACACACAGATGCTCATAGAGGGAGGGCCATAAGAAAACAGTCAAGCTGGGCATAGCGATGCCCTTAATTCCAGCACTCAGGAGGCAGAGGTAGAAGGATCACTGTGAGTTTGAGGCCAGCCCAGGACTATACAGTGAGTTCTAGGTATGCCTAGGTTAGAGTGAGACCCTGCCTCAAAAAAAAAAAAAAAAGAAGAAGAAGAAGGACGGAAGGAAGGAAGGAAAGGAAAGAAAAGAAAAGAAAAAGAAAGGAAGGGAAAGAAAAGAAAAGGAAGAGAAAAGAAAAGAAAAGAAAGAAAAAGGGCTGGAGAGATGACTTAGCTGTTAAGGCAGTTGCCTGCAAAGCCAAAGGACCGAGGTTTGATTCCCCAGGACCCACATAAGTCAGATGCATAAGGTGGCCCACGTATCAGGAGTTCGTTTGCAGTGGCTGGAGGCCCTGGCGTGCCCATTCTCTCTCTCTCTCTCCCTCCTCTCTCTTAAATAAATAAATAAATGATCAAAATATTTTAAAAATAGAAAACAGTCTAGCCCACGTCTGGGGGCCAGGGAGTGTGCTGGCCCGCCCATCCCTATCCCACACCATCTGCTCAGTGCTCTGTTTCCAGCCTGGACTCTGAGTTAGTGTCGGTGACCTGGGGACAGCAGTTCCTTGAAAGAGAGCCAGCCAGTTTTATGTATGTGGTTTTTTTTGTTGTTTTTTTCTTTTTGTTTTTTCGAGGTAGGACCTCGCTTTCTAGCCCAGGCTGACCTGGAATTCACTATGTAGTCTCAGCAATCCTCCTATTTCTGCCTCCCGAGTGCTGGGATTAAAGGCATGCGCCACCACACCCAGCATTGTGATTTGTTTTATATTTTGTTCTGGGAGGGGGAGGGGTCTCATTACATTGCCCAGGCTAGCCTTGAACTACTGTACTCAAATCTTCTGCCCCAGACTCCCAAGTAAGTGGGGCTACGGGTATGTGTCACCATACTTGCCTTTCCTGCAGTTTTAAATTTCCTTACAAGTTTATATCCATTCATTCATAACTGGTCTGTCCAACTTATTACGAAGAGGAGGAGTACAGCATGCAGGGAGCCCTGGCATAGGGTCGGCTTTTTTTTTTTTTAGAGGATATTGAAAGATACAACAATCTTCTTTCTTTCTTTCTTTCTTTCTTTCTTTCTTTCTTTCTTTCTTTCTTTCTTTCTTTCTTTATCTGAGACAGAGAGAGTGAGAATGGGCACACCAGGGCCTCCAGCCACTGCAAACAAACTCCAGATGCATGTACCATCTTGTGCATCTATCTGGCTTACGTGGGACCTGGAGAATTGAACCTAGGTCCTTAGGCTTCACAGGCATGTGCCTTAACCTCTAAGCCATCTCTCCAGCCCCCTTAATTCTAAAGTACATTTTAAAATATATTATTTATTTATTTATTTATTTAAGAGAGAAAAAGGGAGGGAGGGACAGAGAGAGAGAGAGAGAATAGGCGTACCAGGGCCACCAGCCACTGTGGACGAACTCCAAATGCATGTGCCCCCTTGTGCATCTGTCTTACATGGGTCCTGGGGAGTCGAACTGGGATCCTTTGTCTTTGCAGGCAAATGCCTTAACTGCTAAGCCATCTCTCCAGCCCCTTAAGTACATTTTTATTTAGTTATTTGACAGAGAGGAAGAGGCAGAGAGAGAATGGGTGTGCCAGGGCCTCCAGCCGCTGCAAACGAACTCCCGATGCATGTGCCACCTTGTGCATCTGGCTTATACAGGTCTTGGGAAATCAAACCTGGCTCCTTTGGCTTTGCAGGCCAGTTTTTTTTTTTGTTTTTAATTTTTTTGTTTTTGTTTATTTTTATTTATTTGAGAGTGACAGAGAGAGAGAGAGAGGGAAAGAGGCAGAGAGCGAGAGAGAGAATGGGCGCACCAGGGCCTCCAGCCACTGCAAAGGAACTCCAGACGCATGCGCCCCCTTGTGCATCTGGCTAACATGGGTCCTGGGGAGTCGAGCCTCGAACTGGGGTCCTTAGGCTTCACAGGCAAGCGCTTAACCGCTAAGCCATCTCTCCAGCCCAGTTTTTTTTTTTTTTTTAAGACAAGCAACTTCTTAGATTTCTTCAGGCCACAGTGTCCACCCTGTCCTTGTAGCTTTGCATGGTCGCTGGTGGGACCTGCACCCTCAGCCTGTCCTCTCCCTGCAGGCCTGACCCCCAGAGGCCATAAGGAACCATCTTTAGGGTCAGTCTCCTCTCCTCCCATCTGTCCTTACAACTCGTCCTTCAGAGTGGGACAGGCCCTGTCTCAGGGGATCCCACAGGAAGAGACACAGCAGGGAGCCAGGTGAGGAGGTGCTCCTGGGAGCACTGCTTCCGGCTGGCAAGACGGGTCCCTGTGACAGACGGCTCCCTCCCGAGCCTGGCGGGTGTGCGCAGGGGCCCTGGGGTGGGGCGGGGCGGATTCAGTACAGGGTGAAACTCAGCAGAGAGCACGCGGCCCAGCACCGACCCATGAGCAATTACTCCCTCTTCCAGGCTACAAGCCTGTGCTTGTCTCCTCTTCAGGAATTCAAAAAATTTTGTGCAATATGATGTACAAGGGCAGAAGTTCCTAATTCAGGAGAAGAAAGAACCGGCAGTTACTGAACATCTACTGTGTGCTGGTCTTCTCCCCACCTCTTCATGTTGCTGTCTTGTTTGATCTCTGCAGACTCTGAAAAAGACGTTTTTTGAGAGAGAGAGAGAGAAAGAGGCAGATAGAGAATGGGAACCTCAGGGCCCCCAGCCACTGCAAACGAGCTCCAGATGCATGTGCCCCCTTGTACATCTGGCTTACATAGGTTCTGGGGAGTTGAGCCCTGGGTGCTTTGGCTTTGCAGGCAAATGCCTTGATGGCTAAGCCATGTCTCCAGCCCTGAAAAAGACTTTAAAACCATCCATAATTCAGGCCACCCTGAAGTAAATGCTCCTGACACCCAGGGAGTCGAGATGAAGGAGAAATCATTCTAAAGAGAAACATGAGTAAGGCCTTGAGAAATGAGTGGGAGTTTGCTAAGCAAAACTTAAAAAAAAAAAAAAAAAAAAAAAAGCAATTCTTAAAAGAGAACAAGATATTTAAGGCATCCAGAACAGAGACACCTGGGGCCACTGAAGTCTGGAGGGCCTCATACAGTAAGAAGGAAGCCGGGCACAGTGGCACACGCCTTTAATCCCAGCACTCGGGAGGCAGAGGTAGGAGGATCACCATGAGTTCGAGGCTACCCTGAGACTACGTAGTGAATTCCAGGTCAGCCTGGCCTAGAGTGAGACTCTACCTAGAAAAAGTGAAAAAAAAAAAAAAAAAAAGAAGATGGAGGAGGAGGGAAGCCCTGCGAGGAGCAAAGAGGTCGTTTGCAACCTCCACGGAGATCAGTCCTGGCTCTGCAGACAGACGAGGGCCTGGCTAAGGTATCTGCAAGCTCCGCACCACCCCGCCTTCCGTAGCCTGCGGGATGGCAGCTGACACTGCTTCCTGCTCGTGTTATCCCCCAGTGACCTTGAGAAAGAACCAACCCAGTCCCCAGAGCACCATAAAGCATCCCAGAGGCAGGAGGGAGGAGAGCTCTTCCTTATGCAGCGTGTCACATGCAGGGAGGGAGGACACTTCACCCCTGCCTCCTGATGGGACACTAAAGAGACCTCAGCCGGGACCAGTGTCAGGGAGGGAAGCAGTACCGTTCCCTGCCAACCCCTCAACGTGCCTCTTCACCCCTCACAGGTACTTGGCATCTGGTCTCTCCTGGGGGCATTGAGCTGAGTGGAGTGTTTTCTTCTAATATTTTATTTATTTATTTATTTTTAAACTTTTTTTTGTTATTTTTATTTATTTATTTATTTGAGAGCGACAGACAGAGAGAAAGAGGCAGATAGAGAGAGGGAGAGAGAATGGGCGCGCCAGGGCCTCCAGCCACTGCAAATGAACTCCAGACGCGTGCGCCCCCTTGTGCATCTGGCTAACGTGAGTCCTGGGGAATCGAGCCTCGAACTGGGGTCCTCAGGCTTCACAGGCAAGCGCTTAACCGCTAAGCCATCTCTCCAGCCCATATTTTTTTTATTTTTATTTATTTGTTTAGGAGAGAGAGAGGGAGAGAGAATGGGTGCGCCAGGGCCTCCAGCCATTGCAAACAAACGCCACACACGTCCACCCCCTTGTGCATCTGGCTTACCTGGGTCCTCAGGAATCGAACCTGGGTTCTTTGGCTTTGCAGGCAAGCACCTTAACTGCTAAGCCATCTCTCCAGTCCTGACTTTTTTCTTTTTTTTTTTTTTCTGTTTTCTTGAGGTAGGGTCTCACTCTAGCCCAGGCTGACTGAGAATTCACTATGAAGTATCAGGATGGCCTCAAACTTGTGATCCTCCTACCTCTGCCTCCCGAGTGCTGGGCTTAAAGGCTTGTGCCACCACACCAGGCTCCTGATTTGATTTTTTTTTTTTTTAAGGTAGGGTCTTGCTATATAGCCCTGGCTGACCTTGAACTCATGGCAACACTCTTGCCTCAGCCTCCCACATGCTGGGACTACAGGCATGAGCCACCATGTCATATGCTTTATTCTTTGTTGTTGTTGTTGTGTGTTTTGTTTTGTTTTTGTTTTTGTTTTGAGGTAGGTCTTGCTCTAGCTCAGGCTGACCTGGAATTCACTATCTTGTCTCAGGCTGGCTTCGAACTCACAGTGATCCTCCTACCTCAGCCTCCTGAGTGCTGGGATTAAAGGTGTGCGCCACCACGCCCGGCGTTTTATTCTTTAATAGGGAGAGCCTCTCTGAGAGGAGGAGGTAGGGTCATAAACGAGTCTACCTGTAGAAGACAGAAGTCTGTTCCTGGCCTTGACTATTCCAGGGCCTTGCCCACGACTTGTAGGCAGCTGCGGGCACATCGCTGCCCCCCCCCCCGCCAAGGCCTACTTGCCTTCTCTGAGCACTGAGAGCTCCGGTTATGACCTGGACGCCCCTGACTGCCCCCCACCCCACTGCGGTGCAGCATCCCATCACCCCCAAGCCATTACCTTTCAGAGGGCGGGACGCACATCCGCTTACCTCCAGCTTGAAACACATACCTCATCTATGGACTTCGTAGAGTAGTGACAGGTGATAACTTGGGTGGGGAGCTGGTAGTCAGGTCATCACCCCAGGGTCCTCAGACTAACACTGCTGTTGGCCAGGACAGCTCCAGGGGAGGGAAATCCCTCCCACACCTCCCTGCTTCCCAATCCCCCAGGGGAAAGGAGCTCTGGGGTTCCCCAAAATAAAAATCTAGGCCAGTAATCTCAGGATTCCCTGCCCCTATGGCCTACATTATCCTAGTCCCTGGGGACACTGGGACTCTCCCCCCACCCCCTCCACAGCCCAGACACCCTTCTGCTGGGGACTTTACAGCCCAGATCTAGGAAGTGGGAGCTCTCCCCCACTGGGAATTAAAAGAGATAGGGTGCCAGAAAGCCAAGTTGTTTTGCTATTGCTCTGTTTTCTCCCCTCTTCGTGTAAACTTGCAAATGTCAATGGCCAGAGGAAAACACGCACGGAGGCGCACATTTCTCAATCCTGCGGCAGCCTGATGCTCTTGCCAGCAAAAACAAGCGCAGCTTCCCGGCCCCGGTTATGTAAGCGCTGCTCAGACGCCCGGTTGGTGGAGGACACTGGATTAACACGTGCCTGCTAATCCCACCCCACCGCTGGGCTTCTCTTCAGGGACCCGGGCGCAGCTGGCCATCTAGGGTGGCCTCCAGCCTCTGAGGTTGCAGGGGCAGCGCCAAACGTCCTCCCGGCACGAGAGCCCACGAGAGGTGGCTGTGGAGGGCTCGCTAGGGGATTTGGGTCGTACCGGGCTGGGAGGGGTCCCCACTTCTGCCACTGTCCATCCCTTGGCTGGAACCTGTCTCCTTGGAGGATGTGCTGAGAACCATAAACCATCACTAAAAAGTGTTCATGCGCCGGGCGTGGTGGCGCACACCTTTAGTCTCAGCACTCGAGAGCCAGACGTAGGAGGCTCTCAGTGAGTTCGAGGCCACCCTGAGACTACATCGTGAATTCCAGGTCAGCCTGGGCTAGAGCAAGACCCTACCTCAAAAACAACAACCAAAGTGCTCATGCCACACCGGGGTTCTTTACCAAGCACACGTAGGGATCCTGCCAGGTAGGGAGTGGTCCCCTCGTGCCCACCCCCATAATACTGTTGAGAAAACAGGAGTCAAGAGACTAAGGAACTGGGCTGGAGAGATGGTTGAGCGGCTAAGCGCTTGCCTGTGAAGCCTAAGGACCCCGGTTCGAGGCTCGATTCCCCAGGACCCACGTTAGCCAGATGCACAAGGGGGCGCACGCGTCTGGAGTTCGTTTGCAGTGGCTGGAGGCCCTGGCATGCCCATTCTCTCCCTCTCTCTCTCTCTCTGCCTCTTTCTCTGTCCATCACTCTCAAATAAATAAAAATAAACAAAAAAAAATTTTTTTTAAAGAGGGTAAGGAACCAAGCCAGGCAGAGTAGTACAGACCCGTTAGCCAACACTTTAGCACTTAGGAGGCAGAAAGATTGTGAGTTTGAGGCCATCCAGGGCTTAAAAAAGAAAAAAGAGGGGGCTGAAGAGATGGTTTAGCAGTTAAGGCACTTGCCTGTGAAGCCTAAAGATGCAAGTTCTACTCTCCAGGTCCCTGATGCACACGGTCGCGCATGTGCACAAGATGGCGCGTGCTTCTGGGGTTCGATTGCAGTGGCTGGAGGCCCTGGCACACCAAAAGAGGAGGGCTGGAGAGATGGCTTAGCTATTGAGCTGCTTGCCTGCAAAATCACAGGACCAAGTTGGATTCCTCAGGACCCACATAAAGCTAGATGCACAAGGCGGCACATGCATCTGGAGTTTGTTTACAGAGGCTGGAGGCCCTGGTGTTGCCCATTCTCTCTCTCTCCCTCTCTCTATCTCTTTCTGAAATAAATAAATAAATAAACAAATAAACAAACAAAGAGGAGAGCTGAAGAGATGCTCAGTGGTCAATGCACTTGCCTTCAAAACCTAATGACGTGAGTTTAGTTCCCCAACACCCACATAAAACTAGATGCTCAAGGGCTGGACAGATGGCGTAGCAGTTAAGGCGTTTGCCTGCAAAGCCAAAGAACCCAGGTTCAATTCCCCAGGACCCACATAAGCCAGATGCACAAGGGGGTGCATGCATCTGGAGTTCCTTTGCAGTGGCTGGAGTCCCTGGCATGCCCATTCTCTCTCTCCCTCTCTCTGCCTCTTTCTCTCTCTCTGTCAAATAAATAAAGTAAAAAAAAAAAATTATTATTGCCTGGCATGGTGGCGCACACCTTTAATTCCAGCACGTGGAAGACAGAGGTAGGTGGATTGCCATGAGTTCGAGGCCACCCTGAGACTACATAGTGAATTCCAGGTCAGCTTGAGCTAGAGTGATACCTTACCTCAAAAAAAAAAAAAAAAAAAAAAAAAAAAAAAAAAAAAAACTAGATGCTCAAGGTGGCACGTACATCTAGAGTTCATTTGTATTGTCTAGAGGCCCTGGTATGCCCATTCTCTCTCTCTCTCTCTCTGTCTCTCTCTCTCTCTCTTTCTCTCCTTGCAAATAAACAAACAAACAAAGAGGAGGAGGAGGGGCTGTTGAAGAACTGGTCCAAGCGCCCATAGCTACTGGGTAAGGGGTGTGCACTGAGCCTGGGTAAGCCTGGCATATACTTCTCTCCTACCTGGCTCAGGGAACATGGCTCGGACCCCTTTCTACCTGCCCACTGCCCTCTAACTCCCTCCTCCCACCCTACCCCTCGTTCCCTTCCTCCTCCCCCGCCCTCCATACCTTCCTAGCTTCACAGAGGCCTGAGAGAGGTCTCCTGAAGTCTGAGGGGGACAAGTAAGAGCCAGTGAGCCTCCTTCCTCTTCTCACAGCCCACCACACCTGGTGGGACCCCAGGAGCCTCTCTGGAGCCTGGAGTCACCCGTGAGAATCCTCCTTGTGCCAACAGCACTTGTATGACGACGACCGTGGACCCCACACTGTGCCTGGGCCTCTTCACTTCTGCCTGACACCCCAAGAGAGGCCCTTGGGGACCATTAAGAAGAGACAAGGCTGCCGGGCGTGGTGGCGCACGCCTTTAATCCCAGCACTTGGGAGGCAGAGGTAGGAGGATCGCCGTGAGTTCGAGGCCACCCTGAGACTCCATAGTGAATTCCAGGTCAGCCTGGGACAGTGAGACCCTACCTCAAAAAAAGGAGAGAAGAGGCAAGGTTGCAGGCCATAGCCAGGCGAGGCTTTCGGGGTCCCCTGCCCTCTTTCCTCACCTTCTGACCTCTCTTGTCAGATGCTACCCCCGCCCCGCCCGACACTCAGCCGCAGCCCACTAATCGCTTGTACTCGCTGTACCTGCCGGTATTTGCCCTGCGTTTGGCAGAGTCAGTATTTACCTTGGCAAGACCTTCCCCTCCCTCGGCCCAGTGGACCGTACGCCACCGGGAGAAAGTCCTGGGAGGGTGGCTCCCGTGGACCCACAGAGAGGCGACACTGCCTGCTGACTCAGAGAGCGCACATTTGAGCAGCTCCAGGAGAGCAAAGCAACTCCACAGATAATTACATAGCCCCAAGCCGAGAATGTCTGGCCCCGTCATACTGCAAGATTACGGACTGTATTTTTTCCTTTTGGCTTATTCATTTATTCATTTATTTATTTGCAAGGAGAGAGGCAGAGGCAGGCTGAGAGAATGGATTACCAAGGCCTCTTGTCATTGCAAATGAACTCTAGACGTACGCACCACTTTGTGCGTGTGGCTTTTACGTGGATGCTGGGGAATTGAACCTGGGCCACTGAGCCATCTCCCCAGCCCAGTCCAGTCTGGTTCCTTTTTTTCTTTTTCTTTTTTTTTTTTTTTTTTTTTTTTTTGAGGTAGGGTCTATTTCTAGCCTAGGCTGACCTGGAATTCACTATGTAGTCTCATGTTGGCCTTGAACTCACAGCGATCTTCTTACCACTGCCTCCTGAGTGCTGGGATTAAAGGCATCACCACCACAAGCCATTAGTGGGCTGGGGCTGGGTGTCAGGCAGAATGGGGACAGGATCTGGGAAGACGTTGGAAGTCTTGTCTGGCTGTGGCCTGCAACCTTGCTTCTTCTTAATGGCCCCCAAGGGCCTCTCTTGGGATGTCAAGGAGAAGTTGAAGCGGCCCAGAAATTGTACCATGCAGCTGAGACCAGATCCCCGGGCTCTGGACTCGGAGTTTGTGTCCATTCCAGAACCTTCAGCCTTCCCATCTTCCCTCCCATCTCTGACTGTGGCCTTGGAGACCAGAAACATGGACTATAGTTTTTTGTGCTTCTGGAAGGCCCTCCTAATGCATATCCAACCCCCTCTTCCCCTATAGGTAAAAGGAAGTTAAGCTCACAATCTAAACAGTAGCTGGGCATAGTGATGCATGCTTTTAATCCCAGTACTCTGAAGGTAGAGGCAGGAGGATGGGCAAGAGTTCAAGGCCACCCTGGTCTTGAGCGAGACCCTAGCTTGAAAAACCAAAACAAAACAAAAGGGCTAGAGGGATTTCTTAGTGGTTAAGGCGTTTTCCTGCAAAGCCAAAGGACCCAGGTTCAATTCGATTCCCCAGGACCCACGTTAGCCAGATACACAAGGGGGCTCACACTTCTGGAGTTCATCTGCAGTGGCTGGAGGCCCTGGCGCACCCATTCTCTCTCTCTCTCCCTCTTTCTCTGTCAAAAATAAAATAAAATAAAAAATAAAAAAGATCTAAAATGTCACAAAAAGGGCTGGAGAGATGGCTTAGTGGTTAAAGTGCTTGCCTGAGAAGCCTAACGACCCAGGTTTGATTCCGTAGTACCCACGTAAGCCAGATGCACAAGGTGGCACATGTATCGGGAGTTTGTTTGCAGTGGCTAGTGGCCCTGACATGCCCATTCTCTCCCTCTCTCTCTTTTCCTTTTTCTATTTCTCTCTCTCAAATAAAAAATTAAAATTAAATATTTGTAACAAAATTTTTAAAAGTCACACATGGGCTGGAGAGCTGGCTTAGCTGTTAAGGCACTTGCCTGAGAAGTCTAAGGACCCAGGTTCAAGTCCCTAGTACCCACATAAAGCCAGATGCACAAGGTGGCACACGCCTCTGGAGTTCATTTGCAGTGGCTGGATGCCCTGGCCTGCCTATTCTCTCTCTCTCCCTCTCTGCCTCTCTGTCTAATAGGTAAGCAAACTAAAAATAAATAAATAAATAAAATAAAATAAAAAGTCACACAAGAGAGAGGAATGCCCTTGAACGTGTAGGAGGGGGGCCTGGGTCCACTTGTCCTGCAGGGCGATGACCCAGTAGACTTCACAGCCCGCCCCTGCTGGCCCTCCCCTCCCCCTCCCTGGGTCTGCCCCCTTGGGCTGTGCTTTCGCAGTAACCCTCCAAACATGGCAGGCGGCAGTAGGAGCAGGGTGGCCGCTGGAAGCACGGGGCGGCCTCCGGGGAACAAAAGTCCTTTCTGCACCCACCCACGTCCTTTCGTTTGCTCCCTCTAGGCCCTGTTGCTGGTCCCCTGGTCCCCAACCCTGACTGCTGGAGGTAGCCTGGGCCTTTAGCCTGAGCATGGCGGGGCCATTCGCAGGGTCCCCAGTGATCTGAATCCCAGCCACCTCACCTGCCTCCAGCATTATCCCCTCCTGCTGCCATTTAGTGAAAAGAAGAAAGAAAGAAGGGAGGGAGGGAGGAAGGAAAAAAAGAAAGGAAGGAAGGAAAGGAGAGAGAGAAGGAAAATGGGAAGGCAATCAAGTGAGAGAAATTATCCATTTCAAGGAAGGGTTTCATTCTACCCCAGGCTGACCTGGAACTTACTCAGTAGTTCCAAGCTGGCCTCGAACTCTTAGAGATTCTCCTACCTCTGCCTCCAATTCTCCAGATCCCACGTAAGCCAGATGCACAAGATGGCACATGCGCCTGAAGCTCAATTGCAGTGGCTAGAGGCCCTGGCGCACCCATTCTCTCTCTGTCTATAATAAATAAATAATAAAATAAAATAAAATAAAATAAAAGCCAGCCGTGGTGGCGCACGCCTTTAATCCCAGCACTTGGGAGGCAGAGGTAGGAGGATCACCGTGAGTTCAAGGCCACCCTGAGACTACATAGTGAATTCCAGGTCAGCCTGAGCTACAGTGAGACACTACCTGGAAAAACTAAAATAAATAAATACAATATAAAGTGCAAATGGAAAAGTAAACAAGAATAAGTAGCCAGAAACATTCTGAAAAAGCAGAAAAATGAGCAGGAGACTAGCCCAGGAAAAAAAATCTTTTTTTATGGTTTTTCGAGGTAGGGACTCTCTGGTTTATGAAAAGTCATGGGTCCTAGCACCCCACACACATAAAGAACCTTTTCTGTTCTCTGCGCTACTGAACGATACATTTCAAACAGTTAAGAGAAGCCACGTGAGGTGGCGCACGCCTTTAATCCCAGCACTCGGGAGGCAGAGGTAGGAGGATCGCTGTGAGTTCAAAGCCAACCTGAGACTCCGTAGTGAATTCCAGGTCAGCCTGAGCTAGAGTGATACCCTACCTCAAAAAAATTTTAATAAATAAAAATAAAATGGTTAAAAGAACAGATTTCATATGATCATATGGGTAAGGTCTCACTCTGGCCCAGGCTGACCTGGAACTCACTCTGCAGCTCTAGGCTGGCCTCCAACTCACATCAATCCTCCTATCTCAGCCCCCTGAGTGGTGGGGTTAAAGGCATGTGCAATCACGCCCAGTCCATATTACATATATTTTACCACAGTTTTTTTTTCTTTTTAATAGTGTGCCTTATGGATTGACTAACTTGATCCCTGCAATGCTACGAGGCAGGAGAGGCCGAGGTTGCACAGGTGAAAACAAGATGTTATAAGTCTAGCAGGGCACCAGGCCCAGAGGTGGTGTAGACCCAAGAGTACAGGAGTCCATGTATCTGACCCACGTCTGTAATACCAACACTTGGGAGACAAGAAGCAGGAAGATAATTGCAAGTTTCAGAACAGCCAGAGCTACGTGCTTTGTCTTCAAAAAAATAAAATAAATCAGGGCTGGGGACATGGCTCAGTGGTTAAAGGCACTTACTTGAAAAGCCTAATGGCCTGAGTTCAATTCCCCAGAACCCACATAGAGCCAGAAGCACAAGGTGGCACAAGCATCTGGAGTTCATTTGCCATGGCAAGAGGCCCTAGTGCACCCATTCTCTCTACCTCTCTCTGTCTCACTCTCAAAAAAACAAATATTTTTTTTTAATATTTTGTTTGTTTATTTGAGAGAGAGTGGGACAAATAGAGAGAGAAAAACACTAGGCATGCCAGGGCGTCTAGCCACTGCAAACAACTCCAGATGCATGCACCACCTTCTGCATCTGGTTTACATGGGCACTGGAGAATTGAACCTGGGTCCTTAAACTTCCCAGGTGAGCGTATTAACAGCCAAGCACATTTCTAACCCCAGTCTTGTAGGGACCAGAGACCAGAGAATCACTGGGGCAAAAGAAAGAAAGAAAGAAAGAAAGAAAGAAAGAAAGAAAGAAAGAAAGAAAGAAAGAAAGAAAGAAGACAGCAAACTCTGGAATCAGTGAGAGACTTCATCCCAAGAGAAAACACAGATGAAAGATTATAGGGGTACACCCGATCTTCTCCTCTGGCCTCCACATGCACGTGCATGGCGTTTACACATGTTTACACACACACATACATCACATACATGCAAAAAAAAATTACCCTGATTGCCAGCGTGGTGGCACATGCCATTAATCCCAGCACTCAGGAGGCTGAGATAGGAAGATTGTGAGTTCAAGGCTACCCTGAGACTACATAGTTAATTCCTGCCTAGACTACAGTGAGACCCTACCTCAAAATATAAAACAAAACAAAAAGATTCCTCTGACTGAAAATGAAAATATTATGAATATATCCATTCAGGAAGACTAAAAAAAAACAAAACAAAACAAGACTGCAAATGATGCCTTAAATGTACACAAGGCTTGTGGTAGTCTCCAGTCCATACAAGAAGGCGGGGAGGGGGCAGGCCATGGTGGCACATGCCTTTAATCCCAGCCCTCAGGAGGCAGAGGTAGGAGGATCGCCATAAGTTCGAGGCCACCCTGAGACTACATAGTGAATTCCAGGTCAGCCTGGGCTAGAGTGAAACCCTACCTTGAAAAATGAAAAAAAAGGGGGGGCTGGAGAGATGCTTAGCGGTTAAGAGCTTGCCTGAGAAGCCTAAGGACCCCAGTTCGAGGCTTGATTCCCCAAGACCCACGTTAGCCAGATGCACAAGGGGGCGCACGTGTCTGGAGTTCGTTCGCAGTGGCTGGAGGCCCTGGCGTGCCCATTCTCTCTCTCTCTCTCTCTCTCTCTCTCTCTCAGCCTCTTTCTCTCTCTGTCACTCTCAAATAAATAAGTAAAAATAAACAAAAAAATGAAACAAACAAAAAACAAACAAAAAATCTGGCCTTATGTAGGTGGCGGGGGGAATTGAACCCTGGCTGACAGACTTTGAAAGTAAACACCTTTAACAACTGAGCCATCCATCGCCCCAGGCCCTCACCCATATTTTTTTAAACTCCCTCTTTGCCAGGCATAGGCCTGCCTGGGTTACAAAGTGAGCTCCAGGTCAGACTGTGCTAGAGTGAGAACCTGCCTCAAAAGAGAGAGAGAGAGAGAGAGAAAGAGCTTTAAAACTCCTTTTTGGGATGAAAAGATGGCTAAGTGGTTAAGGTGCTTGCCTCCAAAGCCTAATGACCAGGGTTGGATTCCCCAGCACCCACAAAGCGGTGCATGCAGCTGGAGTTCATTTGCAGTGGCTAGAGGCCCTGGCACATCTGTTCTCTCTCTCTGCAAATAAATAAGTAAAATATTAAAAACTCCTTTTTGCTAATTACACTCAGCCAAAGAACTTGCGATGTCACCGTTCCCCTTCGCAGAGAACTTCTTCCCAAGAGCTGCCCACACCTGCTGCCTCTCTCAGACCGCTTGGGGTCCCACAGGTCAGCATCACTGCCAATGGCCCGCCTGCTGCGAAATCCACTGGTCAAGCCTTGGTATCTCGCTCAGTGCTCCCTCTCCTGGGCACCCTGTCTTCGTGGGTTCTCAGGACATCAGCTCCCTTGGCTTCCCGTTTCACTGGCCTCAGTCTCCCTCGCTGGCTTCTCCTCCGGCCCAGAAGGTTGGTGCACCTAGCTCAGACCCAAAGGTCTCTCCATTCTGAGTGTGGTCACCCTGAAAGCTGACAGCAGCATCTGCTTGTGGGTGGCTCTCAAATTCATATCTCAAGCTCAGTCCTTCCCAAATTACCCCCTCTCCTCTCTCCTCCTCTTTTTCTTCTCCTCCTTTCTCCTCTCCTCTTCTTGCCCCTCCCTTCTCTTCCCTTTCTCTCACCCCCAGCCCTCAGGCTTGAGATGACTTTGAACTCGCTATGTAACTGAAGCTGCCCTTGAATTCCGGTCCTCCTGCCCTCCACCTCCCCAGTGCTGGAATTACAGGCAGGTACCATCACACCAGCTCAACATGCCCTCTCGCTTGTGCAATAGACACCTCAGCTTCCATGTGTCTCAAACCGACCTTCGATCTCCTCTCCAACAGCACCTGCTATCCTGTAGCCCACCTTACCTTTGGCAAGGGGCTGGCACTCCTCTGACCTAAGGCTGCACTGTTGTAAAGAGCAAATGATGGGGGCTGGAGAGGTGGCTTAGCGGTTAAGGCGCTTCCTTACAAAGCCAAAGGACCTTGGTTCGATTCCCCAGGACCCATGTAAGCCAGCTGCACAAGGTGGCACATGCGTCTGGAGTTCGTTTGTAGTGGCTGGAGGCCTTGGTGCACCATTCTCTCTCTCTCTCTCCCTCCCACACACTTTATCTCAAATAAATAAAATAAAACAAACAAAGAGTAAATGATGGGCTGAAGAGATGCCTTAGCAGTTAAGGCTTTTGCCTTTGAAGCCTAAGGACCCAGGTTCTATTCTCCAGGTCCCATGTCAGCCAGATGCGCATGGTGGCACATGTGTCTGGAGTTTGTTTGCAGTGGCTAGAGGTCCTGGTGTACCCATTCTCACTGTCTCTCTCTCTGCCTCTAATAAATAAATAAAAATCTTTTAAAAATTAAAAAAAAAATCTTCTCAGAGCTGGGCGTGGTGGCGCACGCCTTTAATCCCAGCACTCAGTAGGCAGAGGTAGGAGGATCACCGTGAGTTCGAGGCCACCCTGAGAATACAGAGTGAATTCCAGGTTAGCCTGGGCTACAGTGAGACCCTGTCTCAAAAAAACAAACAAACAAAAAATCTTCTCAAGGCTGGAGAAATGACTTAACAGTTAAGGCACTTGCTTGTGAAGCCTAAGGACCCAAGTTCAATTAACCAGAGCACACATAAACCAGATGTACATGGTGGCGCATGTGTCCGGAGTTTGTTTGAGGACAATGGCTAAAGCCATGACACGCCCATTCTCTCTCTCAAATAAATAAGTGAAATATCTTTTTCTTAAAAATTAAAAATCTGGGGCTGGAGAGATGGCTTAGCGGTTAAGCACTTGCCTGTGAAGCCTAAGGATCCCGGTTTGAGGCTCGATTTCCCAGGACCCACATAAGCCAGATGCACAAGGGGGCGCATGCATCTGGAGTTCGTTTGCAGTGGCTGGAGGCCCTGATGTGCCCGTTCTCTCTCTCTCTCTCTCACTCTGCCTCTTTCTCTGTCTGTCTGTTGCTCTCAAATAAATAAATACAAATAAACAAAAAAAAATCTTTAAAAAAAATTTTTTTAATCTGCCGGGCGTGGTAGCACATGCCTTTAATCCCAGAACTCAGGAGGCAGAGGTAGGAGGATCACTGTGAGTTCAAGGCCACCCTGAGACTATATAATGAATTCCAGGTCAGCCTGAGCTAAAGTGAGACCCTAACTGGGAAAACAAAAAAATTAAATTAAATTAAAATCTGGGGCTGGAGAAATGGCTTAGAGGTTCAGGCACTTGCCTGCAAAGCCAAAGGACCTTGGTTCAATTCCCAAGGACCCACGTAAGCCGGCTGCACATGGTGGTGCATGCGTCTGGAGTTTGTGTGCAGTGGCTAGAGGCCCTGGTGCTCTCTTTCTCTCTCTCTCTCACTCTCTGAGTCTCTCTCAGATAAATAAATTAATTAATTAAATATTTTAAAAGTTTTTAATCTTCTCAGGCATGCCTGACCTATATAGTAGCCTGTCTGCATCATCCTCCCACTTCTCCCCCAACACACCCATAACATGTGCACCCACAGGACCTCTGCCCCTCCCCACTGCATTTTAATCCCTCCCTGTGAGTCACTCTGACACTGGATACTCCGTTTCTATCCTGTGTTGCAGCTCTCTAGAAAAACCTTCACTAAGCAGCCACTGATATTTCTTGGTTCTTAGAAAAGTAGCCCAGTGTGGTAGTGCACGTCTTTAATCTCAGCACTCAGGAGGCAGAGGTAGGAGGATTGCTGTGAGTTTGAGGCCACCCTGAGACTACTTAGTTCCAGGTCAGCCTGGGTGAGACCCTACCAAAAAAAATAAAAATAAAATAAAAATAAAAATAAAAAAGGCAGCCGGGCGTGGTGGCGCACGCCTTTAATCCCAGCACTCGGGAGGCAGAGGTAGGAAGGATCGCTGTGAGTTCGAGGCCACCCTGAGACTCCATAGTGAATTCCAGGTCAGCCTGGGCTAGAGTGAGACCCTACCTCGAAAAACCAAAAAAAATAAAAAATAAAAAATAAATAAAAAAATAAAAAAATAAAAAAGGCAGGGAAGGGAAGGAAGGAAGGAGGGAAAAAATAAAGGTTTCTGATGCTTACTAACATAGCCTAAAGGCCCAGGTTAGGTTCCCTAGTATCCATGTATCCATGTAAAGCCAGATGTACAAAGTGGCAAAAGGCCCTGGCGTGCCCATTCTCATTTTCTTTCTCTTTTTCTCTGCTTACAAAAAAAAAAGCCCAAGGACCCTGGTTTGATTCCCCAGGACCCAGGCAAGTCAGATGCACAAGGTAATGCATGCTTCTGGAGTTCATTTGCAGCAGCTGGAGGTCCTGGCGCTTTCTCTCTCTCTCTCTAATAAATAATTAAAAATATTTTGTATATATTTTATTTGTTTATTTCAAAGAGAGAGAATGGGTGCACCAGGGCCTCCAGCCACTGCAAACGAACTCCAGACATATGCACCACCTTGTGCATCTGGCTTACGTGGGTCCTGGGGAATCAAACCAGGGTCCTTTGGCTTTGCAGGCAAATGCCTTAACTGCTAAGCCATCTCTCCAGCACAAATAAAAATATTTTTTAAAATAAATAGATAAATAGAAGTGCCTGAAACATTCAAAATACATTTTGGACTAAGTGAATTCTTAGTTACACATATTTAAGCACTGGGGACTGTTTTGTTCTGTAATTAGCGACCTGTGAAGTCAGATAGTACCCTCATCGATGTCAGGACCCTGCTCAGATACCAAAATTCCAGGAGACCCAAGACCTTCATATGAAAAGATGAAAGAATTATGTATGAACTCTGATATCCTCTGTATACTTTAAATCATCCCTAGATCACTTACAATGCCTAACACAATGTAAATGCCGGGTAAACACTTGGCATACAATATTACTTATGGAATACGACAAGAAAAAGAAAGTCTGTATGTATCCAATTCAGACGCAATTTTTTCCCCTCTGGGGCCTTCAATCTGGGGTTGTTTGACTCCGCTGACGCAGAACCTGCAGGCCAACTGTGCAATTTTCCCTATTTTGATGTATATTATATTTCTAGATGAGGACACGCAGTTCTAGAATCACTCGCCCACCCAAGGTCGCATCAAACCACATACGGCAGGGCTGGGCAAACATCTGTCTAGCTCCAAAGCCTCAGCCCTTACGAGTACCAGATGAGCTCAGGTGGAGAAAGGTGGAGAGAGATGAAATAAGACAGAAGCAACAGAAAGCTCTGGAAGAAAACGCATGGCATTCAAGACCAGTACTGTCTGTAGTCTTCCCTAGAGGGTGCGAAAGCGCTAAGTCTGTAAGACCCAGTTCAGCCACGTTAGCCTCAGGTGGCCACTGAGCATTTTATTTTATTTTTACTTTTATTGGTTTTTCATGGTAGGGTCTCGCTCTAGCCCAGGCTGACCTGGGATTCTCTATGTAGTCTCTGGGTGGCCTTGAACCTCGGCCATCCTCCTGCCACTCCTCCTGAGTGCTGGGATTAAAGGTGTGTGCTCCCACGCCTGGCTAGTTTTTTTTGTTTTTTGGGTGGCTTTTTTTTTTGAGATAAGATCAAAGTAGCCTCAGGCCAACCTCAAATTTGCAATCCTCTTGTTTCAGCCCCCCAAATAATGGGATTATAATCCTGTATCACCAAACCCAGCTAGTTTTTTTTTTTCCCATTTAAATCATTTAAATTTTAAATAGCCACCCATGAAGCCGGGCGTGGTGGCGCACGCCTTAAATCCCAGCACTCGGGAGGCAGAGGTAGGAGGATCTCCGTGAGTTCGAGGCCACCCTGAGACTACATGGTGAATTCCAGGTCAGGCTAGAGTGAGATCCTACTTCGAAAAACAAAAAACAAATAAATAGTCACCCATGGCCACTGTCTACTTTTGAGACAGCAAGGTTCAGACTGGGGGTTGGGTCGGTAGTATCAGGGGCTACAGGGGAAGGGCCAGCCAGGAGAGAGGTCACTTGGTGTGACCTTGTGAACACCCAGCAAGGCCTGCATTTGTCCACCCCGTCTGCTGAGGGTCCAGATGAAACAGAAGAGTTGGGCCAGCGCTCCTGTGGCCGGGAGCCCTCAGTCCTCAATCAGAGATAACCTCCCGAAACCGTTTGTCCCCGAGGAGCTTTGCAGGGACTCCATAATGTTTGCTGCAATAAATAAGCAAGGGACAGAGCCAAAGTGGACAGAAGCTTTTGGCTATGGTGAGCCTGATGGAGGAGGGAAGGCCTTTACTCAGTTCCTCCAGCAACCACTTAGGAAGACGTCTTCAGCCCTTGGCATTACCTAAGAATTACTAACAGTGGGGTGGGTTTTATAAAAAATATTTTTATCGATTGATTGATTTGACAGAGAAAGAGGCATTGAGAGAGAGAATGGGCGCGCCAGGGCCTCCAGCCACTGCACACGATCTCCAGATGCGTGCGCCCCCTTGTGCATCTGGCTAATGTGGGTCCTGGAGAATCGAGCCTGGGTCCTTTGGCTTTGCAGGCAAACGCCTTAACTGCAAAGCCATCCCTCCAGCCCCTGTTTTGTTTTGTTTTGTTTTTAATTCTAGAACTCAGTCTCTTGCCAGACAGACACCCCAACCCCAGCTGCCTCTGCTGTGGCCCACACTCGCCAGAACCTCATTTACCATTTTTCACTCTCCAGTTTGCGCTGTGTGTGTTGGGGGGGTGCATGGGTGTGGTGTGTGTGTGTTTGAGTGTGGGTGTGTGGGGGTGCAGATGGGTGTGTAGGGGTGCGGATGGGTGTGTGTGGGTGTGGGGGGGGGTGTGGTGGTGCAGATGGCTGTGTGGGGGTGCGGATGGGTGTGTGGGGGGTGTGGTGGTGCAGATGGCTGTGTGTGGGTGTGTGAGGGTGCGGGTGGGTGTGTGGGGGGGTGTGGGGGTGCGGATGGGTGTGTGTGGGTGTGTGTGGGGTGTGGTGGTGTGGATGGGTGTGTGTGGGTGTGTAGGGGTGTGGGTGGGTGGGAGAAGAGCCGAGGGCTTCTACTTCTCTGCATTGTTCCTCTGAGCCGGAGGGCTTTTCACTTCCTCCCCAAGCTCTCAGTTCTGCCTTCAACAGTCTGTCCAGTTCATATGACCCCCCCCCACCTTGGCCAACTGGGGAACAGAAGTGACTGTCTTTGAAACGCTGGAGCAGAAGGAAACAGCAGCAACCTCCTTGCCTGGGGCTCCGGGGTCGGGTGTGAGAAGCCAGAGTCGGGCGGGGCGCCTGCTCACTCCCCCTCTGCCTGGGGAAAGAGGGGCGCAGCCGGCTTGGCAGCCCGGAAGCAAGAACCTTCCTTTCCCCTCCCCCAGGGTCCAACAAGAGCAGTCACTCTTGGTGTGCCCCAGATGTCCCCAGCTCTGCCAGCTGCTCTAGTTCAACACCACCACACTGGACACGGGAGGGGTGGGCCCCCAGCAACTGGGCCTGACAGCTTCCCGTACAATCTCTCTGAAGTTCCGGTTGGATCAGCAGAAGATTAGAAAACTTCTGTTAAAAGGCTGGAATCAAGCCGGGCATGGTGGCGCACGCCTTTAATCCCAGCACTCGGGAGGCAGAGGTAGGAGGATCGCCATGAGTTCCAAGCCACCCTGAGACTACAGAGTGAATTCCGGGCCTAGCCTGCGCTAGGGTGAAACCCTACCTGGAAAAACAAAAACAAACAAGAGCTGGAGAGATGGCTTAGCGGTTAAGCACTTGCCTTGAGGACCCAGGTTCAAGGTTGGATTCCCCAGAACCCACACGTAAGCCAGATGCACAAGGTGGCACATGCATCTGGAGTTCCTTTGCAGTGGCTGGAGGCCCTGGTGCGCCCATTCTCTCTCTCTCTCCTCCTCCTCCTCTTTCTGTGTCGCTCTCAAATATAAAATAAAATAAATTTTTTTAAATGGAGAGATGACTTAGTGGTCAAGGCGCTTGCCTGCAAAACTAAAGGACCCAGATTTGATCCCCCAGGACCCACACAAGCCAGATACACGAGATGGCACATACATCTGGAGTTCGTTTGCTGAAGGCCCTGGTGCTCCCATTCTCTCTCTCACTCTCTCTCTCTCACACACACACACAACACCCAGAAAATGGAGGCAAGGGTATCTCAAGTTTGAGGGCTGCCTGAGCAGCACAGTGACAGCCTATCTCTGGAGGGAGGGGAAGGAAAGAGAAAGAAAAGATAAGAAAACTGCCCCGGTGGGGGGGAAGGTGGGCACACCTTTAATCTCAGCACTATGGAGGCAGAGGTAGGAGGATCAGAGGATAGTTGTGAGTTCTAGGCCAGCCTGGAGCTACAGAGTGAGTCTCAGATCAGCCTGGGCTAGAATGTGAAAGAAAGAAAGGAGGAAAGGAGGGAAGGAAAGAAGGAAAGGAAAGGAAAGAAAGAGGGAGGGAGGGAATGAAAACTGTTAAGTATAGGTCTTAACAGTATCAGGCTCAAGGTTCACAAGCGCCAGGCCAGTGACTGTATGGCATTGTCTTCCAAGCAAAGAAAGATCTAGCACAGTGTGATCTTAGAGGCGAACACCCCAGCTACTGCCTCACCAGCCAGCTGTCTCTGCCCACTGCCCCTCTGTTTTCCTCTGTGTCCTCACAGAAACCTTCAGACCCTAAAATAACCCTGCGGAGAAACAGTTGCCCAGTTCCTCCAAGAGGGATCAAGCAGGCAGCTGGCCCACAGCCAGAGCCCACAGAGGAGCCCCGAGAGGTCCCAGATACCTCGCTGTCAAATATAATTACTGGAGGGTGGAGGTAAGGGCAGGGTGGGCATTAGGCATGCCAATGCTAGAGCCTGCTGGCTGAAGAGAGAGCCGGCGGGAGGGACGATCAGTGAGTCGGCTCTCATGATGCCAGACCCTTTACAGTAGGGGCACTGTCATCCACACCCACGGAAATGGAGGGGACAGAGCGAGGCGAATAGATAAAGTGGACAGGGCCCGGGCGTGGTGGTGCGGCGTGCCTTTAATCAGCACTCGGGGAGGGAGGCAGAGGTTGGAGGATTGCTGTGAGTTCGAGACCAGCCTGGGACTACAGAGAGAGTTCCAGGTTACAGTGAAACCTTGTCAGATAAAACCCATAAATAAAAAATAAAATAAAATAAGAGGGTTACAAAGGACGTCCTAGAAGGCCTAGGGTGTCTGGTGATCTCCCCTGGGCCTAACCCGGAATGCAATCAAGTAAAGACTGGTGGGAGGACCGGGAACCGCGACACGGGAGGGGCATTTCCGAAAACACACCCAAGTCCTGTCCGCACAGACCTCCAAGTGGCTTCTCGGCCACAGACAAGAGTCCCTCGGTGAGCTCCGGGGAACCGGAGCTGGACGCGGCAGTGGGCGAACGGCGCAGCCTCTGGCACCTCGTGCCCGTGCGGACCCACGGGCTGTCACACATTCTGCCCCTCCCTTCGCGTCCGGCGGCCACGACGGTGGTCCCCACCCCACCCCTCTCCCCGGGTTGTGCCAGTCTCCCCACGCACACCCCGGGTGCGCCTCTTACCCAGAGCGGGGCAGCTCCCCGGAGCCCGCGTCCCCGGCGCGGCCAGCACGAGCGCCAGCAGCGCGCAACGTGCGGCCAGCATGCCCGCTTCCCCGGCGGTCACCCGCGGTGTCCAGGAGGACGGCGTCCTCCCGGTGGTCAGTCCGGGGTGTCCAGGCGGACGGCGTCCCCCCGGTGGTCAGTCCGGGGTGTCCAGGCGGTCGGCGTGCCCCCGGTGGTCAGTCCAGGGTGTCCAGGCGGTCGGCGTGCTCCCGATGGTCAGTCCGGGGTGTCCAGGCGGTCGGTGTCCTCCCGGTGGTCAGACCACGGTGTTCAGGAGATCTGAGTCCCCCCGGTGGTCACCCACGGTTTCCAGACGGTCTGCGTCCCCCAGGTGGTCAGTCCGGGGTGTCCAGACGGTCTACGTCCCCCAGGTGTTCACTCGCGGTGTCCAGGCGGTCTGCGTCCCCCAGGTGGTCAGTCCGGGGTGTCCAGGCGGTCTGAGTCCCTCCGGTAGTCACCCACAGTGTCCAAACGGTCTGCGTCCCTTCGGTGGTCACCCACGGTGTCCAGGCGGTCTACGAACCCCCGGTGGTCACCCGCGGTCCCCGGGCGGTCGGCGTCCCCCGGCGCGGCGCGGAGCTCAGCGCGCACGGCGAGCGCTCGGGCTCGGGCTCGGGCTCGGTTCCGCTCCGCTCGCCCTGGCCCCTCTCCGGGTCAGCGCGACGTCCCACTTGCACATGACTCAGAGCCGCGGACCGTCCTGGCAACGCACGAAAACATTTGAGGAACCAGCGCGGGAGCGTCTCCCGGCCGTCCCCGCCAGCGGTTACGAAAGCGCCGCGCGAATGGCGCAACAGCCCTGCGCTCCCCGCAGCCACCGCAGGGGGCGGCGACGACGCACCTGAGCCGCGGGGGCCCGGGCGCGCGACCCCAGCTCTGCGGCCCCTCCCCGGCTGAGGACTCCAGTTTTGCTTTCGATAACTGGATTGATTCCCAGTGAGTGGAGAGCTCTAGAGGGGGGGCCAGGTGCCTCTGACAGAGTAGAGGGCTTGGCAGCCCAGGGTGCCCACTGGAAACATCTGCTGGGGTTGGGGGTGGGGATCTGGAGATGGCTCAGCGGTTAAAGGTGATTGCTTGCAAAGCCTGCATGGCCTGGGTACCCATGTAAAGCCAAATGCACAAAGTGGCCCATGTATCTGGTGTTTATTTACAGGGGCAAGAGGCTATGATGCCCAATCCCATTCTCTCTCTCTCTCTCTCTCTCCCTCCCTCCCCTTGTAAATAAATAATAAAAATAAAACGTTGGGGGAAAAAAAAGACACCATGTCTGGGTCTGACCTCCAGAGGTTCTGATTTAATTGCTCTGAGCTAAGATTTGAACATAAGGGGCTGGACACATGGTTTACTGTTTAGGCGCTTGCCTGTGAAGCCTAAGGACCTAGGTTCGAGGCTCCATTCCCCAAGACCCACGTTAGCCAGATGCACAAGGTGGCACATGCATCTGGAGTTCCTTTGCAGTGGCTGGAGGCCCTGGCGAGCCCATTCTCCCTCTATCTATCTGCATCTTTCTCTCTCTGTCTGTCGCTCTCAAATAAATAAATAAATATAAAGAATATTTCTTAAAAGATTTGATCATAGGAACTCTCACAACAGGAAAGGTTCTGTCTCACCAGCAGCTCATTGGAGTCTGCTACACATATGCAATAAAACAGTATCAATAGTCAAAATAATAATAAATAACTATTAAATAAATAAATAATAAAAATGAGGGGCTGGAGAGATGGCTTAGTGGATCAGGTGTTTGCCTGAGAAGCCAAAGGACCTCGGTTGGATTCCCCAGGACCCACATAAGCCAGATGCACAAGGTGGTGCATGCATCTGGAGTTCTCTCTCTCTCTCTCTCTCTCGCTCTCGCTCTCGCTCTCACTCTCGCTCTCAAATAAATAAAAATAAATACTGAAAAAAAAAAAAAAAAAAAACCAGTGCCGCCGGGCACAGAGGCTCACGCCTTTAATCCCAGCCCTTGACAGGCAGAGGTAAAAGGATCGCTGTGAGTTCAAGGCCAGCCTGAGACTACAGAGTGAATTATTCCAGGTCAGCCTGGGCTAGAGCGAGACCCTACCTCAAGGAAAAAAAAAAAAAAAAAGTGTGGGGTTGGTGGAGAGGAGATGGGGGAAAAAAATACAAATACAGACTCTGGAGTCCCTGGAAGAGAGAGGCATGGGTTGGCATCTAGACCAGCCAGCTGCTCGCTGTGTGGTGACTATAGCTCTGGATCCCTGAGTCTGTTTCCTCCCCTGTCAGATAGCTGTAAGAAAGCTGGACGGGGCTGTGGCCGGGGTTTGCGAGATGTCATGTAAGTACATGCTCCGCACGCAGGTGCTCAATGCGATGTCAGGACCTGGGTGTCCACCTTCCTGGCTTGAAGGAAGAAACCAGCACTTGGCTTTCAGGAGCAGCCATAGGGGCCACCACGGTTTCCCACAGAGCATGAAGCTAGAGGTTAGCCCCACAGCCAAGTTTGGGATTTTTTTTGGGGGGGGGTTGTTTTGTTTTTTTCTTTGTTTTAGTTTCTTGTTTTTTCTTTTGTTTATTTTTATTTATTTATTTGAGAGCAACAGACAGAGAGAGAAAGAGGCAGAGAGAGAGAGAGAAATAATGGGTGCATCAGGGCCTCCAGCCACTGCACATGAACAGAGGCATGCGTCCCCTTGTGCATCTGGCTTACGTGGGTCCTGGGAAATCGAGCCTCCAACCAGGGTCCTTAGGCTTCACAGGCAAGCGCTTAACCGTTAAGCCATCTCTCCAGCACTCTCCAGAGCCAAATTGTGGTGGTGGGGGTGGGGATCTGAAAATAAAGTCTAGGTCTCAGAACCTGCATCTGCTCTTAAAATGTGCTTTTCCACTTTGGGCTTCAGGCTTACCAAGGTCCGGGACAACTGGAATAGGTGTGGTTACTGGAACCCTCAAGCAGGACCTGGCCTTAGAACTCAGCATCTGAGATGCAGCCCTTGGGCCGGCGCATCAGGATCTCCCCGTGGGAGCCACTGATCAGCAGTGGGGAGCAGAACAAGCATGCGCGCTGGCCCATCAAACCACCGCGAACTGCTGCTGGGCGAGGGGCCTGTAACCAAAGCACTTGGGAAGTGATGTAGGAGGATCATTGTGAGTTTGAGGCCAGCCTGAGACTACAGAGTGAATTCCAGGTCAGCCTGGACTAGAGCAAGACTCTACCTTGAAAAACCAAAATACTAATAATAATAAAATAAAATTTAAGAAAAGCCGGACACCCTGAGACTGCATAGTAAATTCCAGGTCAGCCTGAGCTAGAGTGAGACCCTACTTGGAAAAAAGAAAAGGAAAGGAAAGGAAGAAAGAGAGATGAAAGAAAGAAAGGAAGCCGGGCGTTGTGGCACACTAGTTTAATCCCAGCACTGGGAGGCACAGGTAGGAGGATTGCTGTGAGTTCAAGGCCACCCTGAGACTACATAATGAATTCCAGGTCAGCCTAGGTTAGAGTAAGACCCTACCTCAAAAAAAAAAAAAAAAAGAAAGAAAGAAAGAAAGAAAGAAAGAAAGTAAAAAAGATATGATGGAGGTTATCTCTTTTTGCCACCAGCCTTCCCTACTGCTGTTTAAAATAAGGTCTGATGCCAGCCCTTGGGAGGCATAGGTAGGATGATTGTCATGAGTTTGAGACCACCTTGAAACTACATAGTGAATTCCAGGTCAGCCTGGGCTACAGCAAGACCCTGCCTCAAAAATAAAATAAAAATGATGGGCTGGAGAGATGGCTTAGTGGTTAAGGGGCTTGCCTACAAAGCCAAAGAACCTAGGTTCGATTCCCAGGACCACGTAAGCCAGATGCACAAGGGGGCGCACGAGTCTGGAGTTTGTTTGCAGCGGCTGGAGGCCCTGGCGCGCCCATTCTCTCTGCCTCTTTCTCTCTGTCTGTCGTTCTCAAATAAATAAAAATAATTTAAAAAAATTAAAAATAATAATTATAAATAAATAAATAAATAGACAAATAAATAAATAAAAATGGGGTCACAGGTGGTGTGTGGTGGCAAACACTATAATCTCAGCACTCCGGGGGCAGAGGTAGGGAGACACTGAAGTCAAGGCCAGCCTGGACTACACAGTGAAAGACCTATCTCAAAGAATAAAATGGGTTGGCAGCAGGACCGGAGGGCGGCTCCCATGCACTTACCCCGTTCCTCTCTGGCACATACATATGCACCTGAAAATAACTGGAGAAGGACTAAGACCTGCCAGCCTGAAACAGAATGCTGTCCGCTCAGAAAGCAGACTCGAAGCCGGGCGTGGTGGCGCACGCCTTTAATCCCAGCACTCGGGAGGCAGAGGTAAGAGGATCACCGTGAGTTCGAGGCCACCCTGACACTACATAGTGAATTCCAGGTCAGCCTGGGCTAGAGTGAGACCCTACCTCGAAAAACCAAAAACTAAAACTAAAAAAAAAAATAAGAAAGCAGACTGGAGCAGAGGAGCGCTGAAGGCGTGGCAGGCACGGCAGGCCCCACGTGGCACCTGCACCCAGTGGACCTGCCCCACGGGCGAAGCTGCTACTCAGCCGCCGAACGGCTTCTGTTCCCACCCCGGCCTGCTGCTGAGGACTGTGTGACTTGGGCAAGTGACGTCACCTCACTGAGCCTCTATGTGCTGGTCGTTAAGGTGAGACCAGCAGTACACAATGATTAGAGCTGTACATCACATTAAGAGATCTGATACAGGGGGCTGGAGGGATAGCTTAGCGGTGAAGCCATGCACGCCCTTTCTCTCTCTCTCTCTCTCTCCCTCTTTCTAAATTATTTTTTAAAAATTTTGTTCATTTATTTATTTGAGAGTGATAGACAGAGAGAGAAAGAGGCGGAGAGAGAGAGAGAGAGAGAACGGGCGCGCCAGGGCCTCCAGCCACTGCAAACGAACTCCAGACACGTGCGCCCCCTTGTGCATCTGGCTTACGTGGGTCCTGGGGAATCGAGCCTCGAACCAGGGTCCTTAGGCTTCTCAGGCAAGAGCTTAACTGCTAAGCCATCTCTCCAGCCCCTCTTTCTAAATTTTAAATTTTAAATAAAATTAATATATATATTTAAAAAAAAAAGATCTGATATAGGGCTGGTCCCATCAAACCACCGCGAACTGCTGCTGGGCGAGGGGCCTGTAACCAAAGCACTTGGGAAGTGATGTAGGAGGATCATTGTGAGTTTGAGGCCAGCCTGAGACTACAGAGTGAATTCCAGGTCAGCCTGGACTAGAGCAAGACTCTACCTTGAAAAACCAAAATACTAATAATAATAAAATAAAATTTAAGAAAAGCCGGACACCCTGAGACTGCATAGTAAATTCCAGGTCAGCCTGAGCTAGAGTGAGACCCTACTTGGAAAAAAGAAAAGGAAAGGAAAGGAAGAAAGAGAGATGAAAGAAAGAAAGGAAGCCGGGCGTTGTGGCACACTAGTTTAATCCCAGCACTGGGAGGCACAGGTAGGAGGATTGCTGTGAGTTCAAGGCCACCCTGAGACTACATAATGAATTCCAGGTCAGCCTAGGTTAGAGTAAGACCCTACCTCAAAAAAAAAAAAAAAAGAAAGAAAGAAAGAAAGAAAGAAAGAAAGAAAGTAAAAAAGATATGATGGAGGTTATCTCTTTTTGCCACCAGCCTTCCCTACTGCTGTTTAAAATAAGGTCTGATGCCAGCCCTTGGGAGGCATAGGTAGGATGATTGTCATGAGTTTGAGACCACCTTGAAACTACATAGTGAATTCCAGGTCAGCCTGGGCTACAGCAAGACCCTGCCTCAAAAATAAAATAAAAATGATGGGCTGGAGAGATGGCTTAGTGGTTAAGGGGCTTGCCTACAAAGCCAAAGAACCTAGGTTCGATTCCCAGGACCACGTAAGCCAGATGCACAAGGGGGCGCACGAGTCTGGAGTTTGTTTGCAGCGGCTGGAGGCCCTGGCGCGCCCATTCTCTCTGCCTCTTTCTCTCTGTCTGTCGTTCTCAAATAAATAAAAATAATTTAAAAAAATTAAAAATAATAATTATAAATAAATAAATAAATAGACAAATAAATAAATAAAAATGGGGTCACAGGTGGTGTGTGGTGGCAAACACTATAATCTCAGCACTCCGGGGGCAGAGGTAGGGAGACACTGAAGTCAAGGCCAGCCTGGACTACACAGTGAAAGACCTATCTCAAAGAATAAAATGGGTTGGCAGCAGGACCGGAGGGCGGCTCCCATGCACTTACCCCGTTCCTCTCTGGCACATACATATGCACCTGAAAATAACTGGAGAAGGACTAAGACCTGCCAGCCTGAAACAGAATGCTGTCCGCTCAGAAAGCAGACTCGAAGCCGGGCGTGGTGGCGCACGCCTTTAATCCCAGCACTCGGGAGGCAGAGGTAAGAGGATCACCGTGAGTTCGAGGCCACCCTGACACTACATAGTGAATTCCAGGTCAGCCTGGGCTAGAGTGAGACCCTACCTCGAAAAACCAAAAACTAAAACTAAAAAAAAAATAAGAAAGCAGACTGGAGCAGAGGAGCGCTGAAGGCGTGGCAGGCACGGCAGGCCCCACGTGGCACCTGCACCCAGTGGACCTGCCCCACGGGCGAAGCTGCTACTCAGCCGCCGAACGGCTTCTGTTCCCACCCCGGCCTGCTGCTGAGGACTGTGTGACTTGGGCAAGTGACGTCACCTCACTGAGCCTCTATGTGCTGGTCGTTAAGGTGAGACCAGCAGTACACAATGATTAGAGCTGTACATCACATTAAGAGATCTGATACAGGGGGCTGGAGGGATAGCTTAGCGGTGAAGCCATGCACGCCCTTTCTCTCTCTCTCTCTCTCTCCCTCTTTCTAAATTATTTTTTAAAAATTTTGTTCATTTATTTATTTGAGAGTGATAGACAGAGAGAGAAAGAGGCGGAGAGAGAGAGAGAGAGAGAACGGGCGCGCCAGGGCCTCCAGCCACTGCAAACGAACTCCAGACACGTGCGCCCCCTTGTGCATCTGGCTTACGTGGGTCCTGGGGAATCGAGCCTCGAACCAGGGTCCTTAGGCTTCTCAGGCAAGAGCTTAACTGCTAAGCCATCTCTCCAGCCCCTCTTTCTAAATTTTAAATTTTAAATAAAATTAATATATATATTTAAAAAAAAAGATCTGATATAGGGCTGGTGGGATGGCTTGCAAAGCCAAAGGACCCAGGTTTGTTTCCCCAGGACCCACATAAGCCAGATGCACAAGGGGGCGCATCCGTCTACAGTTCCTTTGCGGTGGCTGGGGGCCCTGGCCCTGGCATACCCATTCTCTCTCACTATCTGCCTCCCCCCCTCCCACCCAGTAAATAAATAAAATATTAAAACAAAGAAATGTTTTTTTCGAATAATAAGTAAATAAAAACCAACAAACAGAAAATCCAGGCATAGTGATGCGTGCCTGGGACCCCAGCACTCCGGGGCAGGGGAGGATGGCCATAGGTCAGTAGGTCAGCCTTGTCTACATGGGGACTTCCAGGCCAGCCAGGTTTCCTGGCTGATCTCTTCCCTAGTTCCCTGGAATCCCTCATCCACAGGCAGAAGTCGGCGGCTGGGTCCTGTGTTCCTGTTCTTGTAAGCCCCTTGCTGGCTTTTTTTTTAAGCACCCTTCCCCGCCACACTGGCAAGCTCCTCTCTGCATGCCCACTGCTGAGCAGGCCTGGCACACGCTGAGGACCTCAGTCCGGGAGAGATAGGAAACCTGAGTCTCTGACCGTCTTCAAGACTGCCTGAACACTGTCTGTCTGTGTGTTTTTGAGGTGAGGTCTCTCAAGCCCCGGCTGACCTGAAATCCACTCTGTATTGTCAGGGTGGCCTCGAACTCTCAGCGATCCTCCTACCTCTGCCTCCCGAGTGCTGGGATTAAAGGCTAGACTGCCTGAACTCTACACCAAGTGGAAGTTCAATTATTGGGCCGACATTTCAGTTATTATGCCAAACACTGGTCAGTCAGGGGAGAAACATGCCCAGTCCTCACTGCGGGTATTCTACGTTCTCCCCCAGATCAGGCCCCTGGCGCCAGCCCCAAAGGGTTGCAAGCTTCTGCTCCAGGAAGAAGACTCAAGCCCTCTGGACATGGAACGTGGGGCGCTCAGGATACTAGGTGAATCACAGCTTGGGAATGGGGACTCATGGCCCCACGGCAGAAATGAGACGCACAGGGCCGAAGTGCCCTGTGCCCTGTGCCCAGCGATCTCAGGCGCGTCGCTGTGCTTTGGCAGCAAAGGTGCTCTGCCCCCGAGCCAGGACACCTCTCTGCTGCACACAAGGTGCTTTCAGGAATGCCAGCTTTGAACTTCTCGACCCCCAGGCAGGGAAATATCATCAGGGGCACAGACAGGCTGGGAGAGGTGAAGAAGTGAGTTACTGAAGACTCCACAGAGCCGGGCGTGGTGGCGCACGCCTTTAATGCCAGAACTCAGGAGGCAGAGTTCAAGGCCACCCTGAGACTACATGGTGAATTCCAGGTCAGCCTGGGCTAGAGTGAGACCCTACATCGAAAAACTGAAAAAATAATTATATATATTTGGATTGGAGAGCTGGTTTATGGGTTAAAGCACTTGCCTGTAAAGCCTAAGGACCCATGTTCGACTCTCCAGATCCCATGTAAGCTAGACGCACAAAGGTGAGGCAAGCACAAGGTCACACATGCCCACTAGTTGGTGCAAGTGTCTGGAGTTTGATTACAATGGCTGAGGCTCTGAGAGAGAGGGAGAGAATGGGTGCACCAGGGCCTCCAGCCACTGCAAGTGAACTCCAGACATATGTGTCACCTTGTGCATCTGGGTGGCATGGGTATTGGTACTGGGGATTTGAACCTAGGTCCTTTGGCTTAGGTAGGTGCCTTAACTGCTAAGCCATCTCTTCAGCCTTTTTTTTTTTTTCCTTTTTCTTTTCTTTTTTTTTTTTTTTTTTTTTAACAGAGAGAGAATTGGCAATTGGTGTGCCAGGGCCTCAGCCACCGCAATGGAACGCCAGACAATTGCTCCACCTAGTGGCCATATGCGACCTTGCGCTTGCCTCACCTCTGTGCATCTGGCTTACGTGGGATCCCAAGAGTCGAACATGGGTCCTTAGGCTTTGCAGGTAAGCGCCTTAACTGCTAAGCCATCTCTCCATCCCTCCCCCCCCCCACTTTTTCTTAAATACAATTCCTTGCCTTGTAACCCAGGCTGGCGCCACCTCAAAATCCTCCTGCCTCTACTTCCCTAGTGCTGGATTATGGGTATGTGCCCCAATGCCCCACTGAGCTTAGACTTTGTAAAGTTTGCCAAAGATGAAGCTGATTGCAGGCCTCAAAGAGAAAACACCACAGAAGACTGTTTTGGGTTTTTTTGTTTTGTTTTGTTTTGGTTTGGTTTGGTTTTGGTGTTTTGAGGTAGTCTCACTCAGGCCCAGGCTGACCTGGAATTAACTATGTATTCTCAGGGTGGCCTCGAACTCATGGCGATCCTCCTACCTCTGCCACCCCGTGCTGGGACTAAAGGCGTGCGCCACCACGCCCGGCAGAAGACTGTTTTTAATCCAAATGAGAGTCATCGTGTGATCCTCTGCTCTTGCTTTGTAGACAAGTCAGCTGAGGCGTCGGGATGTCGACTTCACTCAAGGTGACAAAGGCAGTTGGCGACAGCATGGGGGGGGGGTGAGAGGACAGCTATGAGGCTCTTCTGCCCCCAGAGCCCGGCCCCCGTCCTGGGGTCTGTCACCGAGGTGGGACGGAGGCTAGGTGGGCGTGCCGGCCCACGCCCTTGGCCTTAGCCGCTGGGCTTCAGGAAGTGCTACTTGTTCTTGAAAGCTTCCCCCCCCACCCCGCCTCCCCAGAAGGAGACATGGAGGCAAGTAGAGGTGCAACATGGGGTTCCACGCCCCGGATCAGAACTCCAGGCCCCTAGCCCAGCGCCCTCGGCCTGCCTGGGGAGAGTCATGTTCAGAGTGGAGCTTGCAGCATCCTCAGCTCTGGCAAAATGAAAACCCAACCCGCATTCTACTGCGTCACGAACCGAGGCAGCCCAGAGGATTGTTAGCACCATTCTCACAGAGGAATTATTATTTTTTTAAGCTGGGCGTGGTGGCGCATGGGTAGGAGGATCGCCGTGAGTTCAAGGCCACCCTGAGACTACAGAGTGACTTCCAGGTCAGCCTGGGCTAGAGTGAGACCCTACCTCGAAAAACAAAAAAGAAAAAAAAATTTTAAGCTGGGCATGGTGGCACACACCTTTAATCCTAGCACTCGGGAGGCAGCGGTAGGAGGATCACCATGAGTTCAAGGCCACCCTGAGACTACATAGTGAATTCCAGGTCAGCCTGAGCTAGAGTAAGACCCTACCCCCCACCAAAAAAAAAAAAAAAAAAATTAATTTACTTGTAAGACAGGCAGAGAGAGAGGGGGGTTGGGAGATTGGGCACACTTGGGCCTCCAGCCACTGCAAATGAACTACAGATGCATGTGCCCCCTTGTGCATCTGGCTTACATGGGTCCTAGGGAATTGAACCTGGTCCTTTAGCTTTACAGGCAAATGCCTTAACCACTAAACCAAACTAAACCTGATGGCCTGGGTTCTATTCCCCAGTACCCATGTAAAAGCCAGATGCACAAAGTGGCAGATGTATCTGGAGTTCGTTTGCAGTGGCAGGAAGCTCTGATGTGCCCATACTCACTGTCTGCATCTGCCTCTCTCTCTCTCACACTCTCTCTTTCTCTCTCTCTCTCTCTCTCTCTCAAATAAATAAATAAAAGTATTTTTTAATTACACATGGGGGCTGGAGAGATGTCTTAGTTGTTAAGGCATTTGCCTTTATAGCAAAAAGACTCAGGTTCAATTCCCCAGGACCCACATAAGCCAGATGCACAAGGTGGCACATGCATCTGGAGTTCAGTTACAGTGGCCAAAGGCTCTGTGTGCCCGATTTCTCTATCTGCCTCTTTCTCTCTCTCTTTCTGACATAAATAAAATAAAATAAAATTTAAAAGATTACACATAGGGGAGAATTACACATGGGGGTTGGAGAGATGGCTTAGTGGTTAAGGCACTTGCCTGAGAAGCCTAAGGATATAGGTTCAATTCCCTAGAACCCACATAAGCCAGATGCACAAGGTGGCACATGCATTTGGAGTTTGTTTGCAGTGACTAGAGGCCCTGGTGTACCCATTCTCTCTATATATATCTGCCTCTTTCTCTCTCTCCCCCTCCCTCTCTCAAATACATAAATAAATAATATTTTAAAATATTTAAAAAATTACACCAGGCATGGTGGCACACACCTTTAATTCCAGTAGCTGGGAGGCAGAGGTAGGAGGATTGCTATGAGTTTGAGACTAGCCTGGAATGACAGAGCACATTCCAGATCAGCCTGGGCTAGAGTGAAATCCTACCTGCCCCCCCAAAAAAATTACACATGGGGAGCCAGGTGTGATGACAGCACACACCTTTAATCGCAGCACTTGGTTAGTAGAGGTAGGAGGATTGTTGTGAGTTCAAGGACAGCTTGGAACTACAGAGTGAATTCCAGGTCAGTCTGGGCTAGAATGAGACCCTACTTCTGAAAAACAAAAAAACAAACAAAAAAATTACACATGAGGGCTAGAGAGATGGCTCAGCAGTTAAGGGTGCTTACATGTGGAGCCTAATGGCCCAGGTTCAATTCTCCAGTACCCAAGTAAAACCAGATACACAAGGTGCATACATCTGGAGTTGGTTTGTGGTGGCGGAAAACCCGGTGCACCCATGAGCTCTCTCTCTCTCTCTCCTGTGTGTGTCTGTTTCCAATTAATTAATTAATTAATTAATTTTAAAAAATAGGGGCCAGGGCTGGAGAGCTGGCTTAAAGGTTAAGGCGCATACCTGAGAAGCCTAAGGACACAGGTTCAATTCTCCAGGTCCCACGTAACCCAGGTGTACATGGTGGCACATGTATCTGGAGTTCGTTTGCAGTGGCTAGAGGCCCTGGTGTGCCCATCCTCTCTCTCTCTCTCTTTCTCTCTCTCTCTCTCTGTCTCTTTCTCTCTCTCTCTGTTGCTCTCAAATAAATATATATATATATATATATATATATATATATATTGTACACAGGATTGCCAAATGATCCAACTGTCTCCACTCATGAGTATAAACACTGCTGGTTAATCTCTGGTTGTCACCTTGAAAGGATCAGAATAAGGACGGAAACAGACCTTACCTTTGGGCTCCTCTGTAAAGGAGCTTCTAGGTTTGCCTGATTGGGATGGGCAGTCCCACCCGAACTGTGAGCAGAGCCATTCCAGGGGCTGGGGTCCCAGACTGAATAAAAAGAAGAAAATGAGGGCTGGAGGGGTGGCTTAGTGGGTTAAGGCGCTTGCCTGCAAAGCCAAAGGACCCAGGTTCGATTCCCCAGGACCCACATTATTAGCCAGATGCACAAGGGGGCGCCTGCATCTGGAGTTCGTTTGCAGTGGCTGGAGGCCCTGGCGCGCTCACCCTCTCTCCATCTTTCTCTCTCAAATAAATAAATAAAAATATTAAAAGAAGAAGAAGAAAATGAGCTGAGCGGTGACACCCGTGGCTTTTGACTTCCTAAACGTGGCTGCCCTGTGACCCGTCCAGCTTCACACTGCACGGCCAGCACGAGCGACGGAGTGAAGCTGGGCCCGGGAGGTCTGCGGGTTCTGCCGGAGACACTGCAGAGCCGCCTGACCAGCTTGGTTTAACTTATTCACACACAGAAAGGCTCTGGCCGCAACCTTCTTTTATCAAATATAGGAGAAAAAAACAAACAAACATGGCAACAGGTGACAAGACCATGTGATGTAGCAATGAGGCAGTGAGGACTGCTTTTCCTGCACGTACTGCTTTCTGCACAAGGTCAGGCCCGAACAAACAACCCAAGAGGAGGACTCAGGGCGGGGCTGTGCCTTGCCGGTGACTCTGTCAACTTCAGCTGGGGACAGACATGGCTTTGCCTAGGTCAAAGGCTCCACCTGACTGTGGCTCTGCCCAGTGCAGAGGGCTTTTGTTGTTGTTGTTTATTGGGGTTTTTTTTTATTTTGTTTTGTTTTGTTTTCGAGGTAGGGTCTCACTCTAGCCCTGACCTAGAATTCACTATGGAGTCTCAGGGTGGCCTTGAACTCACAACTATCCTCCTACCTCTGCCTCCTGAGTGCTGGGATCAAAGGCCACCACGCCCGGCTCCGAGGGCCTTTTCTGTAAGCGCAGCACAACCGTGTGCAGCGGGTTACCACACGCAGCTCTTTGCTTACACTCCTGCCGCCACACCTGCGTGCCACTATGTCCGCCGGAACCTCAAACCGTAAACCGACGTTAAACTCCACCACTATTAGGAAGAAAAGAAGGAGGGAAGGAAGGAAGGAAAGAGAGAATGGGGGGAGAGAAGCTCAGTCTATAATGTTTGCCTTGTGAGAATAAGGACCTGAGTGTAACCCCCAGAATCAATGTTTATTTGTTTGTTTAAAAAAATAAATAAAACCTGTTTTCTTGGGCTGGAGAGATAGCTTAGTGGTTAAGACACTTGCCCATAAAGACAAAGGACCCAGGTTCAACTCCCCAGGACCCATGTAAGCCAGATGCACGTGGTGGCGCATGTGTCTGGAGTTCCTTTGCAGTGGCTAGAGGCCCTGGTATACCCATTCTCTCTCTCTCTCTCTGTACATAAGTAAATATAAAATAAAAAATCCACCTGTTTCTTAATAAACTTTAACTTTGCTTCAAAAAAAGAAATAACATAGCTGGGCATGGTGGCCCACGCCTTTAATCCCAGCACTAGGGAGGCAAAAGTAGGAGGATCACAATGAGTTTAAAGCCACCCTGAGACTACATAGTGAATTCCAGGTCAGCCTAGGCTAGAGTGAAACCCTACCTTGAAAACCTAAAAGAAATAATAAAATAAAATTAAAATTAAGAGGACTGGAGAGATGGCTTAGCGGTTAAGGTGCTTGCCTGCAAAACCAAAGGACCTCGGTTTGATTCCCCAGGAGCCACGTAAGCCACAGGCACAAAGTGGCACATACATTTGGAGTTTGTTTGCAGTGGCTGAAGACCCTAGCACACCCATTCTCTCTCTCTCTTAAATAAATAATTTTTTTAAGCCAAGCATGGTGGCACATGCCTTTAATCCCAGCACTCAGGAGGCAGAAGTAGGAGGATCACCATCAGTTCGAGGCCACCCTGAGACTACATAGTGAATTCCAGGTCAGCCTGAGCTACAGCAAGACCCTACCTTGAAAAACCAAAAACTAATAATAATAACAATAATAAATAATTTTTAAATATATTTTTATTTATTTGCAAGCAGAGAGAGAGAGAGGAGAGAAACAGACTGAAAGAATGGGTGCATCAGGGCCTCCAGCCACTGCAAAAGAACTCCAGATGTACGCACCCTTTGTGCATCTGGCTTTACATGGGTACTGGGGAATCAAACCCAGGTTATTAGGCTCTCTAGGCAAGCGCCTTAACCGCTGAACCACCTCTCTAGCCCATAAATAAGTTTTCAAAAATAGCTTTAAAAAAATAAAAGGACAGAGAAAGAACTTTTCCTTGTAACACGCAATTCAATCCTATGTATAGACTCCAAAACCAGACTGCCTGAGCTCAAATCTCAGCTCTGCCTCTTCCTAGCTGTTTGTCCTTGGACAAGTTTGTTAATTTCTCTGTGCCTCAGTATCCCCATCTGTAAAATAAGGAAAATGAGTGAATATCTGCTAGGCCAATCCATATAAGTGTTTGCTAACTATGAAACTACAAATAAGCTTTTCCGAACATTCTTGCCCCCCTCCCCTCTGTGGTAGGGTTTCACTCTAGTCCAGGTTTACCTGGAATTCACTATGTAGTCTCAGGGTGGCCTTGAACTCATGGCAATCCTCCTACCTCTGTTTCCTGAGTGCTGGGATTAAAGGCAGGTGCCACCATGCCCAGCTACAAACATTATTTTTTTCAGATAGAGGAAACCACCCAGACATGCAAATCACACCTCAGCATATAACCTGTAAAATCAATAGCTTGAAGCCGGGTTTGGTGTCACACACCTTTAGCCCCAGCACTTGGGACACTGAGGTAGGAGTTCAAGGCCAGCCTGGGGCTACAGAGTGAGTTCCAGGTCAGCCCGGGCTAGAGTGAGACTCTACCTTGAAAAAATGAACAAAAGGAAACGAAGAGAAAAAGAAAAATAGGAGCTGAAGAGATGGTTTAGTGGTTAAGACATTTACCTACAAAGCCTAAGAAACCAGGTTTGATTCCCTAGAACCCACGTAAGCCAGATGCACATGGTGGCACATTCATGTGGAGTTTGTTTGCAGTAACTAGAGGCCTTGGTGTGCCCATTCTCTCTCTCCTCCCCCCCCTTTATCTCTCTATCTGTCCCTTTCTCTCAAATAAATAAAATATTTAATAATAATAATAATAAGAAGAAGAAGAACTGGGCATGATGGCATACACCTTTAATTCCAGCACTTGGGAGGCAGAGGTAAGAGGATTGCCGTGAGTTCAAGGACACCCTGAGACTACATAGTGAATTCCAGGTCAGCCTGTGGCTAGAGTAAAAACCCTACCTCAAAAAAATAAATAAATAAAATAAAATAGGGCAGGGGAAATGGCTTAGCGGTTAAAGTGTTTGCCTGTGAAGCCTAAGGACCCTGGTTTGATTCCCCAGGACTCACATAAACCAGATGTCTGGAGTTTGTTTGCAGTGGCTGGAGGCCCTGACACTCCCATTCTCTCTTTCTCTGTCTCTCTCTCTCAAATAAATAAATAAAATATTTAAAATAAACAAACAAATAAATAAACAAACAAACAGGTCGGCCCAGAGTTGGGACACGTGTTGCTCTCCGCGGCTCCTTCTCGGAAGCTCCAAGGACTGACTACGTTCTCGCCACACACGTCCGTCGCTTCTCTCTGCTAATAGCAGGGATGTTGGGTTAGAGCCGAGGCCCATGGCTCCCACTCAACCTGACAGCTGACCTTCCTTTCCCAGCAGACGGCTGGAGCTTGGATTTCACAACGCCCCAGAGCCGTTGCTGCTCTTCCCAGCAGAGGCTGTGCAGCGCTCTGGATTGATAATCGCTCTTCCCGTGGCAGATCACCCCTCAGCGCCCACCGGCTGCTCTTGGTCGGTCATGGTATATCTGTAGCTAACACGGAAGCATGCCACCACCATCAACCCCCCCCCAAAAAAAAGGTTGAACTTCAGCTTGATTTCAACTCCAATTCTACCACTGACCCGCTAGCGATTTTGTATACCGTACACGAATCGTTTAAGCCCCACTTTTCTACCTGTAAAATGGGATAATAAGAGCTTTTTCATTTGGGTTTTTCGAGGTAGGGTCTCGCGCTAGTCCAGGCTAACCTGGAATTCACTATGGAGTCTCAGGGTGGCCCTGAACTCATGGCGATCCTCCTACCTCTGCCTCCCGAGTGCTGGGATTAAAGACATGAGCCACCACACCTGATGGTAATAAGAGTTTTCTACACGGGATGTTGTGAGAATTCACTGAAGAACTATCTAAAGAGTTCAACAGCCGGGCGTGGTGGCGCACGCCTTTAATCCCAGCACTCGGGAGGCAGAGGTAGGAGGATCGCCGTGAGTTCGAAGCCACCCTGAGACTCCATAGTGAGTTCCAGGTCAGCCTGGGCTAGAGTGAGACCCTACCTCGAAAAACCAAAAAAAAAAAAAAAAAGAGTTCAACACAGTCTTGACACCAAGTTGATGCTCACTACGTAGAAGCCTGACCATGAAAATAACCTACATTTAAGGAAACCTGTCAAGTAGAAAAAGGTAGATGTTAGATGGTACTTAAGATCTTGTTGTTGTTGTTGTTAACTAAAAATGGAAAAACAACTTTTTTTTTGCTTAAAAAAAATATTTTATTTATTTGAGAGAGAGAAAGAGGCAGAGAGAGAATGGGCACGCTGGGGCCTCCAGCCACTGCAAAGGAACTCCAGATGCATGTGCCACCTTGTGCATCTGGATTACGTGGGTCCTGGAGACTCGAACAGGGATCCTTTGGCTTTGCAGGCAAACGCCTTAACCGCTAAGCCATCCCTCCAGCACCCCTTTTTTTCTTTACAAGACAGGGTCTCACTCTAGCCCAGACTGACCTGGAATTCACTGTGTAGTCTCAGGGTGGCCTCAAACTCATGGCGATCCTCCTGCCTCTGCCTTCTGAGTGCTGGGATTAAAGGTGTGCGCCACCACGCCCGGCTTATCTTTTACTTTTTTGAGGCAGAGTCTCACTCTAGCCCAGGCTGGCCTGGAACTCACGGAGATCATACTTCAGCCTCTCAAGTGCTGGGATGAAAGATGTGTGCCACCAAGCCTGGCAGCCTCTGTGATTTTTCTCTCTTTTTCTAATTTTTAGTGCTTAGCCTGAGGCATTCCCTAGGAAAGCTTTTCTGACCAAAAAGTTGTGATTCCAGTATAGTTCGACCTATTCTTCAGGTGAGGAGAAAATACATATATGAAGGGGTTAGTCAAGCTTACCTGTGCTTGAATCTTTCTGTACCCCCCAGATTTAAAAAAAAAAAAAAAAAGTTGGAGCCGGGCGTGGTGGCGCACACCTTTAATACCAGCACTTGGGAGGCAGAGGTAGGAGGATCGCTGTGAGTTTGAGGCCAAGTGAGACTACAGAGTGAATTCTAGGATAGCCTGGGCTAGTGTGAGACCCTACCTCAAAAAAACAACAAAAGTAAAATTTGGGATGGAGAGAAAGCTCAGTGATTAAGGCACTTGTTTGTAATGACTGGTGACTTGGGTTCGATTCTCCAGTGCCAGATCTACAAAGTACCACATGCATCTGGAGTTCATTTGCAGCAGCTAGAGGCCCTGGTGCACCCATTCTCATTTATTCATTCTCTCTTTTTTCTCTCTCTCTTTCTCTCTTCTCTCCCCCCACCTTTCTCTCTGTTTGCAAGTAAATTGATTAATTAATAAAATAAAGAAAGAAAGGAAGGAAGGAAGAAAAAAAGGAAGGAAGGAAGGAAGGAAGGAAGAAAAATGTTCCAAGCCCGGCATGGAGGTATGCACCTTTAATCTCAGCATTTAGGAGGCAGAGGTAGGAAGATCACCGGGAGTTTGAGGCCAACCTGAGACTACATTAGTGAATTTCAAGTCAGCCTGGACTAGAGTGAAACCCTATCTTGAAAAAAAAAATTAATTTTTATAGCTGGAGAGATTCCTTAGTGGTTAGGCCCTTGCTTGCAAAGCCTAAGAACTCATGTTCAAGCCAGGCGTGGTGGCACACGCCTTTCATCCCAGCACTCGGGAGGCAGAGATAGGAGGAGCACTGTGAGTTCCAGGTAAATTCTAGTAAATTCCAGGTCAGCCTGGGCTAGAATGAGACCCTTACCTCGAAAAACCAAAAACCAGGGCTGGAGTGATGGCTTAGTGTTTAAGACGCTTGCTTGCGAAGCCTAAGGATCCAGGTTCGATTCTCCAGCTCCCACATAAACCAGATACATAAGGTGGCACATGAATCTGGAGTTCGTTTGCAGTGGATAGAAGCCCTGGTGGGTCCATTCTCTCTCTCTCTCTCTCTCTGTCTCTGTCTCAAATAAACATTAAAAAAAAAAAAGAGAGAGAGAAAAAACAAGTACTAGAAAACTATTGACCTATTTTCAAAGGCAGCCCCAGGAAATGGCCAGACCTGTCTCCAGAATACACCCCGGGGTGCGCAGCCCCAGCACCTGCTGGCTCCTGAGCAGTAGCCCTCACACCGTGAAACCCCCAGCAGACATCTGAAACACGCCTCCGACGAAAACATGCCAACAGAAGTCATCGAAACAAATTCCATACCTCCCTAGTTTATCCATACACAAAAGAACATGAAAACCTTCAAAAATGGAAGAGGAGGAGAGGGAGGGGAGAACATTCCATCCTCCACCATCTCCCTGGCAGGGCGGGGGTGGGGGGAGTAAGGAGTCAAGTCCAGAATGCTGCCTCTGGTCCCAGAAGGAAAAGCGTCCCTCGTTTATCTCTAGGGAAGGGCCACATTGGACCACTGGGTTGCATCTGACACATCAGGAGAATAGAAGACAATACGAGTCAGGAGGGTGATTCAAACGGCCTCCTCACTGGGGCTGGAGAAATAGCTTAAGGTTAAGGCACTTTCCTGCAAAACTTAAGGAACCATGTTCAACTCCCCAGATCCCAGGTAAGTACAAGATTGCACATGCGCACAAGGTGGTGCACGCGTCTGGAGTTCGATTACAGTGACTGGAGACCCTGGAATGCCAATTCTCTGTCTTTCACTCTTTCACTAAAAAAAAAAAAAAAAAAAAAAAAAAAGGTGGGGCTGCAGAAATGGCTTAACTGTTAAGGAGCTTACCTGTAAAGACTAAGGAGCCATGTTCGACTCCCCAGATCCCACGTAAGCCAAACGCATAAAGGTGAGGCAAACACAAGGTCGCACATGCCCACTAGGTGGTGCAGGCGTCTGGAGTTTGATTTCAGTGGCTGAGGCCGTTGGTGCACCGATTATCTCTCTCCATTTCTGTCTCTCTCTCTCTGCTTCCCTCTCTCTCTCTAAAATTAAAAAAAAAAATTTTTTTTAAGCCAGTCTGTTGGGCTTGCCTCAAAAAAAAAAAAAACAAAGTGCCAAGCTGGGCCTGGTGGCGCACGCCTTTAATCCCATCACTCGGGAGGCAGAGGTAGGAGGACTGCTGTGAGTTCGAGGCCACCCTGAGACTCCATAGTGAATTCCAGGTCAGCCTGGGCTAGAGTGAGACCCTACCACGAAAAACAAAAAACAATAACAACAACAAAAAAAAACACAAAGTGCCATCTTACAACCAACTGACTGAGCTGGATCCCATGGGAGAAACTGGGAGGGGCAGGGAAGCACCTCCAATCTGCATCTGGGCTGCTACATTGGGACAATTTGGAGGACCGGGAGGGAGAAAGCTTTCCATGGTGGAGTCTTTGCTCTATGCTCTGTGTGAGGGTAGCCTGGCCAAGAGCAGACAGTCTGCAGCTCTTTTCTCATCTTTCTCTTTTTTCTTTTCAAGGTAAGGCCCAGGCTAACCTGGAATATGTTTGTGGTCTCAGGGTGGCCTCGAACTCACGGCGGCGATCCTCCTACCTCTGCCTCCCAAGTGCTGGGATTAAAGGCGTGTGCCACCACGCCCAGCCCCCTTTTCATATTGGTGAGGCATTAATCAAGGCCCTCTGAAACCACGCTGCTAAAGAACAGTGAAAGCAAGTGTCTGGACGCCTCGGGAGCATGTGCTTAACCTCAGGAATGGCACGTGTGGTCCAAGCGTTGGCACTGCCCTCTATCTTTGTCATGGCCTGTGTGCCCAGGCCCATTCGCTGCAGCTCCCCCCATTTTCAGCTGAGGGCTATGCAAGCCCCTCATCCCGTCCGCCTTTGTCCCCCCATCATCTTCCACTGAACCCCTTCTTTCCAGCTACATCCAAGTAGTCTCTCTCCTTTTTCTGAGGTAGGGTCCCACTCTGGCTCAAGCTAACCTGGAATTAATTCACTGTGTAGTCTCAGGGTGGCCTCGAACTCACAGTGATCCTCCTACCTCTGCCTCCCAAGTGCTGGGATTAGAGGCAGAACCACCACGCCCGGCTTCTTCTTTTTTTTTTTTCATATTTTATTTTAATTTATTTATTAGAGAGAGAGGGAGAGAAAGGGCCACTGCAAATGAACTCCAGACCCACACACCACTTTGTGCATCTGGCTTACGTGGGTCTTTGGGAATCGAACCTGGGTCCTTTGGCTCTGCAGGCAAGCACTTTATCCACTAAGCCATCTCTCCAGCCCTTTAGTTCCATTTCTCAGAATTGCAGCCAAAGCTGGTGATGTCTTCAACAGCTTGGTGATCTTATGACTCAGAAGCCAAGCTTGCTGGGATGAACTTGGTCAACCCCCTCACCTGTGGTGCTGGAAATGTTAACCTTGCTTCTCTCAGTCTCCTGCTGTGGAGATCAGACTGTCCCGAGGGACTGAGGTAAAGCGCTGGCTGAATCTGGACCCGAAGGCCCATTAGAGTGTCGAACACGGAAATCTGTTCTTTCCTGTCACTTTGCTCCGGTGATCTGCCTCCCAGGGAGAAGGGAGAGGCCTCTTACTGTTACTGGAAACTGAGTCACACAGAGATGGCACCAGAGATAGAGTGGAGCATCAGAAAATTTGTTCATGTCGACACGGACCCAGAAGAATAACTTCCAAAGCCGGTGTCCTGAGCTCTGATAGCCCAGGGGTTTTAGAGACAGTATGGCAGGCAGTCTGACATCACCTTAGATTCTTTACATTACTGGTGGGTTCAAAGTTTCTAAGGTTACATGATTTGGGGGCACAAAGAAAATTCCTTAGCAGCTGGGCATAGTGGCACACACCTTAATCACAGCACTCCGGAGTCAGAGGTAGGAGGATCACTGTGACTTTGAGGCCAGCCTGAGACTGCAGAGTGAATTCCAGGTCAGCCTGGGCTAGAGTGAGACCCTACCTCGAAAAACCAAAAAAAAAAAAAAGAAAAAAGAAAAAACATTACATTATGTCTTTGCCCCCTGCCCCCATAGACTCATGACCATCTCATAATGTAAATTGTATTTGGGTATTTGGTTTAACTTTAAAGGGCCCCATAACCTTTGTCAACTGTAAGATTGCTTAAAGTGTCAAATTTCATCTGAGATGTAGAACTGTCTGATAACTGTAAGTCCTGTTAAAGTCACAAATTGAATAAAGGAATGGGGAGGGTTAATCAAAATCTAAGAGCGTATGAATGAGTCATATGGAAACCTACTTTTTTGGACAATGGCACACCCAGAAGCTATAAGATTGTTACTAAAAAATTTTCAGTGCCAGGGATGGAATACCTTCCACTGAGTTGTTGGCCAGGGAGGTCCCTGGTGCCCCCAAAACATTACAGGCCATTGTTAAGGCTCTTGGTTTCCCACCAGGAATGGTGGTAAGACCCGATTGCAGAAGGCTCCACATACTTGGGCTGCAAGACCACTGAGAAATCCTGCCGGAACTGAGCTGACAACCTCCTCCCTGTAGACCAGCTGACAGAAAGCTGGAAAAAGCTACGCTGCATGCAGCTCCATGGGAGAGAGAGAAGTCATCAATGGAGATAAACAACAGTGGACACTGCAAGCCTTAAGTTTGGCCAGCCAGACCAAATGAGCCAACAGGTGCAATAGTGGCACATTTGACATGGTGGAAACCAACTGCTCTCTAATTGAACTGGAGGCCCCCTCCATGGCAGAGAATACATCCCTGATACTGAAAACCTAAAACAGGGGTAGTCATGAGCCTACCTAGGGGTGTAACGTCTGCTGCTGTCTGGCTAAATGTATATGCTATGCTCATCAAACTGCCCAGTAAGCACTTGTCTTAATGTTCATGCCCTTATATTAATGCTACTCTCACTTTTGGTTAGAGAAGCTTCTCCTTTCAGATGGCAGTGACCTCTGGGATGACTCAAAAGGCACCACAGTGCTGAGAAATGACAGAGGAGTGCTCAGCACTGAAACATCTCTATCAACACCCTCCAAGGCTCAGGGTCCATTGTGGAAGAGGTGGCAGAAAGAATGTAAGGGCCAAAGGAAGGGTAGGACTCCTTACAACGTGCTCCTCCAGACACAAAATGGCCTGGATATCCATGACCTCACAATGCTTGACACTACCTACACAAGACCATCAATCATAATAGAAGGAAATGATGATGACATAAAAATAAAAGAAAGACTGATTGAGAGGGAGAAGATGATGGAGAGTGGAGTTATTGTCTATAATCATGGAAATTGTCAGTAATAAAAAATTAAAATTAGCCAGGCATGGTGGTACATGCCTTTAATCCCAGCACTCGGAAAGCAGATGTAGGAGGATCACCATCAGTTCAAGGCCAGCCTGAGACTGCAGAGTGAATTCCAGGTCAGCCTGGGCTAGAGTGAGGCTCTACCTCAAAACACCAACAACAGGGCTGGAGAGATGATTTAGCGATTAAGGTGTTTGCCTGCAAAACCAAAGGACCTCGGTTCCATTACCCAGGAGTCCCACCCTTCCTTTGGCCCTTACATTCTTTCTGCCACCTCTTCCACAATGGACCCTGAGCCTTGGAAGGTGTGATTGAGATGTTTCAGTGCTGAGCACTCCTCTGTCACTTCTCAGCACTGTGGTGCTTTTTGAGTCATCCCAGAGGTCGCCGCCACTGCAATTTAAAGGGGCTGGAGAGATGGCTTAGCAGTTAAGTACTTGCCTGTGAAGCCTAAGGACCCCCATTTGAGGCTCGATTCCCCAGGACCCACGTTAACCAGATGTACAAGGTGGCACATGCATCTGGAGTTCATTTGCAGTGGCTAGAGACCCTGGTGCACCCATCCTCTCTCTCTCCTTGTGTCTTTCTCTCTCATAAATAAATAAATAATAAAATATTTTTTTAAAAAAGAAAGAGAACCCAACAACAACAGAATATTAAAAATTTTTAAATGTTATATATATATTTGTTTGTTTGTTTTTCGAGGTAGGGTTTCACTCTAGCCCAGGCTGACCTGGAATTCAGTATGTAGTCTGAACTCATGGTGATCATCCAATCTCTGCCTCCAGAGTGCTGGGATTAAAGGCATGCACCACCACGCCCTGCACATTTTTAACACTTATAGGCACAGAGTAAACATGTATATTGTAATGAGGCATAACAAGGAGAGACTGAAACATTACAGATCATAGTCAACATAACCAGTGAGGATAACTTCTCAATGTTTTATTGAAAGGCAAACAGCAGGGGGCTGGAAATATGGCTTGGAAGTTAAGAAGCTTGCCTGAGGACCCAGGTTCGACTCCCTAGATCCCACATAAGCACTGGGGAGGCAGAAGTAGGAGGATCAGGGCATGGTGGTAGTCTCAGGGTGGCCTTGAACTCAGTATGAATTCAGTATGTAGTATGAACTCATGGTGATCCTCCTATCTCTGCCTCCCAAGTGCTGGGATTAAAAACTTGGGCCACCACACCCGGCTGTTTTATTTATTTATTTATTTTCAGAGAGAGAGAGGCAGATAGAGAATGGACATGCTAGGGCCTCCAGCAGACATACTCCAGATGCATGCCCCACTTTGTATATCTGGCTTACGTGGGTACCAGGGAATTTGCCGACAAGCGCCTTAACCGCTAAGCCATCTCTCCAGGCCTCTCCAGCCTGATTCTTAATTTTTAAACAGCTAGGTGCATTGTGTTCAAAGCAGCACGATGAAATCTCTCTGCCCCATGCCTCCCTTCGCCCGGTGCCTCCAGGCTGTGTACTACCTCCCAGGCAGTGCTGTGTTAAAGAACCGGGGACCCAAAGCCCAAGGCAGCACCCCAGGGGCTCCGTCATTCAGTTCACTTCTGCACGCTCGCAGCCTGCTGCCCTCTCACCTCATCTTGAGAAGAAAGCTGAGCAGAATAAACTGAGTGATATTTTGGACACATTCCTGTAGCTGCCATGTAGGGTTTTTGTTGTTGTTGTTTTGGTTTTTCGAGGTAGGGTCTCCCTCTAGCCCAAGCTGACCTGGAATTCACTCTGTAGTCTCAGGGTGGCCTCGAACTCACAGCGATCCTCCTACCTCTGCTGGGACTAAAGGCGCGCGCCACCTTATAGGCCTTGCAAGGTATCATCAGCCTGCATTCTTGTTCTAGGTACAGGGACCCAAAACTCCCTCCCCTTCCGAGGGAAAGGTCACAGTCATGGCCTGTCACCACCACTGCTGTGTCTGTGCGGGGACAGGGAGGAGGGAGGGCACGCTTGCTGCTGGTGGTGCCACCAGCGCAGGAACCCCACAAGTCCAGACAAGAGAGAAGCGTGACCTCTTCCTCTGGCTTTCGTCCAGTCTTCCGTCAGTGACTTCCGCTGGCAGCTCGGGACCAGAAGCCAGCGGGGAGGCAGGGGCAGCTGGGCGCAGGCTTTCCGTTCCTCCCATCCAAACACCATCCAGGCCCGGCCCTGCTTAGTTTCTGAGCTCAGACTAGATTGGGTAAGTTCCTGGAGGTGGTATGGCCATAGACATTTTTTTTTTTTTTATTGACAACCTCCATAATTGTAAACAATATCCCATGGTAATGCCCTCCCTCCCCCCACTTTCCTCTTCCAAACTCCGTTCTCCATCATATCCCCTCCCACTCTCAGACTCTTTTTTTATTTTGATGTCATCATCTTTTCCTCCTCTTATGATGGTCTTGTGTAGGCAGTGTCAGGCACTGTGAGGTCATGGATGGCCAGGCCATTTTGTGTCTGGAGGAGCACGTTGTAAGGAGTCCTACCCTTCCTTTGGCTCTTACATTCTTTCTGCCACCTCTTCCACATTAGACCCTGAGCCTTGGAAGGTGTGATAGAGATGTTTCGGTACTGAGCACTCCTGTCACTTCTTCTCAGCACCATGGTGCCTTCTGAGTCATCCCAAGGTCACCACCATCTGCAAAGAGAAGCTTGGCCATAGCCATTCTGATTCCTGCAGCCACCAGAGCAAGGAAGAGGTTGCACAGACGGTCGGGCCCACGTCAGTCCTCAATGAGCGGACTCGGGCCACAGGGCGTTTGCAGTGAGGTTAAGCACAAAAGTCAGCGGGCCGAGGCACCGAGGCTGGCCTCCCTCCTGTGAAGGGTCGCCGGCCGCAGTGAGGACAGAAAGCCACGTAAGAAGGAATTCCTTTTGCGTGTGCGCCGCGGAGCTAAGACACTGGCTGTTTTCCACTTGTGACATGCCTGACCCACCGGCACCTCCTGGCCGGAGCTGCCCTGTCTGCTTACCTGACTCAGGTCTCTGGACATGCCTGGCACACACCAGCAGTTCTTCTGGGGCCTCTGTGTGCTGAATCATCCAGAACATCCTAGGGCTTTTCAGACTGCAAAACTTGAAGGGCGTGGTGGCGCACGCCTTTAATCCCAGCACTTTGAAGGCAGAGGAAGGAGGATCGCAGTGAGACTACATAATGAATTGCAGATCAGCCTGGACTAGAGCGAGACCGTACCTCGAAAAACAAAAACAAAAACAAAAACAAACAAACAACAAAAAAAAAAACCACTGAGAAGAAGTGACAATTGAGGGTTCGACACTAAATGAGGCATCTCTGTCTCACCCTTCATGGCTCAGCAACCATTGTGGAAGAGGTTCTAGAAGGAAAGTAAGAGCCAAAAGAGGGGAGGTGTGCTCTGGATCCCCATCTTCCAGATACACAGTGGCAAATACATTCATGTCCTCACAGTGGCTGTCACTATCTGTGCAAGACCTACAAACTATTGAGCACATCAGCATGTTGTCATAGATGACAGGGTGGGGGGGGGCATCAAAGTAGAACAGGGAGCCAGGCGTGGTGGCGCACGCCTTTAATCCCAGCACTCAGGAGGCAGAAGTAGGAGAATTGCCATGAGCTCGAGGCCTCCCTGAGAATACATAGTGAATTCCAGGTCAGCCTGGGCTAGAGTGAAACACTACCTCGAAAAATAAAAATACCAAAAACCACTTGGGAGGCAGAGGTAGGAGGATCACCGTGAGTTCAAGGCCACCCTGAGACTACATCGTGAATTCCAGGTCTGCCTGGGCTAGAGTGAAACACTACCTCGAAAACCCAAAATGTGCTCTGTTCACAGTAGCGTGATGACTCTCTGCATGTGAAGGCATCCGTCCTGGACACTTACTCCCTCGCTTTGTCTGGCTCTTCCAGGCTGCACGTACCCTCCACACGTACCCTCCACACGTACCCTCCACGCAGTGCTGTGTCCTGGAACCCTTGGGTCAAAGCCCAAGGGACTGTCCTCGGGGCTCTGTCAGTGAGATCACTTCCTCTCCACACGTAGACCACATCATGAGAGAAGGGGTGTAATGTTTTGGGGGGAGGCCACATTCATATAACTTCTATGAGACTATGCCATATAAGTTACTTTATTTCATTACCATGTATGTGTAGATATGTGTTGTGTATAGTCGTGTGTGTCTGTGTATGTGTGTGTGTGTGGTGTGTGTGTGTGTGTGTGCCTGTGTGTGGAGACCAGTGGACAACATCAGATGTTGTTTCTTAGCCACTATCCACTATTTTTTAAAATACATTTTTTAAATATTTTATTTATTTATTTATTTGAGAGAGAGAGAGAGAGAGGAAGATGCAGCCCTTGGTTTCCCTATTATATATATATATATATGGGAAGACCCTATTGCTGAAGACTCCACATACTTGGGCTGCAAAGCCACTGAGAAATCCTGCTGGAACTGAGCTGATAACCTCCTCCATGTATACCAGCTGACAGAA